>CAWTZB010000043.1:0-319422 GCA_963919705.1 Alexandromys oeconomus
CCTTCCCAGGGCGATTCATGCATCCCTCCTCCAGTATTTATTTAATTATTTTGTATATTGAGACATATACTAGACGATGTGTGAAAAGGGGGACATATTTCAGAAAACCTCTCTTTTTTGAAACTCACAAAGCGTGCAGTGAGATTCATAAACATGCAGAAAGTGAGAGCACCTTAGGGTTTTATGAACCAATAGCTACCGCACATTTAGTTATTGCCGTAAATAGGGTGATGGACAGTATTGGCAAAGTTAAGAAACCAAATGACCAGCCTGACCAAGATTAGAAAAACTGCCTTTCAAGCCCTGAAACTAAGGCGTGTTTTAAGAGAGAAAGGAGGTATGCTAGAGAGGGTGTTAGGAAGATATTCATACTCTCAGATAAGACCGCATATCAACAACATATAATTATTAACCACATGATACTGGCCTGTAGAACCACCCGCAAGGTAAAGTAGAAGTAAAATTGATGGGACTGAGTAATTCAAAGTATCATTCATTGTTAGCTTACCTTGCTTGAAAGCATAAGATTTGTTGTTATTATTGTTGTGGTTATTATTTTTTCTTTGATTGAAAATAGATTGTTTTCTCATGCAACAAATGTCCCAAGAATGCTATCAAAACACTAAACTTAACCTCGAGAAATCAGTATGCTCAGTACTGGATGAAGACTCTTGCAGTCTCTGAATGTTGGCTCGATCATTCTGAATTCACATAGGCTTTGATGGAGCTGTTAGCAGGTGTGGAGATGTAGCTCAGTGATAGAGCACATGTATTAGCATACATGGAGGCCCCGGGTTCGATCCCCGGCATCTCCAAAACAATACTTTTAACTTTTTGACTTTTCTTTTTCAGGATGTTTCTGTGCAAGGTGTCCCAGACTTTAAATTCTCGTGATGAAATTATATAATAGCTAATTATTGGATGAAATTGTTTCTTTATCACCGTGACAGCAATGTTCATCTTTGTGACGACATTTCTACAAACACCGCCATGGCTGGTGAGATAGAACGTGGGCATGCTTCCAAAAATATGTATTGTTCACAGAGCGAAAACAAAAAAGGAAAGCTCTGCATTCGTAGTGGGGTCCAGTTTCTCTAATGGGTATGCTTTCTTGGGTGAAAAACAAGGGTGCAGAGTCCCTGCTCGTAGAGAAAGAGGAGGGCTAGGCGGAGCCATTCCTGGTTACTGATGGGGGAGGTAGCATTGCGGTTGTCATAGAAACCCGGTTGTGGCGACCATTTTCAAATGGCAACAACCGCGCGATGTTTTTTGGAAAGGAGCATTCAGTTCCTGGTGTTTGGACTGAGTTGAGCTTATGGATTCACGGAGGTGAGCACCAGATTCTTCCTGAAAGCGTTGGAGGCAGATGGAGGTATTCTAGACCCAAGTAGTACCACTTGTACCTCGGGGTTTGCAGCTGTGTATCTCCGGAGAAGGAGACTGACTTGGGACCATTCTGCCCCCTTGCTGTTTGCCGGGTGTGCTGGAGCCATTGTCCAGAGAGGGAGTTGTGGGAGAGTGAGCAGGAGGGAGATGAGGCCAACATTGAGCACTCTGTGATCCCGACTTCCACTCTGTGCACGAGATTGTCTCGCCCTTAAGAACTGTGAGATTCATGAGGGAGATAGCAAGGCCGTCTTCTTTCCAAGTTCCAGTCAGTCAGATTCTCTGGGCAAACAGAAAAGAAAGCAATTGTTTTTCTATTTGAAGTTTTAATATTATTCGAATGAGTTAATATTCAAATATTTATTCCCAGCTTTAATTCTACTGGATGACCAGTGAGCACCTTCCTCCCCACTAGCCCCTTCCCCCTCCCTGGACCTGTCTGTACATGTCCCTCTCTGAGAAAAGGCCATGAGATTTGCTTGCCTAGAACCGGTGAGATTTAAGAGGGAAAGCTTAAATACTAGTCAACAATTACCCTACCTGTCTCAGATGATAATAAAATACGCACTTGATTGAGAGGATTTTCGTTTTAGTAATCTGGGTTTTGTTTGGATTTGAGACAGCATTTCACGTGTCCTACCCTGTGGCTCAGAACTCTCAGTGATTCTCCTGCCTTGGCTTGCCTCGTGAAGGGGGTCGGGTGCTGGGACACGAAGGCTCCAGTCTGGCATTTTAATTTCCCGTATTTCCGAAGTGGGGCCCACCCTGCTAGGTGGCCTGATCTCTTAGCAACCCTCAGAATCCCTGCGACACTGACTAGTGGCCTTAATATCTCTAATCTATAAAGGGGGGGCGATCCTATCAATGCCCCGAAAAGCACACCCGAAATCTTTCAGGGGGTCTCAATTACTACTTTCTGACTGACATTTGATGTTTTCCATATATGTCATAGAAATGCTTTATCAGATATATGTATTTACTTTTCTCCTTAGCCTCAGACTTATCATCTCAATTCTCATCCATGTGTTTTGGAAGAGCAGGAGATTTAAATTGTAAGATCCCACCTTCTGCACCTATTGGTTTGTGGCGCAGCTAGGCAATTTGGATGCTCACCTTAATAGACTCGGATGGAAGTTGGGTGGTCCTTGGACTTCCCCACAGATCAGGGAACCCTGATTGCTCTTTGGGCTGAGGAGGAGGGGGACTTGATTGGGGAGGAGGGAGGGAAAGGGGAGGCGGGCGGTGGGGAAGAGACAGAAATCTTTAATTAATTAATAAAGAAATAAATAAATTCAAAAAAAAAGATCCCACCTTCTCTAGTACTTCAATTATGGTTTTTATTCGGTGTCTTGTCTGCGAAATCTTTGCCTGGCACCTTGTGAAAGGGATTTTCCTCTTGTGTTCTGTTTAACATTTATGGGCTGATTTTTATATTTTTAAATCTGTAATTTATTTTGAAAGGTCTTCACATATGATACGGTGTAGGTCCTGGTTTATATTTTTGGGTTGGATATACACTTGCCTCAGCATTGCTTCCTGAAAGGCCATCTTTCTTCATCAAATTTCCTTGTTTATTTGTGAAACATCAGTTCTCCAACAATCCAATCATGGTATATATGCCAGCGTAATCCTAGTGCCTGGGAGGCTGCTGCAGCAGGAGTATGGTCAGTTCTTCTCAGCACATCCTACAAGCACTACACAAGCTTGATGCCAGCATCGGGTGAGGAAAAATGTTGACTTGATATAAGCAGTGGTCTGTAAATGTGTGGATGTGAGCATGGAATGTTGTGGTTTTGGACTTTTTCTTTGAGACTTTGATCCAGTAGCATGCTGGTCCAATTACTGTAGGTTCAAACAGAGGTCTCCTATCAGGCAATGCTGTTCTCTAACATTAGTCTATTTCTAAGGTTTTTCCACAAGCTATGTATTTAATTTACAATGTTTAGAGTTATCCATTCAATTTGTAAAAAAAAATAAGTGCAATTTTATTGTTACTGCATCGAATCTGTAGCTCAGTTTTGAATCAACAGACATCATACTAATAATGAATTGTTTGAGCCGTGAACATATTTGTCCTTCATTAAAACAGGTTGTCTCCAATTCAGCAATGTTTGGAAATATTTCAGTCTATCAGCACTTTGGATCTATCTGTCGGGATTATTCACAAATATTTGTACGTTTTGATTCATCTATAACTGGTATTATTTTTTAAACACAATTCATATGTATTGTTTTTTCTGTGAACAAATTATTAAATCTTCTGTAAACTGTCAGGAACCAAGTGTCAATGAAACTTACAAAGGATATTTTTTGTTGAAAGCATGGATTTTCCCATGATGAAAACTTTATTTGATGTGTAATGCAGCTTGTCCCTATTTTCTTATCGGCATTTACAGGTTATTATTGACAGTCTGAAACAAATGAGAGAAATGTCCCAGAGACAAGTCCATGACCATCGTCACAGGAATCTCATTTAACCACATATGGTACTAGCTCTCAACATCCCATGTGTGGTCAGAGATGAATTGTTGTAATGTGGTTGTACCCCTTGAGCTCTCAGTAAACACCAGGGAGGTGGGAGAGTGAGGAAACAGAGGTGGTGTGTGTGTGTGTGTGTGTGTGTCTGTGTGTTTGTGTGTGTGTGTGTGTGTGTACAGGAATTCCTTGGCAGAGGCTGGTCTGCAAAGACTGGTTGATTGACTCTTAGACCTGCAATGATATGGAGATGGTGGAAGTCACAGTCCCAGGGCCTAATTACAATTTCCTTTGTGTTCTCCTGAGCCCATGAGTAGCCACTCCTTCGGCCCCCTGTGCTGGACTTACCTAACACCTTGTCACTAACAGATGACGTTGGAACTCACATTTAAAATATCAGAATATGTCTCCTTAACACAGCTTTAAGTTTCTACCAGTTAAATTACTGCGTGTCATCACATAGCAGCTAGTGCCTGTAGCTGAGGTTTCTCTGCTTTACCATAATACTCTACTTAATATTATCACCAGTGAACTTAAGGAGAGTCTATAGTTTCTTCATTCTGTTATTATAAAAACTTCATGAAACTGTTTCCACAATGTAACATGCAATTTGTACTAACATAACCCTGTCTCACTCATGTTTACTCACAGATATTTGACTCCAGAATGAACACTCTCTTCTGCCTTTAAGGTAAGAGCTGTGAATTTACATTGACAATTGTTAGTGTGTGTTGTGTATATCCTCATGCTTGTGCAAATATGTCCCTGGATATATATTTGTGAAAGTTAGTTAGTCACTTACTGCTGTGATAGGTTATGTGTTATAATTCTCCTGGTCCTCTTCAATGATGACCTGATGTTTAGTATACTGCTTGCTTATCTCCATAGTTCTTTACTCACGTGCTGACTTATATCAGTATGGCTCAACACGCATTACCAATCTGTTTTCCTCTCTATTGCTGTTCTCTATTTCCATGATCCCTTTGTCCCAGTATTGGCTAGAGGAATCCATTTAAGATCGCATCTGTGTTCATCTGGTGCCTCTGGAGCATTTCCAGAGTCTAAGCATTGCACTCTCTGAGCCCCTGTATGGAAAGGAAGTAATGATGCCTACCTCAAAGAATCATTTTCAGGGCCTGAATGGAGAGGACACAAAACCTGTGTATTTATGTGTTTGGCGTATTTCCCTTGCCTCCTTTGTGCTGCCCAAGGAAGGCTGTGGCATGAAAGTAGGGGCCTGAGTGCACACAGAGAGGGGGGAGTTCTTGCCACGGGAATGGGAAATGCACAAGCTCACATTCCCGGTATGTGTCTGCAGTCACAGTTATCACTGTATATGCCCAGGGTAATGAGATGACCTGGGAGGAAGAAAAACATCATTGTTACCTTCCAGTGATGTCATCTGCACAGACAAGGCACCGTCATTCCATCCCCTGGGTTTTATGTGCTTTCTCATCCTGGTTTCCTCTATTTCATGAGTTTTCTTTTCCCTTATGCTACCTTCTAGTGTAAATGTGAAGGATTTAATCTTTGCAACCCAGACGCAGGAGTTTGTATGGAAGAACCCAGTGTGCTGTGATGTCTGCAAGACAGAATGGAATGTTGGGACAAAAGGGTGAGTTAGATACCTTCCCCCATTCTTATCCATTCAATATGATAAATACCTCATCTTCCGTTCATTAGCAATCCTGAGGTAAAACGTGATCCCGTGTGCATAAATGCCTTCTCATCTCAGCTGGATGGAAGGACCAAAGCACTTTGGAGTATGTTACAGCAGCTATCCCAGATCTCCCTGATAAGTGCTAGAGAGTGGAACTCAAATATCGTGGTTGCCTGCGAGTCTAACCCTATTTGATGTTATTGTAATTATAGCTCCTTCACAATTACCCCCTGTAAGAACAGCATCTACAATACATTTACTCTATGTCTCTAGAGGACCACATCACATCACTATGCTTCCTGCTTAAAACATCACACAGAACTGAGAGACATTAAGAGGAAAATGAAATTTGTGTTTTGTTTAATCATTTTCTGCATTGATTTTGTTCTTTTTTCTTCCAGATATTTCTGTTTCCTCTATAGATTTGCTTCTGTTTGTAAACTTCCTTTAGTCCTTTTTAGCAGTGTGTCTCATATTGAGAAACACTAATGTTTACTTCTGATGATATCTTTTTATCTCCACTATAATCCTGGAGAATAATTTATGTAGACCAAGAGATTCAGATTTGATAATTGCTTCTATTTCAGCACTTTAACAAATATTGTGCTTTATCCCTTGGACTACATGCCTCATTGTAATTACGTGGCTGTCTTTTTGTCTTTTTTCTTCTACCAGAAACAGAATTCCTTCAATGTGATCTCAAGGTTTTTTCTTTGTTTTTATTTTCTGAAGTTTGCCTATATCAATCATTTCATGTATTTCTTGGGTTCATACGCTACCTGGTTTACTCAACACTGTTTTTGACATATCTCTTTGTGTTCCCATCCACAAGTAGTTTGCACCTTCTGCTTTCATGGCCCACATATTTCACTGCCCTCTCTTTTCCATCCTCTTTTAAGCCCGTGTTCTTCTCTTTGTAGTCTATATTCTAGGTTCATGACCTGCAAGATGACCACACACAGCCACACTCATAAACAAATTCAACTCTAGATTCTATATCTGAGAGAAAATTTGGGTTTCTTATCCTTACTGAGTCTGCTTTGTTTTACTGAGCTTCTTGAAAACGTGGGTCTTCTCCTACATTTATGGATGCAAAGAGTTCACCATTCTTGGAATATTTTTCTCTTTTTGGGTTAGCCAGGTTTTCTACTGCTGTGAAAGATGCCATGGCCAAAAGCAAGTTGGGGAGGAAAGAGTTGATTTGGCTGCACGTCCACATCACTGCTTACCATAAAGTTAGACAGGACAAGTGTTGAAAGAGGAGCGGCAGGGCTGCGTCCCTGGCACCCGGCTGCCCGCATGGCTAGCTTATGCCCGAAATAATTACACGGAAACTGTATTCTTTCAAACACTGCCTGGCCCGGCTAGTTCCAGTTTCTTATTTGTTAGCTCTTACATATTGTTCTAACCCATTTCTAATATTCTGTGTAGCCCACGTGCTGGCTTACCAGGGAGGATCTTAACCTGCGTCTGTCTGGAGCGGGAGAATCATGGTGACTCTCTGACTAAGCTTCTTTTTCCCAGCATTCTCTTCTGTCTACTCCGCCTACCTAATTTTCTGTCCTATGAGGGCCGAGGCAGTTTCTTTATTATAATTAACCAATGTCCTTCCTCCATCATTTCCCCTTTTTCTGTTTAAACAAAAAAAGAAAGGCTTTAACTTTAACATAGTAAAATTACATATAACAAAACAGTTATCAAGTAAGAATTACAGTTACAATATTTATATCTATTTTATCTCTTATCATAACTAATGGAAACTATAACTATTCATTCTTCAACTCCATCAAAGACTCCAGAAGGATATAATAATACCTAAGTAAACAGGAAGTCCAAAACTCTAGAAATGACAGAGACATCTCACTGCCTGGACAGTCACCCAAAGTTCCTCTGTACCGTTGGGGCATCCATCTTCGGCCTACAGGCCCATGGTATCCAGAGACATTTCCATGAAGCAGGAAATTTCAAAGATAGTTCAGTCATTTTCTGCTGTGTCCTGCAGAATGTCTCGCAGACTCTTTCATGAGTCAGGAACCCCGAAAGACCATCTCACCTTTAGGCAAGTTCAGCAGTCTTCTCTCTGAGGGTTCTCTGTGTTCAGTTTATGCCTCAGTCCAGGCAAGAGCAGTTTCTTGCCCAAATGGCTATCAAACTCCATAAGGATCCTCTTTGATGCCCATCTTCCTTTTCAAGTAGATTGGTGCTGCCAGGAGCAGACGTGTCTCATTGTCATAAAAAGTCCTAAGTTATTAAAATATTTTAAATGCCATATTCTGCAGCCTTTGAGAGATATGAAGAATGCCTATCTAACTGAAATATATCTCTATATATCTAGAAAATCTAACATGACTACAAGCTTTACTATTATCAATGATTATCCATTAACAACCTATATTTCCTAATTATACATTACATTTTAAATGAACTACACAATTACAATACCTTAATCAAGTTCAAAAATACATATACATATAACAAAATTAACCGTACAATCCATACCAATGCAAATTATTCATATCTATATCATATCCCCCTTTAAATGTAAAAGAACATTTATAAACAATATTTGGGAACATGGGCGTAGTTTTTTCTCTCCAAACTGCTTCCTGCTGAATAGGGGCGTCGTTAATTAGGTCGTTCATGATATAACCTGTGTGCTAGTTTCATCTCAGTTGGCAATTGAGCGAAGCAATTTTTTGAGGGTGTTCACAGCAACCTTTCAGGAGGGCGTGGTCTATCATACCAAATCGGAATAGATGCAATCCACAGGGTCACATCCTCTGTGAAAACAAAAGAAGACCCTTTCCAAAGCATCATGTCCTTAGACCCAAATTCTGAAATCAAGGTACCTTTAGAACATATGTGCAGGTTCAGCTTAGCAGCCCATATAATGAAATGTCCCTCTGTACTTAGCTCCTTCACAGTCAAAAATTTTAAAGAAAACACAATGTGCATAATCCAGACTCTCTGTGAATTTTCCATTTTTACGTGGCTTATTTTTCTTTATTTCTTTTAATCTCTTAACTATCTGTACTCTGTTTCTTTAAAGACTTTACCCTTTTTTTAAAGACATTAACTTTATTCTTTATATTCTTTTTCTTCTCTCTCCCAAGCCTACATATATTCATCCAACAGTGTCTGAATCTGTTTTATTGTGAATCTGTAATTTTTTTACTATCCAGGAGCATTTCTTAAAATGTTAAGCACTTTTTAAAAACTTAAGTTGTACCATGTACAGGTAATACGGTACCGCCTGTGTCCTGCCCAGTCTAAACCTTAACTGTGCAGTTTTAAGGTAATTACGGTAGTTCCTATCTGAGGTCAGCACAGTTCAGCATGGAGCAGCCTCTCCTGCCTCAGAGCCATTTGGTGCCCCTGAACCATTTACAGTTCCAGGCACACAGCAGTCCACATTGGAGCCGCAATCAGCAGTTTAATTGTGAGACTTGAGTGTGCAGCACAGAAACTCTTTTCATCCAAGTTACAGCCAAATCTGACACGCAGAGCACAGCGCAGTCTGAAAACGCGTCTCTGTAAGGCGGCAGGAATCCACCATGCTCCTCAGCCTGCCTAAGCCTGATTCGGCCTTCTGCCCAGGTGCAGGCAGGGAGCGCTGAGCCATCAGCACGGTCTCAGAGCACTCTCCTCCGATCCCAAGCGGGAACACAAACATCCAGTCCCATAAAAGCCTTGAAATGCTTTAAAGCCAGAGTTTGCACTGGCAGCACAGTCCCAGGAAGCCGGCATTTTAAAACAGCCAGTTTTTTCCTGCTGCCGAGTCAAGACAATTTCTTTGCGGCACGCAACCCAGAAACAGCAAAAAGCTGTCTTAAATTCTCTCTCTTTCCTTTTTAAGCCCTCTCAGGTTTTTAAGTGGATTTAGCCCATCACTTCTGGGCGCCATCTGTTGAAGTAGGAGCGGCAGGGCTGCGTCCCCGGCACCCGGCTGCCCGCATGGCTAGCTTATGCCCGAAATAATTACACGGAAACTGTATTCTTTCAAACATTGCCTGGCCCGGCTAGTTCCAGTTTCTTATTGGTTAGCTCTTACATATTGTTCTAACCCATTTCTAATATTCTGTGTAGCCCACATGCTGGCTTACCAGGGAGGATCTTAACCTGTGTCTGTCTGGAGCGGGAGAATCATGGTGACTCTCTGACTAAGCTTCTTTTTCCCAGCATTCTCTTCTGTCTACTCCGCCTACCTAATTTTCTGTCCTATGAGGGCCGAGGCAGTTTCTTTATTATAATTAACCAATGTCCTTCCTCCATCAGACAAGAACTTCAATAGGGCAGGCACCGGGAGGCAGGAACTGGTACAGAAGTCATGGAGGGGTGCTGCTTACTGGATTGGTCACAGGGCTTGTTCAGACTGGTTTCTTATTGAACCAGGACCACCCTTCATCAATCATCTTAAGAAAATGCTGTATGGACCTGCCTACAGCCTGATCTTATGAAGGCATTTTCTCAGTTAAGGCTTGCTCCTGGCTGAGGACTCCAGATTGTTTCAAGTTGATATAAAACTATCCTGTACACTTGGGTATGCTTTATCCCTTCCCTTATGTATATATTCTTCTGTGGCGTGGTTTTGTTTTGACATGTATTTCTAGCTGGCCTGGAACTCACTATGTAGAGCAGGCTGGACTAAAATTTTTCATGATCTTCCTTCCTCCTTCTCTTTAGTGCTGAGATATTGGTCATGCCTACCCCTCTTATGTTGCAGTTTAATTTTCTAACCCTTTCCTTTGTAAACTGATGATTAAGAATTATTTTATTTTACATAGTAGACAATTTGAGTTTTTCTCTTAAGAATAAACTTATTAATTTCCAAGCAAAATCACAAAATGTAGGCAAGCTGTAAGTTTTGGTGACTGTCGTGAGGAGGGAAATGGACTAGAGGGGTAGAGAAGGTCATCCCCATTGAGTTAAGGTTACAGAAAGCAGGAAGGTTCAACAACTGAGGTCAGCAAGCAGCTGCATTTTTGTTGTTGTTGTTTGTTTGTTGTTTTACCTTGCAGGTGGCTCAGAAAGGTAAAGTGCTTGCTTCGAAGGCAAGACTGATGATCTGAGTTTGGATCTCAGAACCCATGTAAAAGCCGGATGTGGTGCTCACATCTGTAATCCCAGGATTCATACAGCAAGATGGGAGATATAAGCATGAGAATTGTCTGAAAACTTGTGGTCCAGGGACCTTGGAGTACACAGTGTATGCAGCAGAAACTAGAGAAAAGCTGCTTCAAAAGGTTGAAGAAGAGAACTGGCTCCACATAATTGTTCTCTGACCTCCTGTCTTGTACTATGGCATTTCCCAGCCCATGATCACACAAGCGTACACACACACACACACACACACACACACACACACACACACACGTTGGTGTACTTTGTATGGTAGATGTGTAAGCAGCTGTCATGGTGAACAATTATCTCGGTTTAAAAAATTGTTTGTGTGTGTGTGTGTGTGTGTGTGTGTGTGTGTGTGTGTGTGTGTACCTTTCAGGGAACCAGTTCCAAGGTGCATGTGTGCCGATCAAAGACAGTTTGTGATGATAGGTTCCCTCCTTTCACCTCATGGGTCTTGGGAATTGAACTCAGCAGACAGTCAGGATTACATGTGCCTGTCTTTTTCCATTGAGTCACCTGCAAATTGAAATATTTTGATCTGTATGTGCAGTTGTGTACAAATTTAACAGCCTCATGTGGAGTTGGTTTTGTTGAATCTTCCATATTTATCTGGAGAGTGAGTAGCTTGTCTTCTATCAGGTTTCAGAAAGTTCATATAGATGTAAATGGAATCTCCCTGGAAATTAGCTTTAATAAATATTTCAATGTATTATTTCCATATAATTATTGTTGCATCGAAAGACTGCTTCAGTGCCCTGCCAGGCTGCCTGCTGCCATGCTGCCCACAGTGATGGTACTGGACTAAACCTCTTACACTGACAGCAAGCTCCCAATTTAATGCTGTGTTCCGTAAATTCCCTTCAGCATAGCGCCTCTTCCCAGCAATAGAACAGAAGCTCAGACAATGTCCTGTGGCTGTCAAGGGACTTGAGGTTTTTGCCTTTTTTCTTCCCTTCTTTTAGGAACCAGGGGATAATTTCTTTTTCAGTATCTAGTTAGTGGCTCTAAAATGATGGGGAGGTAAAGGAAATACTTTGGAGATCTTCCTGCAACAGAGAAGGGCCACCAAGCTTGGTCTACATCGTAAGGGTGAATACATATTACATCTGAGCTATATGCAGAGCATATTCATAGAAAAGTACATGGCAAACACACCACAAACACCATGGAAGCATACATTACAATCACACCACAAACATCAGGTTGCTCTTGGAAGTCCCCAGCAGGCATGGTGCAACACAATGGCAGTGACTGATCAGGATACAACTTGCCTGGCAGGGAGAACACAATGACTACTTCTAAAGTACACAAGGTATATACATCCTTTATCCAATGTGTGGGTGTGTGCCCGGGTGTGCATATGTGTGTGTCTGTGTGTGAGGAGAAAAGAGAGTGAGACCCTCTGCTCTGAGCTGCGCTCCCCACTCTGTGAAATGAGAGCATCACACTGCTCATGTGCTATTACCTGCTTTAAATACCAGTCACAAGTCCTGCATATGTGGCAGACTAATGTTGATGTATGCAAATGGAATTACAGGCTGGCCTTGCACTCAGACATCCAACTGCCTCTGTCTTGTGAATGTTTGCGCCACGCCCCACCTGTCAAACATACGCATTTCTAAAAGCAGTCTTCTTCTGGAGAAAGAATAGGGACAAGCAGTAGCTGCAGCACCTAGAGACTGATTTCACTTCGACTCTGCCTAAAGCCTACTCACTTGCGTCATCTGTAAACCTGCCAAGAGCAGTGCATGCTGTAGAACAGCCATTTTCAAAAATACATTGAATTATGGGTTCACTTTTCATTAGACAAATGTTAGATTCTTATTCTTTTGGAAATTGTGCTACAGTTAGTTGTACTTAGAAAAGTTTACATCTGGAAGTTATTCATCAGCTGACACGTTGTTAAATTATTGAGTTTTACAATAACTAGTTTGCGTATTCAAACTATTCTGTGTCAAATACACGCGGAACAACTGATGTCAGTAAACGGAAGCACTGTGTCTCCATGCGATCAGAAAAATCCAGAGATGTTAGAGCAACGTCTCCATAAGGAAATTGCACAGCGCATACAGGTGCTATCTGCCTTCTCCCAGACAAGGCTGCACAGGGCAACTCTCCTGCTGATCACTGCAGTATGGCTTCATCCCTCCTTCAATCCACTTCCATCCCTCCCCTGTCTTCTGAAACATCTCCACTGTCTCCACACACTCCCTCATCTCGCCCTCCTCAGGCCTTTCTCTATGCAGTGCCAAGTCACCTTCCACCAAAAGGAATCAAATCATGTCAATTCCATAACTCACCTTCCACACTGATCATATAATGCAAATGTCATACACCGCTGAAAACGACACACATCTTCCTTTCTATCCTATCCCCAAGCAGTGTCCACATTGTCTTCAAAGGTTCTGGCCACTGGCCTTGTCCTCTGCTTTTAGATCCACTGTTCTCCATGGGGGCAAGCATGCCATCAAAATGGGCATGGCCTTGCTTCTTTTTGTCATTCAGGACTCAGATCACATGCTAACTTCTGAAACCTTTGAGGGGTAAGATCACGTACCACAATGCCCATCTCAACTATTTCCTATCCTCTTTATGATATTTAAAACAGAAATAATACATGAAATTGCTCTGATTACTGATTTCATCTGATTACTGACAGTTTACCTATCTAAATCAATATACAAGGACCCCTGCCAGTCTTCTCAGTGCAGGAACAAGGAGCTCACAAAAGAGGCCACTATGTGAATATCTGGATAAACATACATGAATGAATTCATTTGTCTATTTGATATGCCATGTAAGACACTGGTATTCAAGAGAACATGGTATGGAATTAAGCAGTCTGTGACTCCATATCCTGGAAGACAGAATATCAAACCCACTAGCAATAAATTTTAACATGGACCACCATCAGAAGGAAGTGGCTATGCCACACCCCACTTACCAGGGTTTGATTCAGTGTCTGTTGTGGACCCAGATATCTACCATTTTAATAAGTATTCCCTGCTAATGTGATGCAGTAAGGCATGGCCCATTCGGGAAAATGGTCTGATGGGGATGTCTTCCATTTCTGTCCTGGTCATTTAAAGGAACCCATGCAGGGTACAATCATCTGGGGAGTCTATTAATGCCATTGTTCCACAGTGTGCTGCTATTGCGGCTACCTGCTCAACAGGATGTGTTCTTACAAGCCATCACAGATCCGCTGCTGGTCACACAGTAAGGAAGAGAAAAGGAAATGACTCACCTGGTGAGTCCCAGAAGATCTTGTCACTCTTGCTAGGTAACAGGCTGACAAGACCACACCACACTTGGTTCTTCTCCAGGAGCCTGTTCTGCATGGAGAGTTCACACTTTTCTCCCCTATTCTACTAGAAGGGAGAGAAAGCTCATGGAGAGGGGAGGAAGGCAGATGAGAATGCTCATGCACTCTACTGTACTGAATATAGGGATGGAGTAGTCTGTCTGCATCCAGTCAAGTCAAAGATGTGCAGTGACATCTTCCTCTTCTTTGTTCATCTCACAGATCCTTCCTGTACACACACACACACACACACACACACACACACAAGCAAACACACACACACACACACAAACACACACTGGTGGCACTGATGACTCACATATTGGAAACAAGGGCTCATGTCAGCTTCTTGTCAACCTTCTGCTTGTTCTCTCTGCAGTCCTGTTGTTCTTATCATAGAAGAGACCTGACATTGACAGACACAGGACACAAAGTGTCACTGAGAACTAGAAATTGGTGATTACTGTCTTCCCAGGGGTGGTCAGATAATCCAGAATTCTAGGCAGATAACAAGTAAAGAGCAGGTCCACTTGAATGTGTGTCCTCACACAGGCATGTTATGGGATAATTTAAGCATCACAATATATAATGATGACAAAGGAGTACTCCTTCTAAAAATGTTGTTTCTGAGCTGACACAAAGCAATGAGTAAATACATTCATAATCAAAAGGAAAAAAAGGAAACTTTACTCAAAGACAAGCAATGCTTGTAGACTAGTAACTGCACAAGGAAGTAGGTATCAGAGCAACACTTAGCAGGTGTCATGGTAATAATCCATATGGCAAAACCATCCATAAAACACCCCCTCTGTACACAGTCCACAGCAGACACTGCTAAAATCTGCGTGACTGATGGGAAAATAAGAAGGAAACAGAGGAGTAATAGCCTTGTTCTTTTTGTGTTCGAAAATTATATTAGATATTATGAAAATGATTAAGGATTCTTCATAATATAGACCTTTCTGGAAATACAGATTCATACATACATATTCACGTGTCACCTTCTTTCTCCATCCCTAATCTCAGAACCTCTCTGATGGAGCTGGCTGGGAGGTAAAGGACTAGCTTTATGGTTTTGCAGATTCCATTTGGGCAAATATTTGACCTGTGGCTGCTTTAGAATATTTCCCCAAAATTGGCAGTTTGACATTTGTTTCTTTTTTCATAATTCACTTGCAACTTCAAAATCCTGAAATTGAAACACAGCAAATATATGTTAGCATCAAGGACATTTTTATCATAGGGAAAGTAACCTGACACTTTAACCTAAAAGAGAGCTTCTGTTTAAATCTACCCACAGACAGTTGAACACAGTGAAATGTCTGGAAGCTGTAATTTGGAAATCCCTGTCACTGGAGATAGCATCAGCAAATATGAAATAATTAGGAAAACTCTACCCCGCTTCTCTGGAGTGCCTAGACACTGAATGGGACAAATCATTGCTGAGAGAGAGTAAAGATGTATAGATTCGTCGACTGTGGTGATATTTTGTTTCTTCCATGACAATAAAGCTTGCCTGAGGATCAGTGTGTGCTGATAGCCTCTAGTTAGCCATAGAGGCCAGGCACGCACCTTTCCCAACACTCAAGAAACAGAACTATGTGAGTTCAAAGCCATCCCAGGCTACATTAGATTGACCCAGTCTAAAGAGAAACAGAGTCAGGCAGTGGTGACTCACATCTTTCACAAAAGTGCTTTGGTGTCACACACCTTTAATCCCAGCACTAGGGAGATGGAGACTGAAAGGGATATGGCTGGGAAAAGAGAGGAATATAAGTTGGGAGGAGATAGGAGATCCAGGCATTCAGTCTGAGGGCTTGTAGAGACGGGATATTCCATTTGATCTGAGGATTTTGTCTAGGAATAACTAGTAGGTGGCTACTCCTTTCTCCTGATATTTCACCTTCCACCCCCTAATATCTGACTCCAGATTTTATTATTAAGACCAATTAGAATTCACTCTGCAATCACCTTCATGCAATGGAAGATGCTGGTGTCTGTTCTCCTCGACAGACCTATAGATCCAGTGCAATACCAACAGAACTCTAACAGACTTTTCATAAACTAATGGGCTTATCCTAAAACTAATAGGAATATGATAAACCCCAGCTTGAAAACAACTTTGAAAAGGAACAAACTTGGAGGATGAACATCTGACTTCCAAACTCCTTATAAACCTAGAAAAATGAAGACAGCCTGCCTGATTGGTAATGACAATAAGACAGAAAAGAATATGAAGGGACAGAAGAGTCACACACGTGTGAGGGGACACCTATAGCAAAGACACAAAGACACTTCGTGAAGCAGGCATATGCTCTTCACCGAGTTTTTCTGGGACTCTGGGTGGTTGTAAGGAGGTATAGAGCCAATCACCGTAACCAGCATCCTGAGTATGACTCTGTCCCTTTGATAACCTTGACCCTGGTGAAGCTAGATCTATGACTAGGCTGCAGAAAAGAATTTCAGGGAAAGCCAGAATGAAGCTTTGGGCAGAAGCTCACACAGAATAAGGATGGCTGATACATTAGGCCTGAGTGTGGAGTAGAGAGAGGCTTGAGATTAGGTGTCATTGCAAAGGGTGTGTGTGAGGAAGGGAGGGAGAGACAGTGGGAGAGGGAGAGATGGAAAGATTTTTAATGCTCACAAAGTTACATTGTTTAAAAATTATGCATAAGAATACATTGAGTCTTTAAATAGGGTCTGTTTTCCCATGAGAAAAAATATACAATAGGTGTTTTAAAAGTCAAAAATGAAAATAAAAAATGCTTTTAAAAATGTCCTTATCCCTTTAAAAATTTTCTTTCAGTAAATTAAAGTGTAAGGTGAATATGTGACTCTACAAGCATCCTGGTCTAAGTAATATAATTTATTTATTTTTATTTTTTAATGTTTTTCCACAGGGAAGTCTGTACACCACATGAGTGAGTACCTACTGCCCACAGAGGGCACCAGAGTTTGAGATCTCTCAGAACTGGAGTTACAGACAGTTGTGAACCATCGGGTAGGTGCTGGGTATCAACCCTGGATCCTCGGGAAGACATCCAGTGATTTTAATACATGAGCCATCTCTTCAGGCCATAGGTTATTTTTGTTTTTTAAAACTATTTTTTTGAGATGTCTTAGGAAAAGCTGCATTATATCTATAGATAATTTCAGCTCTATCAGTTGGGTTGAGGTTTCTTGAGCGGCAGTTACAAAAATATAAATTAGATCACAGGGTGAGAGACTCTTTCCCCTCTCATGTCAACTTCAGTGCCCTGTCTTTCTGTCTTCAGCTTCCAGCACCCATATGGTGGCCCACAGTTGCCTATAAGTCCAGGTCTAGAGGAACTGACAGTCTTTTCTGGTCTCAGTGGGCATCTGCACTCAAACGTGCATAGGGCACACACAGACATACAGGCAGACACTCAGTAAATAGCGAAAAGAAACCTAAAAGAAATCCAAAATACAAGCCAAACATGAATCTTGTAACAACACAATTGAATGTTTAGGTTCATGATTTACAGACAAACTTCTTAGATACAACAAACCCCCTATCATTAAATGAGGAACTGGATTGTAAAGAATTCTATGAAGTTATAAAATATCCACTCTTCCAAATATATGAGGGAAACATATTTTTCTTACCTGGGAAAATGAATGTGGGAACTTGTATATCAGATGACAGTCTTCTTGTTTCCAGAATACAGAAAGCTCCAAAAATAGCCACTAAGAAATTAGACAATTCACGAAATCAAACTTGGCCAGAAGGGTGAGTAGATGCTCCAGTAAGAGAAACATAACAGCCGCAACATGCTTAACACTTAGAGAAGAGAGACAGGTGACCCTGAGGGGACTCTCAACACCCCCATAAAATACTCAGAAATAAAGACTTGTCATACGAAGACCTGGCAGGTTGTGGAGGATGACTCTCCCATACCCCCTGCTGGTGGCCATGGAAAAAACGGGACAGAGACTTGGAAAAGTATTTCTCAATTTCTTCGTATGTTAATTGTCATCTGGCCATCACACCCCCAAATATATAACCTGGAGAAAGAGAACATATTTTCTTTTAAAGACTCATTTATTTCAGTTAACAGCAGCTTTATATACAAGACACTGAAATTGAAAACAACTTCAGCAACAGGCAAGAGGCAAAGACTCATTTCCCTAAACCAGCACGGCAGTTTTCAACTGTAACTCCAGTGCCAAGGGATCCGATGATTTCTCTTGGCTTCCATGGGCACCAGGCATGCATGTGCTCTTCATACCTATATGTAGGCAAACATTTATATACATGAAATAAAACTAAAGTATGAAACTTGTCGTGTAGCTATACATTGCTACACTATTTAATATTAAGAATGAACAATTATCATGGGTAACAAAATAGATAAATTTAAACATATATGCAAGATGAATGAAGGCCAGATGTCTCTAAACTCTTGATCTATTCTAATACATTCCAGCAATACAAATTTGTCTATAATGGCAGATTGTTGTATTTTCCTGCAGACAGGGTAGGGCAGTGGTTGGGACTGAGAACCTAAGGAATATAGAAATGAAACTTTATGCATTGGTAAATAATAATGAAACTTGTACCTACCTGAGTATAAGAAGATGTCTATTGTCATTATGGGGCAAAGTAGAAAAATACTAATTACATTTAATATTTGATGACTTGGACTTCAGAGATGGCTCCATGGTTAAGATGACTTGCTGCTCTTACAGAAGACCTGGGCTGGGTTCTCAGCACTCACTTGGTGGCCCACAATGGACTGCATATCTCTTTCTAGGGGAAACAACACCCGTTTCTGTCCAAAGCAGCACACCCTGATCCTGAAACCAGAGCAAAGAAAAATACACTGACCCTGAGACTGGAATCAATTCACTGGCCCTGGAACCAGAGCCCAACGTTTAAAAAAGGCCAGTGAAATAAACACACTTTGCCCCTGAAACCAAAGCAACAGAAACACACTCTTCCACTTACCAATTCGGCAAAACAAACTAACCAATCTGTCAGCATAAAAGCAACGAATTCCTGAGCAGGAAAACCAGCTGATCACTGAGCATGAAACCACCCTGTATTTGTTCAGTTGGGAGCTGACTTTCCCTCTTTGCAGGGGCAGCCACTTTCTGGATTCTTCCCTCTCAGTGAATCTCTTGAATGAGACTTGGTGAGACCTTCTTTGCCTAAGAAGAACAGAGAACCAATGACTTTAACTGGAGACGAGCAGAGGAGAGGGGAGCAGAACTGGAAAAGCTTCTCCTAGCAGAGCAGAGTTGTTACTCATCTGAGGATCTAAGCAGAGTTGTAACAACTTGGCTGGGGAAACCATACTGACATAAGTCAGCACATGAGTAAAGAACTATGGAGATAAGTTAGAAGTATACTAAACACCAGGTCATCATTGAAGAGGACCAGGAGAATTATAACACATAACCTATCACAGCAGTAAGTGACTAACTAACTTTCACAAATATATATCGAGGGACATATTTTCACAAGCGTGAGTATATACACAATACACACTAACAATTGTCAATGTAAACACACAGCTCTCACCTCAAAGGAAGAAGAGAGAGTTCATTCTGGAGTCAAATATCTGTGAGTAAACATGAGAGAAACAGTTTATGTTAGTACAAATTGCATGTTACAGCGTGGAAACAGTTTCATGAAGTTTTTATAATAACAGAATGAAGAAACTATAGACTCTCCTTAAGTTCACTGGTGATAATATTAAGGAGAGTATTATGGTAAAGCAGAGAAACCTCAGCTACAGGCAGTAGCTGCTATGTGATGACACACAGTCCTTTAACTGGTAGAAAATTAAAGCTTTGTTAAGGAGACATATTCTGATATTTTAAATATCAGGTCCAACATTATCTGTTAGTGACAAGGTATTAGGTAAGTCCAACACAGGGGGCCCAAGGAGTGGCTACTCATGGGCTCAAGAGAACACAAAGGAAATTGTAATTAGGCCCTGGGACTGTGACTTCCACCATCTCCATATCACTGCAGGTCTAAGAGTCAATCAATCAGTCTTTGCAGACCAGCCTCTGCCAAGGAATTTCTGTACACACACACACACACACACACACACACACACACACACACACACACACACAAAACACCTCTCATTCTCACTCTCCTAGCTCCCTGGTGTTTACTGAGAGCTCAAGGGGTACAACCACGTTAAAACAGATTTATCTTTGACCACACATGGGATGGTGAGCTACTACCATATGTGGTTTGAATGAGATTCCTGTGATGATTGCCATGAACTTGTCACTGGGACATTTCTCTCATTTGTTTCAGACTGTCAATAATAACCTGTAAATGCCGATAAGAAAATAGGGACAAGTGCATTGCACATCAAATAATGTTTTCATCATGGGATAATCCATGCTTTCAACAAAAAATATCCTTTGTAAGTTCATTGACACTTGGTTCCTGACAGTTTACAGAAGATTTAATAATTTGTTCACAGAAAAAAAATACTGTATGAATTGTGTTTAAAAAAAATAATACCAGTTATAGATGAATCAAAATGTACAAATATTTGTGAATAATCCTGACAGATAGATCCATAGTGCTGATAGGCTAAAAGATTTCCAAACATTGCTGAATTGGAGACAACCTGTCTTAATGAAGAACAACTATGTTCACGGCTCAAACAATTCATTATTATTAAGATGTTTGTTGATTCAAAACTGAGCTACAGATTCAATGCAGTAACAATAAAATTACACTTATTCTTTTTAAAAATTGAGTGGATAACTCTAAACATTGTAGATTAAATACATAGCTTGATTAAAACCAAAGAACCAGACAAATGTTAGAGAACAGCATTGCCTGATAGGAGACCTATGTTTGAACCTACAGTAATTGGACCAGCATGCTACTGAATCAAAGTTGGCAAGAAAAAGTCCAAAACCAACATTCCACGCTCACATCCACACATTTACAGACCACTGCCTATATCGAGTCAACATTTTTCCTGTACCCGATGCTGGCATCAAGCTTGTGTGTAGTGCGTGTAGGGTGTGCTGAGAAGAACTGACCATACTCCTGCTGCAGCCTCCCAGGCACTGGGATTACTGGCATATATACCATGATTGGATTGTTGGAGGACTGCTGTTTCACAAATAAACAAGGAAATTTGATGCATAAAGATGGCCTTTCAGGAAGCAATGCTGAGGCAAGTGTATATCCAAACCCACAAATATAAACCAGGACCTACATCGTATCATACATGAAGACCATTCAAAACAGATTACAGATGTAAAAATATAAAAATCAGCCTATGAATGTCAAACAGAACACGAGAAGAAAATCCCTGTCACTGGGTGCCAGGCAAAGATTTCGCAGACAAGACACCGAATAAAAACCGTAATTGAAGAACTGGAGAAGGTGTGATCTTACAATTTAAAATCTCTGCTCTTCCAAAGACATGGATGAGAATTAAGATGATAAGTCTGAGGCTAGGAAAAAAGTTAGAAATACATATATCTGATAAAGCATTTCTATGAAAAATAAACAAAACCTCAAATGTCAGTCAGAGAGTAGTAATTGAGACCCATGAAAGATTTCGGGTGTGCTTTTCAAGGGGGCATTAATAGGATCGCCACCTTTATAGAGATTCATTAGAGATATTAAGGCCATAGGCAGCGTCGCAGGGATTCTGAGGAGAGATCAGCGCCACCTGGCAGGGTGGGCCCTACAGAAATGGAAATTAAAATGCCAGACTGGTGCCAGGCACAAAGTGTCCCACACCTGCAACAAGGCATCCAAGGCAGGAGAATCACTGAGAGTTCTGAGCCAGGGTAGGACACAGTGAAATGCTGTCTCAAATCCAAAAACAACCGCAGATTACTAAAAAGAAAATCCTCTAATCAAGTCCGTATTTTAGTATCATCTGGGACATGTAGGGTAATTATGGACTAGCATTTAGGCTTTCCCTCTTAAATCTCACAGATCCTATGGGCGAGCAATCTCATGCACAGAGTGGGAAGTCGGGATCACAGAGTGCTCATTTGGCCTCATCTCCCTCCTGCTCACTCTCCCACAACTCCCCTCCTGGACAATGGCTCCAGCACACCCCGGTACAGAACAGCACAGGAGGAGGCAGAATGGTCCCAAGTCAGTCTCCTTCCGGAGATACACAGGCTGCAAACCCCGAGGTACGAGTGGTCCTACTTGGGTCTGGAATCCCTGCATCTTCCTCCCAACTTTCAAGAAGAATCTGGTGCTCACCTCCGGGAATCTATAAGCTCAAATCAGTCCAAACACCAGGAACTGAATGCTGCTTTCCAAGACATTGTCGGGTCGCCATTTGAAAATGGTCGCCATAATGGCCCCGGTTTCTATGACAACCGCAATGCTGCCTCCCCTGTAGTAAGCAGAAATGGCTCCGCCCAGCCCTCCCTTTCTTTCTCTCAGAGTAGGAACTCTTCACCCTAGTTTTCACCCATTATCTGAGAAACTGTCACCACTATGAAAGCAGAGCTTTCTTTTTTGTTCGATCTGTGAAGCATGCCCACCTTCTCCTCACCAGACCATGGCGATGTCTAGGAAAATGTCGTCACAAAGATGAACATTGCTGTCACGGTGACAAACGAACAATTTCATCCAATAATTAGCTATGCATATATGACCTCATCACGGGAATTTAAAATCTGGGACACCTTGCACAGAAACATCCTGAAAAAAAAAATTCAAAGGTTAAAAGTATTGTGTTGGAGATGCCGGGGATCGAACCCGGGGTTTCATATATGCAAGACATGTGCTCTACCTCTGAGCCACATCCCCACACCTGTCAACAGCTTCATCAAAGCCCATGTGAATTCAGAGACACCGAGCCAATATTCAGAGTCTCTGCAAGGGTCTGCATCAGGTCCTTTGAGCATATTGGATTCCAGGTTGAGTTTAGTGCTTTGATAGGATTCTTAGGACATTTGTTGCAAGACAAAACAATCTATTTTCAATCAAAGGAAAAATAATAACAATAAAAATAACAACAAACCTTATGCTCTTTGAAGCAAGGTAGCTAACAATGAATGATACTTTGAATTACTCAGTCCCATCAATTTTACTTCAACTTTGCCTTGCAGGTGGCTCAACATGCCAGTATCATGCGGAATTAATAATTATATATTGCTGATTAGTGATATGCGCTCATATCTGAGAGTATGAAACCCTCTCTAGCATACCTCCTTTCTCTTTTAAAACATGCCTTAGTTTCAGGGCTTGAAAGGCAGTTTTTCTAATCTTGGTCAGGCTGGTCATTTTATTCTAACTTTATCAATAATTTCCATCACCCCATTTATGGCAATAACTAAATGTGAGGTAGCTATTGGTTCATAAAACCCTAAGGTGCTCTCACTTTCTCTATGTTTATGTATCTCACCGCAAGCTTTGTGAGTTTCAAAAATAAGAGGTTTTCTGAAATATGTCCCCCTTTTCACACATCATCTAGTATATATCTCAATATACAAAATCATTAAATAATACTGTATGTATGTTCAGATGAGTGAAACATGTGAGTATTTTTTTAAAAAGAAATCAATCTAACTTTTTTCATTTACATACCAATCCAAGTTTCTATTCCCTCTCCTCTGCCCATTCCCTCCACTTACCCCCCCAGCCCACATTCATCCACTATTCAGAGAGGGTAAGGCACATTGCCCAGAGTAAGGAGCAAGCACCTCCCCACTATATCCAGGCTGAGCAAGGTATCCATCCAAAGATAATGGTTTCCCAAAAGTCAGCACCAGCAGCAGGGATAAATCCTGGTGTCACTGCCAGTGGCCCTGCAGTCTGCCCCAGCCATAAACTGTCACCAACATTCAGAGGGTCCAGCTTGGTCCTATGTTTGTTTCCTTCCCTGTCTGGCCAGAGTTGGTGAGCTCCCATCAGCTCAAGTAAACTGTTTCAGTGGGTGTCCGCATCCTGGTCTTGACCTCTTTGCTCATATTCTCACTCCTCCCACTCTTCAACTGGAAAAAATTAATATATAGTACCTGAGAAGATGCCAGACTATAGAAGACTGAGTCCGCATAAGACATCGCTTAACCTCAACAATTATTGGAGATACTAAATACTACAAAGAATGATATCAAAACAGGGCTTTAATATATAACTTCTAGATAAAGACAAGGAGTAATGACAAACAGGTGAGCTAGTGTGGGAGACTGAGAGCTACCTAAATTAAATGAAGACAAAAGCAAAAAGAGAGGGATGGAGGGATGGAAACAAAAGGTAAATTAGGGCAATGGAAGAAGCAGTAACATCTCAGTGCTGATTGTGGTCTAGGTTTGAGATGTTGGTGGATAAGTACTGATAACCAAATGACCTAGAAGTAACAAAATATGAGTCAGTGTATCTCTGTGAGCCATGACCCTTTTGTGTTGTCCTTCATTCGGGAATCTTCCTTCCATTTTTATCGATAATAGATTTTCCCCGTAATCTATACTGATTATAATTTCCCTTCACTCTACTCCTCCCAGTTCTGCTCTACCTTCGCTTTTATTAGGATCCATTTTGTTTCTATCTCTCAGTAGATAATAATAGGCTTCTAAGAAGTAACAGCAAAACACAACAAAATAAATTAGAATAAGATTTTAAATCATAATTATCAAATAAAAATTGGATGAGGCAAATGAACAGAAGTAAAATAGCCAACAAGAAGACCTAAGAATCGGAGACCCACTTGTTCACACACTCAACAGCCCCACAAAAATACAAATAAAAGTTCTCCTAAAATACTTAAAGAGATAATATACACATTGAAGACCTGGTGCAGACCGATGCCTGCCTCATGGTTGCTGCTTCAGTCTCTTTGAGTTTCTGTGAGTCGATTTAGATGGAATTGTACTCCAGATGACAATCAATCTACCTCAAATTGCAAATGAAGCCCTTTCGTTATACACACCAAGAACACGAAAGCCTACCACCAGGACACTTCCATGTGATAGTTGTACTTTATCTTATTCTAATTAATTTTGTTATTTTTTTTATCTCTTAGTAGCCCTTGTTTTCTAATGAGAATCAGCCAGGAGGTGGATCTGGATGGCATGGGTGGAGGGAAGGAACTGGGGAGGTTAAAGGGACAGGAAACTCTAACCAGAATATATTGTACAAGAAAAATATTTCTTTTAAACATAGGGGAAAATAAGAAATGTATCATGATAACTATCGTGATGTCATGCTTCTAACACAACCTTGCTGTACAACTGTCCCTCCACACAGGAAAAGGCCTCTGGGGCTGTGGTCCTCCCTTCTCATTTCTCATTCACTCAAAGCAAAAGGCCTTCCTTAGAAGGCTACCAACTGAGAAGCAGAACTAAGATGACCTAGGTGGGGACTCAGACAATTGGCAGAAATCACTTTTGGAAATAAACTATCTCCTGTCAGGAATTTGTGTATTATAGCAGTGAGTTTAGAATCTAACATGAAGACATAGCTAGGGATATACAGTAGGACTCTGGAATATAATGTAACTCTTTTCAGAGGAATGTCTAAGATGGGCCATCCACCTATGGCAGAAAACTGCAAGATTTTCTCCAAAACATTGACTAAGCAGTCAAGCAACATTAGAAAACCGAACAACAACAAAAACAAACAAACAAAAGATGCCCAAAAGTGATATAGCTGGGTCTTGAGGTAGACTGATTCCCAATTTTCTGAGAAACAACCATACTGATTTCCAAAGTACCTGTACAAGTGTTCACTTATTGTCCTTTGATTTATGGCTAAAAGCCACTTATAAGTGAATACATATTATATTTTTCTCTCTGAGTTGGGTGACCACAGTATGTGTTTTCTAGATCCATACATTTTCCTACAAATTTCAAGATGTCATTATTTTGTACCGCATTTTTTCTTTCTTTCTTTCTTTCTTTCTTTCTTTCTTTCTTTCTTTCTTTCTTTCTTTCTTTCTTTCTTTCTTTATTAAAGATTTCTGTATCTTCCTCTCCACCGCCTCCCCTTTCCCTCCCCCTCCCCCAATCAAGTTCCCCTCCCTGGTCAGCCCAAAGAGCAATCAGGGTTCCCTGTCCTGTGGGAAGTCCAAGGACCACCCACCTCCATCCAGGGCTATTAAGGTGAGCATCCAAACTGCCTAGGCTCCCACAAAGCCAATACGATACCACATTTTCTTTATCCATTCTTCAACTGAGGTACATGAAGGTGGTTTCCAGGTTCTGACTATGAAGAAATAATGCCGCTATGAACATAGTTGAGCACATGTCCTTGAGAAATGATTGAGCATCCTTTGGGTATATTCCCAAAAGTGGTATTGCTGGGTCTTGTGGTAGGTTGTTTCCTAATTTTCTGAGAAATCGCCATACGAATTTCCAAAGCAGCTGTACCAGTTTGCACTCCCACCAGCAATGGAGGAGTGTTCATTTTACCCCCACATCCTCTCCAGCATAAGTTGTCATAAGTGTTTTTGATCTTGGCCATTCTTACAGGTATAAGATGGAATCTCAGAGTTGTTTTGATTTGCGTTTCTCTGATGACTAAGGATGTTGAACATTTCCCTTAAATGTCTTTCAGTCATTTTAGATTCCCCTGTTGTCAGTTCTCTGTTTAGGTCTGTACCTTATTTTTTAGTGGATTGTTTGTTCTTTTGATGACGAATTTCTTGAGTTCTTTTTTATTTTGGATATCAGCCCTCTGTCTGATGAAATATCAGATGTATCAGTCATATAATTGTTGAGGGAAGTGAGCTGCTTGTTGTTTAACGGCTGCTTAGCCCCTAAATAATAACTGAGAAACTGTATTATTTACATCTCTGTTTGGCCAATTAGCTCTAGCTTCTTATTGGCTAACTCTTACATCTTAATTTAACCCATCTTCATTAATCTGTGCATTACCATGAGGTTGTGGCCTACCAGCAAAGTTTAAGCATTTTGTCTTAGGCACTGGCTCCATGGCGTCTTCCTGACTCTGACTTTCCTTTTTCAGCATTCAGACTAGCTTTCCCTGCCTACCTAGGTTCTGTCTTGGTATAGCTCAAAAGTAGTTTCGTTATTCATTAATGGTAATCACAGCACACAGAGGGGTCTCCCACATCACATAGTCAGACAATGGATAATGTTCTATAGATAGAAAACAGTCTTGTAGGATATGGCAGAAATTTCACAAACTTCACAAAAATCATGACTAAATCTTCACTAAGTCTTCAAGTACTATATTCAACAGATACTGAGACTGTGGAAATCTTTTTGTTTTTTTTTTAATTTTTTTCAGATTTACATATAATTTAATGGGTTACTTATTTAGGGGAGACTTACAGATCACTGTCCTAGATCACAATCCTCTACATGAACAGGGAACAGGAACTGAATCTAGCATCCGGAAGTGAAAACCAGAAGAAAGAAGTGAGCACAGGCTTAACAGCTGAATTTATAGTATAACAGACCAAGCCCAAGTGGTATCTTAAAGACACCACCAAAGCACCTCCCCTTTTGTTTAAATAACAGAGTTCCAAACACAATACAAAACTATATTCACTAGGAACAGTTATCAAATATAAGATTAGAATTACAACCAGCATAAACAATATTAAGCAAGGAATGTATTCTAGATGTTTTAATAAACATTCTATTCTAATGAGTCTAAATCTTTTTTTTTAATTGTTAAAGATTTCTGTCTCCTCCCTGCCACACACTGAGACAATGGGGAACTCACCAAGGCCAGCTGGACTGGGTTTGAAAAAGCATGGGGTAAAACTGGACTTGTTGAACATAGCGGACAATGAGCACTGCTGAGAAGTCAAGAACAATGGCACTGGGTTTTGATCCTACTGCACATACTGGCTTTGTGGGAGCCTGGGCTGTTTGGATGTTCACCTTACTAAACCTGGAAAGAGGTGGGAGGTCCTTGGACTCCCCACAGAGCAGGGAACCCTGACTGCTCTACCTGCTGATGAGAGAGGGGGAGTTGATTGGGGGAGGGTAAGGGAAAGGGGAGGAAATCTTTTCTTATTCCCGATGTTACTGGAATCACTTTGTGGTTCTCTTAATTTGATGTTGGCTGTTTCCTTACTGTATATTGCCTTTCTTATGTTTAGATATGGCCCTTGTATCCTTGATCCTGCCATTCCCAGGGTCTCTATCTTCCTTCTGTTTGTGGGCCAAGATGTTAACTACTCTCAGCTGTTTCTAGTGCCAAGCCTTTTCTCAGATATCATGGACTGTAACCCTCTGAATGTGTGAATCCAACACATTGTAAAAATTTTCTTTTTAAATTTGCTTTGTTTGTGGTGTTTTATCTCAGCAGTAAAAGAGTAACTAAGACACCCAGGTCCTTCCTGCCAGAAAAATGATGCTTGTCACATTTGGGTCCTTCGTTCACCAATACTCTCTGGCTTAAGTCACTCTGTCTTGTCAGGAACTTCCTGACTAGGAGAAGGAACTAGGAGATGGAAAAGGCCTGTCTGACAAAGCTTCCCTTGATTGAGATGAGAGAGGCCTACCCTCATTGAGGTCAGCTTTGTTTTGTATTAAATCACTGTTGGTGTTCATTGAGTTATGTTTGGAAAAATACTTAACTACTGTTTACTTTCTGTAAGCAAAGATGATAAAGTATGTGCTAACTTAACTGGGAACTGTTGAACTCTCCTTGGTGCCCTGCCTGCCCTGAGGACTGCTAATGCAAACAGCTAGCCAGACTACTCAAGTCATCACAAACAGTCTTGAACTATCCACAGATACCTTGAGAAAACTCCCCCAAGTCCGCAATTGATTTGTGCTAGTTGGAGGGTATGACCCTAGCCTGGATGATTTGAAACTGTTTGCATCAGATTTACTGTTATCACAGGCCTCAGTACAACTTAGGAGGGTCTGGAATAGTTTACCATAAGCCAGAGGGGAGCCCATTTCTTGATGGCCTAAGGGAGTTGCTGTAGTGTCTGGTGCTAAGACACAAGGCTGTGACTGCTTTCAAAGCAAAGTCTCAGTGACTGCGATTGGTTTTAAGAGGCAAGGCTGCCCTGGGACACAGCACAAACCTGAGTGATACTGGTTGATGCTAAGAGGATTGTGATTGTTTCTACCAGATGGTTGCAATTGGTCCCCAAATCCATTTTATACTGTATAATCAGGTTGTTCAGGCTTGGCTGGAAGGAGCTCTCCTGTACTGTTTGACCTGGTGTTGCAGCCTTAGACACCAGAAAAGGTTTCTCTTGCTTTGTCTTTCCTTACCAGTTTCAGTAGCATAGCTGATGGGATGGAGAAAACACCAGCAGAACCAAGTAAGGTGGGTCTCACTTGGATCACGGCTATCAGCAAGGTAAGCAGCATGGTCGTGTTTAAATGCTCACCTGGGCTATGTGAGGTTGTGTCTCAAAGAAGGAGCATGAGACAGATGTGGGCAAGGAACAGGGAGACAGGGACAGGCAGAGAGAGGACAGTGGATTGGCAGTGACAGTGGGGAAGGAAGACCAAGTAGAAGAAGCATCAAATCAACCAGCTGTCCCACAGCTGAAGAGCAACAGCTGAACAATCTGAAGGGGCCAGGAAAGAAAGAAGGGCAGGGGAAATAGAAAGGGGTCAAGGGAGTAAGGAGGGTTGATACAGAAAGAGAAGAGCTGTAAGGTGACAGGAAAGATAACATGAAAGTCCTAGTGGGTGGAGGGTTCCACTGGGCTATCTATATATTTCAGGGTCAAGAATATTTCTATTATTTATGTATTTATTCATTCATTCATTTTACATACCAACCACAGTTTCCCCTTCCTCCTCTCCTCTTTCTTCTTCCCACCCTATCTACTCCCCTCACCCATTTTTCCTCCTTGTGTGTTAGGAAAGGGGCAGGCCTCCAAAGGGAGTCAACAAAGCCTGGCACATCAACTTGAAGCAGGACCAAGCTCCTCCCCCTGCCTCAAGGCTGGATAGGGCAACCAGCACGGGGATAGGTTCTGAGTATCAGAGTCTGCATCAGGTATAGGTCCTGATCCCATTGCTAGGGGTCCCGCAAATAGACCAGGCTACACTCTCACACACATGAGGGAGCCTCTGTCAGTCACATGTGGGCTCCCTAGCTACAGGTGCAGAGTCCTTGAGCTCAGCTGTGCTGTCTCTGTGAGTGACCTTGACCAAAGTGGTTTGAGCAACCCCTCCTCTCTTTCTTCAACAGGACTCCTGGAGCTCGGTCCAGTTCTTAGTTGTGGAGAAGGTCAAGGGTCTTAGAAGCTGGGGCTCAGACTTGTAATGCCATATTGTATTAAGGGTTAAGTAGCACTGAGCCCTGGACCTACAGAAGAGCTGTACCAGTGGTTACTATTAGGGATGGAGGAGCCATGGTACTTGGACTGCCCTGAAGCAGTGGTGAAAGTTGGAACAAAGAACTGGGCAATGTAAACATTCTAGGACCAAAAGTTCTGTAATACTTAAAGGGCTGAGGGGCCTGTTTCTATACCAACGTGCATACAGTCATGTCTACCAGCTGTCAAGTGCAGTAGGAAGGAAAATCTGACATCTATCAGAACTTGAAGCCCTCCCCATCTCCCATAGGGATTTCTATGCAAGTGAAGCAAATGGCATCCATCCAGCTGATTGGTAGCATCACCACTGTTTGATCAGTGAGCAAACTCTGAACACAAACACTGCAAGGGATTTACTTACATGTGAAAATGCATAAGAATAAAAGGTTTACAACTGTGTTCTTTAATGAATATAGTAACCCAAAAGAAAGGAGTGACATGTGTGTGTATTTGTGGGGAATATAAATGAGAGAAACTAAACCCACACATGTTCATAAAGAGACTTAAGAAGAGAAGAGAGATTGACCCCATTACTGATACTCAGATCCCATTACTAAATTACCAGACTTCCTTTACTTTTCTGTGTCAGATGATTATGGATTTTTTAAATAATCTAATGTTTTTATACTATGAGGAGAAAAACCCCAAAGAAACAAATAGTTCATCTCATCTTTATTATATATTTTAAGACATATTTACATCTGCCCTGGCGAACGCCTCTAATCCCAGCACTGTGGAGGCAGAGCTAGGGAGATCTGTATGAGTTTGAAGCCAACCTGGTCTACGAAGTGAGTTCCAGGACAGACAAGGCTATTCCTCAGAGAAAGCCTGCCTCAAGGGGGACTTGGAGGCAAAAAATCTTTAATAAATAAATTAAAAAAAAGAAACAAAGCCATAAACAATTATTTTAAAAAGGTATATTGATTCCAGAAAAATCAGCAAATCCTCTTGAGGTTCTGGGTCTCATTAATAATGTGATTTTAAAATACTAAATGAATATTTGATGACAGTAAAAGTTTAGATTTATTTATGCTCTTCTATGTGTATGGGTATTTTGCTTGCATGCACACATGTACAGCCCTTGGGTAGATGGTGCTGGAAGAGGTGAGAAGGGAGTGTTTGATTCCCAGAAACTGAGTTTAACAGATGTTTGTGATTCTATATTTGGCTGCTGAGAACTGACCAAGGGTCTTCTGGAAGATCAAGGGCTCATCAGAAAAATGCAAATAAAGCCAACTCTGAGATTCCATCTTACACATGTCTGAAGGGCCAAGAGCAAAAAGACTGATGACATTTTATGCTGGAGAGGATGTGGGGTAAGGAGAATGGTCCTCCATTGCTGGTGGGAGTGCAATCCTTTTACAGCAGCTTTGAAAATCAGTATGGGGATTTCTCAGAAAATTAGTAAACTATTTACCTCAAGACATAGCAATACCACTTTTGGGTATATACCCAAAGGATGCTCAATCATACTACAAGGACATGTGCTCTATTATGTTCAGAGCAGTACTATTTGTCATAGCCAGAACCTGGAAACAACCTAGATGCTCCTCAACCAAATAATGGAAAACGAGAATGTGGTACATTTAAAAAATGGAGTTCTACTTAGGTGTTAAAAAGAATGACATCTTGAAATTTGCAGACAAATGGATGAATCTAGAAAAAACCATAGTGAGTGAGGTAAGCCAGACCAGAAAGAGAAATATAGTATGTACACATTCATAAATGGGTTTTAGACATAAAGGAAAGAAAAACCAGCCTACAACTAACAATCCCAGAGAAGCTAGAGAGAAAAGAGGATCCTAAGAGACGTACATGGACCTTCATAGGTGAAAAAGATGAGATCTCTTAAAAAAACAAAAACCAAAAACTTGGAGCATGCGGGTCAAAGCACAGGATAGAAGGGGAGAGAGAAGGAAGAGGGAGGAACAGAGAAAATGTAGAGGTCAATAAAAACAATAAAAAAGAGAAAAAAGATAAAGTGCTCTTTTTTATTTTTTTAATTTATTTATTTCTTTATTAATTAATTAAAGATTTCTGTCTCTTCCCCACTGCCGCCTCCCCTTTCCCTCCCCCTCCCCCAATCAAGTCTCCCTCCCTTGTCAGCCCAAAGAGCAATCCAAACTGCCTAGGCTCCCACAAAGCCAATAAGTGCAGTAAGATCAAAAACCCATTGCCATTGTTCTTCGGGTCTCAGTAGTCCTCATTGTCTGCTATGTTCAGCAAGACCGGTTTTAACCCAGGCCTTTTCAGACCCAGGCCAGCTGTCCTTGGTGAGTTCCCGATAGGACATCCCCATTGTCTCAGTGTGTGGGTGCCCCCCTCGCTGTCCTGAGTTCCTTGCTCGTGCTCTCTCTCCTTGTGCTCCTGATTTGGACCTTGAGATTTCAGTCTGGTGCTCCAATGTGGGTCTCTGTCTCTGTCTCCTTTCATCGCCTGATGAAGGTTAATATTCAGGAGGATGCCTATATGTTTTTCTTTGGGTTCTCCTTCTTATTTAGCTTCTCTAAGAACCCGAATTATAGGCTCAATGTCCTTTATTTATGGCTAGAAACCAAATATATGTGAGTACATCCCATGTTCCTCTTTTTGGGTCTGGCTTACCTCACTCAGGATAGTGTTTTCTATTTCTATCCATTTGCCTGCAAACTTCAAGAAGTCCTTGTTTTTTACTGCTGAGTAGTACTCCTATATGTATGTATTCCATACTTTCTTCATCCAATCTTCCATTGAAGGGCATCTAGGTTGTTTCCAGGTTCTGGCTATTACAAACAATGCTGTTATGAACATAGTAGAGCATATACTTTTGTTGTATGATAAGGCCTCTCTTGGGTATATTCCCAAGAGTGGTATTGCTGGGTCCAGGGGTACGTTGATCCCGAATTTTCTGAGAAACTGCCACACTGCTTTCCAGAGTGGTTGCACAAGTTTGCATTCCCACCAGCAATGGATGAGTGTACCCCTTTCTCAAAAACCTCTCCAGCAAAGGCTATCATTGGTATTTTTGATTTTAGCCATTCTGACAGGTGTAAGATGGTATTTTAAAGTTGTCTTGATTTGCATTTCCCTGATCACCAAGGAAGTTGAGCATGACCTTAGGTGTCCTTTGGCCATTTGAACTTCTTCTGTTGAGACATCTCTGTTCAGCTCAGTGCCCCATTTTATAATTGGGTTGATTAGCCTTTTACGGTCTAGTTTCTTGAGTTCTTTATATATTTTGGAGATCAGACCTTTGTCAGTTGCATGGTTGGTGAAGATTTTCTCCCAGTCAGTGGGTTGCCTTTCTGTCTTAGCAACAGTGTCCTTTGCTTTACAGAAGCTTCTCAGTCTCAGGAGGTCCCATTTATTTAATGAGGCCCTTACTGTCTGTGCTGCTGGGGTTATATGTAGGAAGTGGTCTGCTGTGCCCACGTGTTGTAGAGTACTTCCCACTTTCTCTTCTATCAGGTTCAGTGTGTTCAGACTGATATTGAGGTCTTTAATCCACTTGGACTTGAGTTTTGTGCATGGTGATATATATGGATGTATTTTCATTCTTCTAAAGATTGACATCCAGTTTTGCCAGCACAATTTGTTGAGGATGCTCTCTTTTTTTCTATTGTATACTTTTAGCTCCTTTATCGAAAATCAGGTGTTCATAGGTTTGTGGGTTAAAGTCAGGGTCTACTATTCGATTCCATTGGTCGACTTCTCTGTTTTTATGCCAATACCAAGCTGTTTTCAATACTGTATCTGCCGGGTGATGGTGGCACACGCCTTTAATCCCAGCACTTGGGAGGCAGAGACAGGTGGATCTCTGGGAGTTCGAGACCAGCCTGGTCTACAGAGCTAGTTCCAGGACAGGCACCAAAGCTACAGAGAAACCCTGTCTCGAAAAAACCAAAAAAAAAAAAAAAATACTGTATCTGTTCCCAATAGAACATCCCCATTGTCTCAGTGCGTGGGTGCACCCCTCGCGGTCCTGAGTTCCTTGCTTGTGCTCTCTCTCATTCTGCTCCTTGTTTGGACCTTGGGATTTCAGTCCGGTGCTCCAATGTGGGTCTCTGTCTCTGTCTCCTTTCATCGCCTGATGAAGGCTAATATCCAGGATGATGACTGTATGTTTTTCTTTGTGTTCAGCTTCTTATTTAGCTTCTCTAGGATCACAAATTATAGGCTCAATATCCTTTATTTATGGCTAGAAACCAATTATGAGTGAGTACATCCCATATTCCTCTTTCTGGGTCTGCCTTACCTCGCTCAGGATAGTGTTTTCTATTTCTGTCCATTTTCATGCAAAGTTCAAAAAGTCCTTGTTTTTTACTGCTGAGTAGTACTCTAATATGTATATATTCCATACTTTCTTCATCCATTCTTCCATTGAAGGGCATCTAGGTTGTTTCCAGGTTCTGGCTATTACAAACAATGCTGCTATGAACATAGTTGAGCATATACTTTTGTTGTATGATAAGGCCTCTCTTGGGTATATTCCCAAGAGTGGTATTGCTGGGTCAAGGAATTTGATCCCGAATTTCCTGAGAAACCGCCACACTGCTTTCCAAAGTGGTTGCACAAGTTTGAATTCCCACCAGCAATGGATGAGTGTACCCCTTACTCAACAACCTCTCCAGCAAAGGCTATCATTGGTGTTTTTGATTTTCGCCATTCTGACAGGCTTAAGATGGTATCTTAAAGATGTCTTGATTTGCATTTCCCTGATCGCTAAGGAAGTTTAGCATGACTTTAAGTGTCTTTTGACCATTTGAACTTCTGCTGTTGAGAATTCTCTGTTCAGCTCAGTGTTCCATTTTATAATTGAGTTGATTAGCATTTTACAGTCTAGTTTCTTGAGTTCTTTATATATTTTGGAGACCAGACCTTTTGAGTTTTGGGGCTAAGAGACAAAATATTAATTTATTTTAAATGGGAAACTGCAAATGCGAGAGGCAATAACCAAACCCTGGATGAGAATAGGGCTGTGATCAGTCATTCTTTTTCCACACAGCATGAGTGAACAAAACACTTCTCCGCATCATCTTCAAGACTGAAGGACAAACCAATTTGCCTTTGAATACATCTAATATGCCCGCTAGTCCATGGCACACCATACCAGGCTTCCAGCTGCCTAGGCTCCTACTTCATCTTCTCAAGAAATTCCAGAAGTCTTGGATGCTTTAAAAGATATCTCCAACACAAAGCTTTCACTGGAATCTCTGGAGAACACAAATGACTGACTGTGTTGCTTTAACAAGTTGCAAACTAGCAGCCTCTATTTGTTCTTCCATGGGTAGCCCTTCTGTCCCTTTACCTAAGCCTTTGGATGGTTCTGTCATCAGTAGACTTGAAGAGTCAATAATGGGATGTTGTTGCCTCTCTTCCAAAAGAACGAAATGTCCCTCTGAATGGAGAAATGCCACTCTCTCCCTGGTAAAGTGCTGGTCCAATTGGGTCAGCCAACCAGAAGGCCAAAGGACCCCTTCTCCAAAATGGGGCTCCTTCCGCTTAAGCCATACTAGAAAGCGAAAGGGGCCATACTGATCCATCTTTCAGGAGGTCATCTGCATTCCCTTACAGTAAGCCTTGCTCCTCCAGCAGTCTGCCACAGAGCTGCAGTCTCTCACCCTCTTGACTCTGGTCACTTTACTTCTCTTTTCTAGGTGTTTTTTTTTTCTATGCGTTGGAATATTTTGCCTGCATTGATGTCTGTGTACCATGCGGGGGCCTGCTATCCAAGCAGACCAGAAAAGACATCTGATCCCATGGAACTGGAATGGTTGTGAGCCCCCTACTGGATGCTGGGAACCTCACTCAAGTTCTCTGCAAAAACAAGGGCTGTAAAGGCATCAGGGTTTCTCTCTTAAACTCTAAGGACATCGTCATCCAACAACTAGAGAGAACACTCAGTGATTAAGAGCACTTTATCCTGTTTATCAGCTGTAGGAGTTCTTCACAGATCTTGAGAGGACAATAATCAACTTTATATGGAAAAACAAAAAACCCAGGTTAGCCAAAACAATCTTATACAATGAAGGAACTTCAGGAGGCATTACCATCCCCGACTTCAAACTTTATTAGAAAGCTACAGTAATGAAAACAGTATGGTATTGGCATAAAATCAGAGAAGTCGACCAATGAAACCGTATAGAAGACCCGGATTTTAACCCACAAACCTATGAACACCTCATTTTCGATAAAGGAGCTAAAAGTATACAATGGAAGAAAGAAAGCATCTTCAACAAATGGTGCTGGCACAACTGGATGTCAACCTGTAGAAGAATGAAAACAGACCCATATCTATCACCATGCATAAAACTGAAGTCCAAATGGATCAAAGACCTCAATATCAATCTGAACACACTGAACCTGATAGAAGAGAAAGTGGGAAGTACCCTACAACAGATGGGCACAGGCGATTGCTTCCTAGGTATAACCCCAGCAGCACAGACATTAAGGGCAACATTGAATAAATGGGACCTACTGAAACTGAGATGCTTCTGTAAAGCAAAGGACACTGTCACTAAGACAAAAAGGCAACCCACTGACTGGGAGAAGGTCTTCACCCCCCCCCCGAAACAGACAAAGGTCTGATCTCCAAAATATATAAAGAACTCAATAAACTTGACTTTAAAATGCTAATTAACCCAATTAAAAAATGGGGCACTGATCTGAACAGAGAATTCTCAACAGAAGAAGTTAAAATGGCCAAAAGACACTTAAGGTCATGGTCAACCTCCTTAGCGATCAGGGAAATGCAAATCAAAACAACTTTGAGATATAATCTTACACCTGTCAGAATGGCTAAAATCAAAAACACCAATGATAGCCTTTGCTGGAGAGGTTGTTGAGAAAGGGGTACCCTCATCCATTGCTGGTGGGAATTCAAACTTGTGCAACCACTTTGGAAAGCAGTGTGGCGGTTTCTCAGGAAATTCGGGATCAACCTACCCCTGGACCCAGCAATTCCACTCTTGGAAATATACCCAAGAGATGCCCGATCATATAACAAGGACATTTGTTCAACTATGTTCATAGCAGGATTATTTGTAGTAGCCAGAGCCTGGAAACAACCTAGATGTCCTTCAATGGAAGAATGGATGAAGAAAATGTGGAATATATACACATTAGAGTACTACTCAGCGGTAAAAAACAATGACTTCTCGAATTTTGCATGCAAATGGATGGAAATAGAAAACAGTATCCTGAGTGAGGTAACCCAGACCCAAAAAGATGAACATGAACATGGGATGTACTCACTCATAATTCGTTTCTAGCCATAAATAAAGGTCATTGAGTCTATAATTTGATATCCTAAAAAAGCTAAATAAGAAGGTGAACCCAAAGAAAAACATATAGCTATCCTCCTGGTTATGGGAAGTAGACAAGATTGCCGGGCCAAAAATTGGGATCTTGGGGGTGGGGTGGGAGGGGGAGGTAAGGGGAGATGGGGAGAACAAAGTCAGAAGGGAAGGATGGGGGGGGAACTTGGGGAAACGGGATGATTGGGATAAAGGAAGGTTGGATAGGGGAGCAGGGAAGCACATATCTTAATTAAGGGAGCCATCTTAAGTTTGGCAAGAGACTTGGACCTAGAGGGGCTCCCAGGTGCCCAGGGCAAATTCCCCAGTTGGTTCCTGGGGCAGCTGAGGATAGGGAACTGAAATGGCCCTATCCTATAGCCATACTGATGAATATCTTGCATATCACCATAGAACCTTCATCTGGCGATGGATGGAGATAGAGACAGAGACCCACACTGGAGCACCGGATTGAGCTCCCAATGTCCCATTGAGGAGCAGAAGGAGGGAGAACATGAGCAAAGAAATCAGGACCACAAGGGGTGCACCTACCCACGGAGACATTGGGGCTGATCTTTTGGGAGCTCACCAAGGCCAGCTAGACTGTTACTGAAAAAGCATGGGATAAAACCGGACTCTCTGAATATGGCAGAAAATGAGGGCTGCTGAGAAGCCAAGGACAATGGCTCTGGGTTTTGATCCTACGTCATGTTCTGGCTTTGTGGGAGTGTAGCCAGTTTGGATGTTCACCTTCCTAGACCAGGATAAAGGGGAGAGGACTTTGGAATTTTCACAGGGCAGGGAACCCTGACTGCTCTTCAGACTGGAGAGGGTGGGGGAGAGTAGTGGGGGGAGGGGAGAGGAGTGGGAGGAGGGGGAGGGATATGGGAGGCTGGGAGGAGGCGGAAATTTTTTTCTTTCAATAAAAAAAGAAATAAAAAAAGAAAAGCACTTATCTACCAAGAACAGACCAAAAAAAAAATAAAAAAAACCAATTGGATCTGCTTGGATTTCATGAGTCTGTTCATGGGAAGACTCCTTACAGTTGTTAAATTTGGAGATTCCTGAGAGTTGCCAGGGTTAGCAAATGAAGATACACATAATCAACTGAAAGTCAGCTGTTAACTTTTTAAACCTTAATGTGTGTTTGTGTGTGTGTGTGTGTGTGTCAAGATATTCATGTGATGATTGGAGAACACTGTGGTATTGATTTCTTCCACCTTTGCTTGGGTTATGAGAATCAAACGAGTTTGTCAGGCTTGAATATCAAGCACTTTTACTTTCTGAGCCATTTCACCAATCTATGAATCTCAGTTTCAACAAAGAAAATCATATATACCACAAACAGGAAAAGATACATGTGTAGGATTAAATTTTAATTGATTTAAATTAGTATCTGGCATAGTCCCAGCTATGCTAGAGACCGAGGCAGGAGAATCACAATTTCATGACTGCAGATATAATTTAAGGCCAGAATGGGCAAGTTAGTGAAATCCTGTGTCAATATTTAAAAAGTAGAAAGAGGGTTGGGATTGCAGCTCAGTGACAGACTTCTGGTCTAGCAAGAAGAAGCCAAGGTCAGTCCTAGCCCTGCAATGATAACCAGATCACCGTCACTTGGCAACAGTGCAGGCTGTGTGAAGTAGCCTCAACATGCTCCCACCTGACACATCCACCACTGTTTAGCTAATGAACGGGCTTTCACAGGTGTCTTGAAGGATGCAAATGTTTTGCTCTGAGAGAAAGGCAAAAGCATGAAAAGGAGGGCTGTGGGGAGGCAGTCTAATATGAAGAACAGCCTCTACATCTTGGTTGCCATAGAAGCTTGATGTCAATATGGAGAACAAGGAGAATAGAGCAATTATTTTTCTAATGTTTTGATTCAGTTTTGATATCTGACTATTACATAACTGAATGATACTCTCTCTCCATGCCTTTTCTCAACTGCCTCCCATTCTTATCAACCCCTCTTCCTCCCTACCAGTCTGATTCACAACTATTGTTTTTTTTTTTTGTGACTGATTTAGTTTAAGCAGGCCATCTATGTGACTATTGGATGAGAACTATCCTTTGGAGTCTGCTGGGGTCACACAGCTAAAATAATGTCTGCCCGGATGGATCCTAAATCTATCAACAGTAAGCAGCTCATTTGTGAGGAGTAGGGTTCTTCCTCCACCCATTCCTGACCGTTGATGTTCCCATTCTGCTATGGGCTCCAGTACAGTCATGAAGACCAGTGTGACCTGGTGAAAGAAGCAGATTCCAAACACTTGGTATTTGAACTTAGTTGGCAACAACTTACATCTGTCTGGTTATATTCTGAGACATAGCTGGGTATCATCATAGCACAACAAAACCTATGGCATTATTATTTTTGAAAAATAGGGAATTGTTGTACCTAAAGTGAGCATTTGAAAAGTTCCTAATTTTTAAAGCAGTTTTAAATGGTTAAAAATTGGTTCTATGAAATAAGGCATATTATAAAATCAAATTTCCAGGAAGATAAAACCACCTTCAAATATCAGAATCTATCTGAGACATACATAAAAACCAATGATGATTTAAGACGGTGATATCAGTGAAGTTCCGATGATCTTGTGGGTGAGTATTTTGATGCTTATTTCACAGGCAGGAAAGAAAAGTGGTAGGATTGAAAAAAATTAACTTACAAAAATCAGTACCCCTTCTATACATCAACAACAAACACAGAGAGAAAGAGATCATGAACACATTCTGATTTACAATAGCCATTGATTTTAAGCAGTGGTATTGTTCATCTCTTTGACTTGTTTTTACAATGATAGCACTATTGGTAGTTTCCTTCCTTCCTTCTTCCTTCCTTCCTTCCTTCCTTCCTTCTTTCCTTCCTTCCTTCCTCCCACCCTCTCTGAGGATCTGGAGAGTTCACACTTCCCAACATAATCCACTCCTTCCCCATTTCCCTTCAGAAAAGGACTGCCCTCCCAGTGATATCCATCAAACATAGACATAACAAGTTACAATAAGACTAGGCACAAACCTTCATATAAAAACTGGGCAAGGGGACCGAGTGGGGGAAAACAGTACCAAGAGCTGACAAAGAATCATAGCCAACCCCTCTTCCCACTGTCAGAAATTCCACAAGAAGATATGCGGAGTGTCTAAATCATTTCCATGTTGGTTGTTGGTTCAGACACTGTGGGCCCCTATGAGCCCAGGTCTGTTGATTCCATGAGATTTTTTTGTAGGGTTCTTGACCCCTCAGGCTCCTACAATCCTTTCTCCCCTTCTTCCACAGGATTCCTTGAGTTTGACTGTGGGTCTCTAAATTTGTGTCTATCAGTTTTTGGATAAAGCCTCTCTGATGATGATTATGCTAGGCTCCTGTCCATGAGGTTAGCACTATATCATTAGGAATCATTTCATTTATATTTGCTGCTTCAATCCTAGGTCTCTGGACTATCCAGTCTTTGGTTCCTGGTGCTCTAGGAAGTATCAGGGAAACATTTATTTTCTAAACATGAGCCATTCTGACAAGGGTGAAAAGGAATCTCAAAGTAGTTTTAATTTCTATTTCCCTGATTGTTAAGGTTGAATACATTTTCAAGTATTTATGGGTCATTTGTGTTCCTTTCTTTAAGAACTATCTGTTCAATGTGTTAGCCCTACTGATGAGAGGAGTAAGGATCTCTTATATTTAATTTCTGCAATTAATTATGTATTCTGAATATTAACCTCTGTCTGAAATATAGCTGGCAGAATCTTCTTGTTTTTCTGAAAGCTATCTCCTCATTCTCCTTATAACTTTTTTCTGCTGCAAAAGGCATACTTAATTTCATAGAATCCTGTTTGTTAATTTTTGATAATTTTTCTGATAATAGAGTCCTGCCTAGGCTTCTATCACTAAAGGCTTCCTGTATATATGCCTCCTGCATTGTCAATGTTTGAGGTCTTCTGTGAAGACCTTTAAGGCATTTTGAATTTTTGTGTGTGTGTGTGTGGGGGGGGGTAATCTAGTTTCATTCTTTTACATATGGAAATGCAGTTTTTCCACCATTGTTTGTCAAAGAAGCTGTCTTCAATTGTATGATTTTTAACAGCATTACCTGTGGATTTTTTTCCCCGTTTTTATTGACCTATACATTTTTTTCCACTCCCTTCCCGTCTTCCCCCTCCAATTCGACCATCTCTCATGCTCCCCATAGTCCCAGTTTACTCAGGAGATCTTGTCTTTTTCTACTTCCCATGAAGATTATATCCCTTTATGTCTCTCTTAGGGTCCTCATTGTTGTCTAGGTTCTCTGGGAATGTGAATTGTAGACTGGGTTTCTTTGCTTTATGCCTAAAGTCACTTATGAGTGAGTATATAATTGTCTTTCTGAGTCTGGGTTACCTTGCTCAATATGATATTTTCTAGATCCATCCATTTGCCTGAAAGTATCAAGAGGTCGTTATTTTTTTCTGCTGTGTAGTACTCCATTGTGTAAACATACCACATTTTCCTTATACATTCTTTGGTCGAGGTGTATTTAGGTTGTTTTAAGGTTCTGGCTATGACAAAAAATGCTGCTATGCACATAGTTGAGCACATGTCCTTCTGGTATGATTGAGCATCCTTTGGGTACATACCCAAAAGTGTAATTGCTGGGATTGAGGAAGATTGTTTCCTAATTTTCTGAGAAATTTCCACACTGACATCCAAAGGGGTTGTACCAGATTGGACTTCAACAAGCAATGCAGAAGTGTTCCCTTTTCCCCACAACCTCTCCACCATAAGTTGTCACCAGTGTGTTTTTTTTTTTTTTTTTGAGACAGGGTTTCTCTGTAGCTTTGGTGCCTGTCCTGAAACCAGCTTTTTTAGTCCAGGTTGGCCTCGAACTCCCAGAGATCCGCCTGCCTCTGCCTCCCGAGTGGTGTGATTAAAGGCATGTGCCACCACCTCCTGGCTGTCATCAGTGTTTTTGATTGGGCTGTTAATTAGAGGGGCGGCCCTCCCGGCGGCAAATAAAACTGGGCCATTCTTACAGTTATAGGATGGAATCTCAGAGTTCTATTGATTTGCATTTCCCTAATGGATAACAATGTTTGCCAGTTTTTTTAATAGTCAAAAAATAGGTTTTTCTGTGTCTTTGTGGGTTTATGCCTGTATTATCTATTCTATTTCAATGGTCTTGATGTCTGTTTTCATGTAAGTTCAATGAAGTGTTTTTTTCTTTGACAAATCCATACAAATGTATAATATATTTGAATTTTTACCCCCTATTGTCTTCTCTCATCACCCCTCACTTGTGCTATACATTTTCTTTCCAGAAAGTTCTCAATCCTACTTTCAAGTATTTTAGTATTGTTATTTTGAGGTTTCTTTGTTTGTGACCTAGTAAATATATTTAATGTTGCTTGCATGAGCATAGTTTGGAGGCTATGAACCATACTATGGACAAGTTAGCAATGGCTATAATATCAAATATAATGGCTCCTCATCCCCCAGAAACCAATCACCACCATGGATTTCTCAGATGCCTTGGTGCTTCATTTCCCTCTAACTACTCATCATGAAATGTTTATTGGTCTCATCTTGTGCCATTTTTCTTCAGTTTGAAAATACAGCTATTGTGGGTTCTTCCGTGGAACAGCCGTATCACTTCCAGAAGATAGACAGCGTTTCACAGCATGTATCCTACGCCCAGCCTTTATTTGCTTTCTATCCCCAGTTCTACAATGATCCCTGAACCTTGGAACGGAACTGGAGATGTTCCATTTGGAGATGAGCAATCAACAAGCAGTTATTTTTAGTTCTTTGACCAGTTACACATCTACACATCTCTTCATTGTCATCACTTCAAAAAAAACTTCCTTCCTTCCTTCCTTTATTTATTTATCTATCTATTTGTCTGTTTGTCTATTAGAGGCGGGGTCTCTCTCTGTGTATCTCTGGCTGTCCTGGAACTCGCTCTGTAGACCAGGCTAGCCTTGAACTCTCAGAGATCTGCCTGCCTCTGCCTCCTGAGTACTTGAACTAAAGGTGTGCACCACCACTGCCTGGCTGAACAGAAGGATGAGAGAAGCACTATTGTATGGATAAACATGCAAATATTTCGGGCAGGTGTGGTTGGTTTATGACTTTAATTCAAGCAGTCTGGAGGTAGAGATGGGCACAGGTCTGTGAGTTTGCTGCCAGGCCTACCTAGTCTACATAACAAGTTCCAGGCCAAACCATTCTAAATACAATCCATATATATTTAGAAACCAGCTTGATCATGTTTATTCAGCAAGACAGCAGCAGAAATTTCCACCTTGCACACATGACTTTCCTAACCACGGAGTATTGGCCAGTATTCTAATACCAGGCATGGATTCCTTCCTGTGAAACAGGCTTCAAATACAACCAAGGTAGTTCATGGCCCCCAAGTAACTGTCATTCTGCTATTGCAACATCAGGGGAATATATCCAAACATGCCAATAATGTCGATTACAGGGCTCACAGCTGCATAAAACCATCGATGACTTTTCTTTCTCCAGTAGAATGAATCACTCCCTTTGGCATTAGGACAGGTGGCTAGCATGGAGGAAGCTTTCAGCTCACTGCTGGCTTGATTCCTTGAGGTCTGGGACCAAAATATCAAAGTATTGAATGTCTTTAGCAGTAGAGGCTTAATTTCTAGTTCTGGTGCATAATTGAGAACAATAGGAATTGGGTGTATTTTTCGGGAAACCAATGGGGCTTCTTATATCAGCAACTCACAGTGAGGTACCTGATTTTTGGCACTAAGGTGTGTGTGTGTGTGTGTGTGTGTGTGTGTGTGTGTGTGTGTGTACAAACGAGTGCAGATACCTGTTGAGGACAGAGGCATCAGATTCCTCTGGAGCTGGAGTTGCAGGCATTTGCGAGCTTCCTAAGGCAGCTGCTGGGAAGTAAACTAAGGTCTTCTACAAGAGATTTCTTTTTCATTTTCAGCTCCTGGAGCTTTTGTTTAATAGCTCATGACTTCTAGAAATAGCATTATTTGTATATATGCAGAGTATCTCTGTTCAAATACTTTCAAACACTTGATTATTAATTAGGTTATAAAATAGTAGTTTTCTATGTGGCTTTTTAAAAAATAATTTATTTATTTATTTGTTTACTTATTTTACATTCTCGACACAGTTTCCCCTCCCTCCTCTCCTCCAAGTCCCCCCAGTCCACCCTCTGTTTCCACCTTCCAATCCCCTTCTCCTTCCTTTCTGTTTAGGAAAGGGCAGGTCTCCCATGTGTATCAACAAAACATGGCATATCATGTTACAGTAAGACTAAGCACCTCCCCTTGTATTAAGGCTGGGGGGCAAGTTGACCCAGTATGAAGAGTAGTGTGCCACCACTGCCCGGCTCTACATGGCTTTTTAATGCAAATATAGTATTGGCTAGCCATCCCTTACCCTCTCTTCCCTAACCCCTTCTAAGCCCCACTCTAATTGTTGGATCTTCAATGTTCTCCCTCATACTTCATTTAAGCCCTCTTCTCTCCCCACCCATAATGGCCTTTCTCCAGCATCCTGGCCTTTAGAGACACTCGAATTTAAAAAAACAAATTCAAAGCTAAGGTCTACCTATGAGAGAGAGCATACAATTTTTGTCGTTCTAGGTCTGGGTTATCTTACTCAGTATATCTTTCAGTTACATCCACTGTCCTGAAAATTACATTCTTACATTACAACTGAATAAAATCTCTCTCTCTCTCTCTCTCTCTCTCTCTCTCTCTCTCTCTCTCTCTCTCTTCTCTCTCTCTCTCTCTTTCTCTCCACCCACCCCCATATATACATCCCAGTTTGATTATTCATCTAACTATTGATGAACCTCTGATCTAGTGTGATTCCTTTTAACTTTTGTGACTATAGCCACAGTGAACATGGATGTGCAAGATCAGCGGAATGCCCCAAAAGTGAATGGGTCACCCTGGGTACCCTACCAGCATAAGCAAAAAGGGGAACTCACCGAGAGGAAGTCAATCCAGTCTGGCAAAGAGGGTGCACAGTTAGGGTGTTTTCCAGAACGTGTCCCTGGGCCAGCTAAAAAACAGAACCTTTTGGTGGGAAACCTCTATCTGTTAGTAAAAATCTTAAAACTACCCTTTCCGCCTACACAAAAAAGCTCCAATTAAACAAGATTACAGCAAATCAAAGATGTTCACGTTTAATGAATGCAATGCTTCTTGGTTGTCGGGAACATGGTGGGGGAGGGGGCAAGGGGGTGGGGTGATAGGGAGAGACCATGCAAAACCTGGGACCATATGTTAACTAGTCTGTGAGAGTGGTCCTGACCCTTCCTGGAGAGGGTCAGCACTTGACAGGCTTCCCTGAGGTGGAGTCTGAACCAAGGCAACTCCCAGGGGGAAGGCACTTAGGATGGATGCCATGGACTGGGATGATGATTCCAATCTTCCCAGTTTCATTGGATATAGGGGTGTTAGAGGGCTGGGGTCTCACTTTTGACCAAATATCCCACAACAGCCATCTGTAATTTATTCATCAATGAGGAAGTTTAAAAACAAAGGGAATGCCTGTTACTGATCACTGCTTAACTGGGTACTGATTAACATTTAACTATCAGGTATAGTCAAGAGCCCATAAGCAATTGTCATGCATCTCTAGAAACACATAGTCTTACAAAAAAAAAAAAAAAAAAAACGCCTAAAACCAATATCATTGGGCAATGTTGAAGTTTATTCTTCGAAAGTGTTCATCATTTTATGGGTTTTTTTTTGGTGAACTTTACTCTTGTTGGATGGCTAGGGAAAGAAAAATAGAAAAAAAAATCCTTAAAAGGGATTTTCCTCTTTCTTTTATTTTTTTCTTTTTTCGTTTTTGGTTTTCTTAAAATTAAGTTAGGTTTCTTCTACAAGATAGCTTTACTAAGTCACTGAAGGCTGATAAACATGCCTTTGAATGCAAAAGCCCTAACCACTTATCTTCATAGTGGAGGTGTGTATGTGTTAGAACACTTGAAGAATTTACAAAAATCTATATATTCTATATAATATGTAAAGTATGTATTTAAGTAATAGATTTAACATATTGTGAAAATATTGTTATTGTCCACAGAGTGTTCTAGGAATGAGGAGCAAGTAAGCATTTCCTTCGGTTTATCTGTATACAATTAGGAAGTTTCATCTTTTCAGATGATTTTTTGAATTCTTGAGTTCTCAATTAAAGCTGACAAGACAAAAATGTCACTCAGCTTTTAAAAGTTCACTTTGAGTTTCTCCAGGACGTTGTTATTCTGAAAAGCAAAATGATTCTTTGAATCTGGGAAGCTGGCACACACACAAACTCTGAACTTAGTCTTCCATCTTATTTTATATCTATTTTTAGAAGATTAAAACTACAGTTGGCAGAGTTTTTATGTATGAAAGCATAGTTTCAAAGTGTTGCATCCTGAAAATTGTATAGTATTCACATTAAAATAAAACCTGGGCAAAATCGAGATTTATATAGTACCGCATCCAATAGTCCAAAAATAGCTTTAATGTAATTTTAGTAATTTTGTAAGAAGAAATGAATTTAGATACTATTATTACTGCAACCTAGCATGCAATCCATGTATATTATCTAAATAAGAACACTACTTGATATTTTAACTGCTGCATTAAATATCATAATTCTCTTAAAATACTTAGGTTTATTAACTGACTATGCTAACTTTCACCATTGTTCCTCTCAACTAGAAACCTCCATGACTTACTTTCCTTCGATGGAAACGTGTGTCTTTCTGCGGTAGTAATTTTTTTCAGTTTTGATCTGTCAAATATTTCAATTTCCGACATGTCAAGTTTGTCAGCCATCTTGACTGAAGAAGAAGAACAACAAAACGTTACCTGCTAGAACTATGATGAGATTAGGAATAACAATTAAAAGTTCATAAAAATTCAAAATATCAACGAATACTTTGCACTGTGATTTTCAACAAGGAAACAGCCAGTCTTAGAAAGTCATATTTCTTAGGGTACTCTCATTGCAAAGCTTTAGTCTATTTCTGGTGGCAGCAAATGACAGCAGATGAAGATGCTCCAGAAACTGAGATACTCTAGGAACCCAGGGGAAAATAAAAGCCTGACTTTTAAAATCCCAGCAAAGGTAAAATGAGACTATGAGCATCTTTACTTTCCAGTCAGCTACTTTTAGGGGATTTGGGAATGATGGTGAGCATCACACACTAAAAGAGAGGCACAAAACACTGTACTAATTTCTATTGAATGTCCAAAGTCAGTATATTAGAACCCTGCAATAAGACAGGGAAGGGATTAAGCTAGTCATTGCAATTACAAGTCTCATAATTCCTTCTTGTAACCATAGAGAGTGTAGAAAAGAAAAAAGAAAACTCACTCTTTATGATCAAGACTCAAAAGTTTTAGTAGAAGGAGGAATGCCAAATACAGCTGAGTCCTAGTTCTAAAGATAAGAAGGCAGAGCTCTTCAGCCAGGGCCTGGTTTTATCTTAACAGGGCTCGGATACAATCTAGTGACCAGGGTAGACTAGAGAGACTTCCACCCACCCCACCCCCAGCTTCCATGTGTCAAATCCTTTCAGTCAAGGGTATCCTAAGGCCTCCTTTGCCAGGTGAACATCACTGATCTCAAACCTGGGATAATTGTTCCCATCCACAGTGAGGACAGACCTTCACATACATCAATCATCAATCAAGAAAATGTAGGCCGGGTGTAGTCCTGCATGCTTTTAATCCTAGCACTTGGGAGGCAAAAACAAGTGGAATTGAGTTCAAAGTCAGTCGTGTCTGTATAGGGAGTTCCAGGCCCGACAGGACTACAAAGTGAGACTGTGTCTCAAAAAAAAAAAAAAAAAAAAAAAAAAAAGAAAAAGAAAAGAATAAATAGTCAGGTAGACCTCACCGTTGAAATGTATGTAAAGAATTGCAGTGCTTGGTAGGCAGAGACAGGAGGGACAGGAGCTTAACGTGATCATTGTAGTCTACATAGTGAGTTCAAGAACAGCCTGGGATACATGAGACTGTCTCGAATAAGAAGACAGTCCCACTGAAGCAGATTAGTGGTTACTATAGTATCTAGAAATTGAAATAAAGAAGTGACTGCTGAAAGATAAGGAGTGATGTTTGTTCTTCATTTTCTCTTTAAGATGTGGGAAATGTTCTGGACTTTGATAACTCTGACAGTTGTATAATATTTTGAATATAATGACGCCCTGCTCCTGTACTAGGAGATCGATTAATAGGGGTAAGTGTGTGCCTGCTCGATATGCCGGTCTAGTCTCCAAAATATATAAAGGACTCAAGAAACTAGACATTAAAATTCTAATTAATCCAATTAAAAATGGGGTACTGAACTGAGCAGAGAATTCTCAACAGAAGCATTTCAAATGGCCAAAAGACACTTAAGGTCATGTTCAACTTCCTTAGCAATCAGGGAAATTCAAATCAAAACAACTTTGAGATGCCATCTTACACCTGTCAGAATGGCTAATATCAAAAACACCATAGATAGCCTATGCTGGAGAGGATGTGGAGTAAACACTCATCCATTGCTGGTGGGAATTTAAACTTGTGCAACCGCTTTGGAAATCAGTGTGGCGGTTTCTCAGGAAATTGGGAATCAACCTACCTCAGGATCCGGCAATACCACTCATAGGAATATACCCATGAAATACCCAATCATAATACAAAAGCATTTATTCAACTATGTTCATAGCAGCATTATTTGTAATAGCCAGATACTGGAAACAACCTAGATGCCCCTAACTAGAAGAATGGATAAAGAAAGTATGGAATATATACACATTAGAGTATACTCATCAGTAAAAAACAGACACCTTGAATTTTGCATGCAAATGGATGGAAATAGAAAACATTATCCTGAGTGAGATAACCTAGACCCAAAAAGATGAATATGCTATGTACTCACTCAGTAGTGGACTCTAGCCATAAACAAAAGACATTGAGTCTATAGTTCACAAGCCTAGAGAAGCCAAATAACAAGGTGAACCCAAAGAAAAACTATATAGATCCTCCTGGAAATTGGACGCAAACAAGATTGCCAGGCAAAAGTTGGGAACATGGGGGTAGGGGTTGGGATGGGACTTAGATGGGGGAAGGGGAGAGGGGGAGAGAGAAGGGAGAAGGTAAAGACTGGGGAGAGTTTGGGGGAGTGGAGGGGTGGAGATGGAGGAAGGGCAGATATTGGAGCAGGGAAGAAGATATCTACATTAAGGGGCCCATTTTAGGGTTGACAAGAGACTTGGCTCTAGATATGATCCAAGGTGTCCACGAGATGTCCCCAGCTAGGTCCTTGGGCAGCAGAGGAGAGAGTGCCTGAACTGGCCTTGCCCCACTATCACACTGATGATTATCTCGAATATCACCATAGAATCTTCATCTGGCAACGGATGGAGATAGAGACAGAGACCCTCATCAGAGCAATGGACTCAGCCCCCAAGGTCCAGTTGAAGAGCAGAAGGAGCGAGAAGATGAGCAAGGAAGTCAGGACTGTGAGGGGTTGGTCCACCCACTGAGACAGTGTGCCTGATCTAATGGGAGCTAACCAAAGCCTGATGGACCAGACCTGAATGAGCCTGTGATCAAATCAGACTCTCTGAATGTGGCTATCAATGGGGGCTTACTGAGAAATAGCACTGGAACCTGTTTCTACTGCATGTACTGGCTTTTTGGGACCCTAGGGTACTTGGATGCACACCTTCCCAGGCCTGGATGGAAGGGGGAGGGCCTTGGACTTCCCACAGGGCAGGGTACCCTGCCCTCTCTTAAGGAGGGAGAGGAGGGGGGAAGGGGACGGGGAGGGAGGAGGAGAATGGGAGGAGTGGACGAAGTGTAAAATTTTGAATAGAAAATTAAATTAAAGAAACAAAACAAAACAAATTTCTTAACTGGGAGCTGGAGAAAATACTCATTGGTTAAGTGTCCTTGCCATTCAAACACAAAAGTTTGAGTTTAGATCCTAGAATCCTTGTAAAAAGTTGATTGTGGCCATGCAGGTTCCTGTAACCCCTGGACTGGTGAATCTAAAGAGAGTGGAGACCCCAAAATCTCTGGGGCCTGCAGATGGCCAGCCTAGCTCCAGGTTCAGTGAATGATGCTGTCTCAGTGGAATCAGGTGTAGAGTGATAGATCAGGGTACCTACCCTCCTCTTCCGGTCTCTGTGCATGAAGGGTACACTACATGTATGCACACAGGTATGCACAGAACACACATACGTGTATGCACAGAACACACAGACAGGTATGCATAGAACACACATATAAAAGTATATGCACACAACACACAATATACACATGTGTATGCACAGAACACACACAAAAACACGTGTATTCACAGAACTCACACACATATACACACACGTGTATGCACAGAACATACACACATATACACACTCGTGTACAGACATAAAGAAGGAGAGGGAGACCGAGGTTTTGCCTGGATACTAATATTTGCTTTTCTTTACGGTTTTTTTCCCTTAGGGTTTCTCTGTGTAGCTTTGGAGCCTGTCCTGAAACTTGCTCTGTGGTCCAGGCTGGCCTCGAACTCACAGAGATTCGACTACCTCTGCTTCCCAAGTGCTGGGATTAAATGCGTGTGCTGCCACCACCACTCCAGTTAAAAAAAAATGAGCCAGTATTTCACTATGTCTCTTTGGCGGTACTGAAACTCATCACATAGAAGCTGGCCTCTAATTTCCCCAAATCCACTTACCTGTTTCCTAAGTCCTGGGATTAATATAAACCACTATGCCTGGCTGGGTTTTGTTTGTTTGTTTTCGTTTTTAAGACAGTATCATGAAGTTCAGACTAGTCTCAAAAGTACAATCCTCTGCCCTCACTCTGTTTGTCCTCATGCCATAACTCAAGAATGTTACCACAAATTTGCCTCATTTTATTTATACTGCTTTGGTCTGCTGAAACTAATTTCTATTGTTGATGAGAACTGTTGATTAGATTCTCTGAACAGTGATACACTGGGATTCACCTGCCTCTGTCCCCTGCAACACTGTGGTTATCGACATATACCAGATCTGATTCTTTTTTTTTTTAGTATTTATTTATTTATTTATTTATTAAAGATTTCTGTCTCGTCCCCACCACCGCCTCCCCTTTCCCTCCCCCTCCCCCAATCAAGTCCCCCTCCCTCGTCAGCCCAAAGAGCAATCAGGGTTCCCTGCCCTGTGGGAAGTCCAAGGACCACCCACTTCCATCCAGGTCTAGGACAAGGAGGACTACTGAGACATCAAGAACAATGGCAACGGGTTTTTGATTCTACTGGACCTATTGGTTTCGTGGGAACCAGATCTGATTCTTAATTGGGTGCTGGGTATTAAACTTTAGGTCCTCATACTTAGGCAACAAGCCATTTAGCCATCGAACCCTCTCCTCAACTCAATATTAAAACATGTTATTTCATTTTTTAAGGTTTAGTTCTATTTGTAATCTCTCTCTCCCTCCCCCCCCTCTCTCTCTCTCTCTCTCTCTCTCTCTCTCTCTCTCTCTCTCTCTCTCTGTGTGTGTGTGTGTGTGTTTGTATAAGTGTAAGTCCTACCAAAGTCCAGAAATTGGTATCAGATCCTTGCAGCTAGAGTTACAAGTGGTTGTAAGCTATGAGTTTTGGTTGTTGAGAATCAAATTCGTGTCCTCTACAAGAGAAAATGAGCTTTTAACCACTAAGCAAATTCTTCAGCCCCAAACCCTGTGTTTCTTAAGTCGCTATTATAACAAGGTTTGCGAAGCCTGAAATATTCGGGTTAGAGGAAAACTGTAACACTGATCTATGCTCCGAAACATCAATAAAATATACCCAAATACTGTTCCTTATATATTAAGAAATAATATAACTGAATATAGTAACCCGTGGAGCCTCTGGTTTATTTTAACTTAGACCAGTGTCCTATTAAGCACAAGTCCTTCCTAGTTCTTTGTTTTTTTTTTTTGTTAAGACTTATATTTATTTATTTATTTTGGTTTTTCAAGACAGGATTTCTTTGTCTTCAGTCAAGTGACTAGTCATGCTATGCCCTGGAATAAAATTTCAAACATAATTTTCTGGAAGATAGCCTAGCTAAGATATAAGGAAGGGATTCCTTTGAGTTAATTTTTGTAAAACAAGATTTAGTAGAGCCAAGTATGATGTATGTTTAATAAAATGGTATTATTAGAAAGTTTTGATCATCCCTGGGGCAGTCCTCCCTGAATTAAGCTAGTAAAAATTAAATTTGTTAATAGTAAATTTGATTGAATAAATGTTGTGAGAAAATATTACTAGCCCAATGTCTCCTCTCTCATCTCAATTCCCATAGAGTAGAAAATATTTGTCTTTTTTTTTTTTTGAGAGAGGATCTCACTATATAGATCTGCCTGTCCTGAAACTCACTATGTAGACCAGGCTGACTTCTCAGAGAGATTCACCTGCCTCTGCCTCTGTGTGCTGGGAATAAAGGACTGTAGCACTCTGTGTGGCTAAAATATTTGTCTTTTTAGATGGTAATAATTTCCAACTGTTATACAAGGAGGTGGGTACAGTCATAAAGACTTTGTCCCTACTATCAAATAGAGTCTAAATACCTACATTTTAAAGCACAGAGGTCTTAAAATTGAACAAACTCTGACACTCACAAAATTATAAGCTGAAAAGAGGGCACAGCAAGCCAGGGCCGCTGACCAATCAGAAAAGCCTTGCATAACACGGGGCACTGAGTCACAGAGGGATGGGCGGGGCAAGGGGCAGGGCGTCCTCTGGAGTTTATGAACTCAGGGCTCTATTAGGCCACACCAGTGAGTGCCACTCTCTAGTAGGGCACTCAGCCATTGATCTACCAGACATCTTGTACCACACGGGTGAGAACCTGGTTCCCAGGAGGACCAGGCAAGATGGGGCCTGCCGACATTCAGGTGGTAGTACTTTGTGGCTGAGGGAATCCCATTTTGAAGCAGACTTCACAGTTTCTTTGTTTCCCGTATCGCTGTCTGGAGTGGGATCCTGGGGGTCCCACCTTGAAGGCCCAAGGGGACAAGCAACTCCGAGGGAAGGGCAAAGGCCAGGAGTAGAGTTGAGGCAGGCACAGGGGAATAGGGCACAATCTTTTAGGTTTAATTCTCATCCTTTTGTCCCTTAAACTGGGCACTGGACAGTGACAAGTTATTTGTAAATGGCACAATTCAGACAAATGACTCTGTCCTGCCCTGTGTGAATCCCAATTTCCCCAGCTTAGAGATGGGTGATGTTCACCTGGTAAAGGAGGGTCTTAGGATAAGCTTGACTAAAAGGGTTTGAGAGGTGGAAGCTGGAGGTGGGGTGGGGTGGAGGGCTTTCTAATCTAGGCCTTAGGATACCCTTGACTGAAATGGTTTGAGAGGTGGAAGCTTCATAGCAGGGGGGGTGTGGTGAGGGGGAGGGATCTCTAGTCTACCCTGGTCACTAGATTGTGTCCTAGCCCTGCTAAGATAGAACCAGGCCCTGGCTGAATTCTTGAGTTTCAATTAAAGCTGACAAGATGAAAATGCCACTCAGCTTTTAAAAGTTTACTTTGAGTTTCTCCAGGAGGTTATTATTCTGAAGAGCAAACTGATCCTTTGAAGCTGGGAATCTGGGACACACACAAACTCTAAACTTAGTCTTCCACCTTATTTTATGGCTATTTCTAGAAGACCTAAACTACAGGTTGCACAGTTTTTGTGTGTGAAAGCATAGATTCAAACTGTTGCATCCTGAAAAATGTGTAATACTCACATGAATATAAAACCTGGGCAAAATCAAGATTTATATAGTACCGCATCCAATATTCTAGAATTAGCCTTAATGTAATTTTAGTAATTTTGTAAGAAGAAATGAATCTAGATACTATTATTACTGCAACCTAGCATGCAAACCATGTACATTATCTAAACAAAAGACAAATACTTGGTAGTTTAACTGCTGCATTAATTATCATAATTCTCTTACTACTACTTAGGTTTATTAACTGACTATGCTAACTTTCACCACTGTTCCTCTCAACTAGAAACCTCCATGACTTACTTTCCTTCGATGGAAATGTATGTCTTTCTGCAGTAGTAATTTTTCTCAGTTGTGATCTGTCAAATTTTTCAACGTCCGACATGTCCAGTTTGTCAGCCATCTAGACTGAAAGAACAACAACAACAAAACGTTACCTGCTAGAACCATGATGAGATTAGCAATAACAATTAAAAGTTCATAAAAATTCAAAATATCAACGAATACTTTGCACTGTGATTTTCAACAAGGAAACAGCCCGTCTTAGAAAGTCATGTTTTCTTAGGCTACTCTGATTGCAAAGCTTTAGTCCATTTCTGGTGGCAGCAAATGACAGCAGATGAAGATGCTCCAGAAACTGAGATACTCTAGGAACCCAGGGGAAAATAAAAGCCTGACTTTTAAAATCCCAGCAAAGGTAAAATGAGACTATGAGCATCTTCACTTTCCAGTCAGCTACTTTTAGGGGATTTGGGAATGATGGTGAGCATCACACACTAAAAGAGAGGCACAAAACACTGTGCTAATTTCTATTGAATGTCCAAAGTCAGTATATTAGAACCCTGCAATAAGACAGGGAAGGGATTAAGCTAGTCATTGCAATTACAAGTCCCATAATACCTTCTTGTAACCTTAGAGAGTGTAGAAAAGAAAAAAGAAAACTCACTCTTTATGATCAAGACTCAAAAGCTTTAGTAGAATGAGGAATGCCAAATACAGCTGAGTCCTAGTTCCAAAGATAAGAAGACAGAGCTCTTCAGCCAGGGCCTGGTTCTATCTTAGCAGGGCTAGGACACAATCTAGTGACCAGGGTAGACTTGAGAGACCTCCACCCCACCCCATCCCCAGCTTCCACTTCTCAAACCCTTTCAGTCAAGGATATCCTAAGTACCTACTTTACCAGGTGAACATCACCAATCTCAAAGTTGGGGAAATTGGGATTCACACATTTATAACCGCAGGGCAGGACAGGGTCATTTGTCTGAATTGTGCCATTTAGAAACAACTTGTCACTGTCCATTGCCCAGTTTAAGGGACAAAAGGATGAGAATTAAACCTAAAAGATTGTGCCCTATTCCTCTGTGCCTGCCTCAACTCTACTCCTGGCCTTTGCACTTCCCTCGGAGTTGCTTGTCCCCTTGGGTCTTCAAGGTGGGAACCCAGAATCCTGCTCTGGACAGCAACAAGGGAAACAAATCCACTGTGAAGAGGACTTTGAAATGGGATTCCCTCAGCCACAAAGTACTACCACCTGAATGTTGGCAGGCCCCATCTTGCCTGGTCCTCCTGGGAACCAGGTTCTCACCTGTGTGGTACAAGATGTCTGGTAGATCAATGGCTGAGTGCCCTACTAGAGAGTGGCACTCACTGGTGTGGCCTAACAGAGGCCTGAGTTTATAAACTCCAGAGGATGCCTTGCCCCTTGCCCTGCCCATCCCCCTGTGACTTCAGACCCTGTGTTATGCAAGGACTCTCTGATTGTTCAGCAGCCCTGGCTTGCTATGTCCCCTGGGTAACTTGAATGGCTTAGCTGGTAAGTGAAGCACAAATTCTGAGAATACCATGCAACGTGAAACACACATTTTCATTTGAAGAAGTTCTTGCCTGGGGTAAATTTCATTTTTTTTTCAAGTGGATTCTCTGTTATTAAAAAAAAATACTTTGTCTTATTTAACCCTTCAATAAAGACAATTTGCCTTATTAGCATTTCACACAATCCCACCAAGCTGTGGTTCCAGTTGCAGAAATGATTGTACTACTCAGAGCTGGAAACCTCAGGCTAGGCAATTCTGAGACCTGAGTCCTGAGCTTCTCTTCAGGAAAAAGGAAGCATTGGTGTAATTAATAAGATTTAAGACCCTTACGCATTTTTTATTTTGATGCAGGCTTTCACGCTGCAGCCCAGATATGCCTTGAACTCATGGCAATCTTTCTGCCTCATCCTCCCATAGTCTGAGAGTACAAACATGAGCCACCACACTTGGTTGAAGGTCAGGGACCATCTTAAATGCAGAAAGCCTAGCATACCCAGTCTTTAATGGGGGTTCAATAAATTCTAGCAAGAAAAATTAACACAATGATAGTTATAAGAAATACTTGATATGATATTCAATGTTAACAACTTGGGCCTTTGGTGTTATATATAGTCAGTCATCACAATGTTTCTTAAATTGTCAGCATAATTACTACCATTTTAGAAGTAAGAATACGGAGATTCAGAGAGGTTGAGTAACTTGCTCACAGTCACACTGCTGTGAAGTGGAAGGGCTGAGATTCAAATTCATGAAATCTGGCTTTAAAACCTGCCCTCTTAAGCTTGCTACCATAACCAGAGCAATGCAAAACTAAAATTATACCTCAGGTCTCAGTTACTACGTTCATCATATGTGAATAACAGTGCTACCTGCTTGCACAGCGTCATGAGACATAGTAGCAACATGTAAGAAAGTATCTGTCACATAGTGGACATTAATGTCATCTGCCTTCCCTTTCACACCAATCAGAACAGGGAGGAATGAGGGGACGTGGAATGAAGGCATAGTGGTAGTGGAGCTAAACACCCAAGTGTCAGGGTCAGATGCTTCTGTTCCAGAAACTAGCCACGAACTGTCTGCAGATAGGTGGTCAGATGTTGAAATAAGTGCGGCGGGGCTGCATCCCCAGCACCCAGGCCGCTTGCTAGCTTATGCCCCGAAATAACAACACACAAATTGTATTCTGTTAAACACTGCTTGGCCCGGCTAGTTCCAGCATATTATTGGCTAGCTCTTACATATTGTTCTAACCCATTTCTAATAATGTGTGTAAGCACCCCAAGGTGCGCTTACCTGGAAGATTCTAACCTATGTCCATTTTGTGTCTGGGCTTCATCCAGTGTGCCTCAGAGAGCAGAGCTATCTGGAGAGTGGAGCATGGCATCTCTGCTCCAGAGCAGAGCTGTCGAGTCTACCCAGGAGAGCTGAGCATGGCGTCTCTGCTCCAGAGAGCAGAGCTGTCGGGTCTCTCCAGGACCAGAGCGGAGTCTGACCTCACTTCCTCTTCCACCCAGAATTCTATTCTGTTTACTTCTCCCTCCTATGCTTTAACCTATCAGGGCCAGCCAAGCAGTTTCTTTATTGCTCAATGACCTTCCTCCATCAGTCAGCATCGGGAAGACTCGAGTCATGGCCTCAGCCACCACATTCCTGAGTCTAAGGTCAGGGAGGTCCATAGGTAATGACCAGGACTCTTGAGTCAAATCAGAGGTTCCAACCCTCTATTCAATTTCTATATCGCTTTGAGCTGATCGTCTGACTCTGGATACAATTCATATAGCTGAGGGAGTGGGTGCTTTGTCTGGTGTCCAGGAGCTTTCTTTAGCTGACTACGTATGACTCCCGGTCTCAGAGACAGACTTCAGCTCCTTTCAAGGAAGAATTTCCCAATAGAAGGGAAGGAGTCTGAATCTGATGATGAGCTCTCCTTTTTTTTTTTTTTTTATAAAAAGTGTGTTCAGGTATTGTTAAACACATGCAGAGGCCCACTGCCCTGGCAACCTCCTAAATCCACCACAGCTATTTATTCAGGATCCATTGGCTGAGGCAGAGTGGAGGGCAGTGGACAGCACAGAGTACTGCCCCAGTCTCCAGAAAGGGCAGGAAAGGTTTGGAAGGGAAAGCCTCACTGCAGGCCTAAGTCTGCATGGTACCAAGAGGACGTATGTCTCCCATGTTCTGGAAATGATGCAGACTTGAATCTTGACTTCAGAGACCTAGTTACAGACAATTGAGAAGGGGATACGCAGCACATTGCTCTGTTGAGGTTAGGTAGAGGAGAAAGAACACCAAGAGAAAGGTACCACTCCTGCCACAGAAAACTCGGGGGAGAAGGGGCATTTAATCCAAGCAGATCTATAACAAGTGCGGCCAAGAGGAGTTGGTGACATGTAAGACAGCACCTGGCATACAACAGGCTCTTAGTAAGACTAAAGACTTAGCAGGGACTCCCCTCCCCAGTCTAAGGAGCTCAAATGGAGGGCCTCACAAAAGAACCGTGAGGCTGAGTACAGGAGCAGATACAACATGGCCCATATCTAGAGTGATCAGACAGATCGGGGTAGAAGAATAACCTATTCATAAACAAAAGCATAGCCTGCTGAAAAGGGCACTGAGAGCCAAGATTATAAGGCAGAGTCCCAGTATACAGATGGGCCAACTGAGTTCAGCTAATGGAAAAGGACTGGCCCTGAAAATCTCTGCACATGAAGCTAGAGGATAATGTAGGACTGGAACATGAAAGTCCCAGGTTTAAATATTCATAGGAGTTGCTTCTCAGAGCAAGGAGGAGGGAGAGGCTCAGAGGTGGAGACTGGGTTAGAGATGAAAGGAGGGCCTCCTGGGCACAGCACACTAGGTTCCTACCTAAGACCCAGGTAAAAGCAGTTAGCCAAGAGTAAACGTGGCTGGTATTGCCCTTCCTGTTGCTAGGATGGAGGCATGGGACAGATTCTGGCCAATGACTGCAAACAGACCACTGTGGGTATGGGAGCTAGTTCTCAGCATCTAAGTAGTAAAAGCCTCTGCACTCTTTTCCCTCTATGCAGATGGCAATCTGCATTGCTAGATGATTGTCCATTCGTATCTGGAATAAACCGAGCTGCTGCAGTTCCTGGGTGGTCTCAACGCAGAAACCATAATCTGTGTTCTTTGGAGCCAATGAAGCTTAGAGATCTGGGGTATGGTAATACAAACAAGACCTTGAAAACTAGGACCAAATCCCAACTCTTTCATACTGATTCAGTGGGTGACCTTGGCACATAAATTTTCTCCTATAGTTTTATGTCTTCCATTTTGAAAAAGATCCATGTACAAAATCACACTGAACTCTCTAATGTCTTAGGAATCTGCTTTCTCCTTGTTAAAATCACACAGGGTTAGCCAGATGATGGTAGCATATGGCTTTGATCCCAGCACTCAGGAAGAAGAGACAGACAGATCTCTGTGAGTTCAAGGCCAGCCTGGTCTACAGAACTAGCTCCAGGACAGCTGGGGTTATACAGAGAAACCCCATTTCTAAACCCTGTACGAAAAAAATCACACAGGGCTTTGAGGAAACCAGGGAAATAGCCCATTTATAGAGTTTTCCAATGAGGAGTCTTTATATATTGTATTTTATTAGTCAGGGTTTGGAGATGATGGAGGTGATGGAGGAAGGTCATTGAGCAATAAAGTAACTGCTTGGCTGGCCCTGATAGGTTAAAGCATAGGTGGGAGGAGTAAACAGAATAGAGTTCTGGGAGGAAGAGGAAGTGAGATCAGATTCTGCTCTGCTCCTGGAGAGACTCGACAGCTCTGCTCCTTGGAGCAGAGACGCCAGGCTCTGCTCTCCCATACAGCTCAGACCCAGGATGGACTTAGGCTAGAATCTTCCCGGTAAGCGCACCTTGGGGTGCTTACACACATTATTAGAAATGGGATAGTCCAGGTGCGAGAGTTAGCCAAGAAGAGGATAGATAGAAATGGCCCAAGCAGTTCTTTAAATTAATACAGTTTGTGTGTTGTTATTTCAGGCATGAGCTAGCAGGCCAGGGTGCTGGGGATGCAGCCCCGCTGCTCTTATTTCAACAGATGGCGCCCAGACGTGTGGACAACTGAATCTACTGAAAGCCTGAGAAAGCATGGGAAAGAGTAAAGCATGCATGTTTTCTTGGTAGCAACAATTTTTCGGGTCTACTCTGCTTGCTAGAGGCAAGCAAGCGCTCTCATCTAAGAGAGGCTTCCTGACTCAGCTTCAGCTGCAAAACCCTGCAGCTCATTAAGAGGTCCTGCCACGAAACGCTTAAACGGTGTTGACAAAAAGCTGAACGCATGCTTTTCGGTTTTCAGCCGTAGCAGGGAAAAAGCTGTGCCGTTTAAAAATGCTGGCTTTCTGGGCCATCCTGCCAGGGCAAACTCTGACTGTTTGAGGCAGGAGGGCCGGCTACAGAGAGAGGACTTGAATGTTGTCTGTTGTAGCTCCCTTGCTGGCAGGGACCTTGAAATGCAATAGAGTTGTGGCTATAAACATGGCTACAGCCTGTATCTCTTCCGTGAGGCTGGAAAGCTAGGGAATGGACTGGATCTACCTGGCAAAGCCACGGCTTTAATCCTACTCATATTGCTCAGTAAATTAAAGACTCATGTGTTCAGAAAAAGAGAGATATATAGTAAAGAGAGATTCAAAGACAAAGAAAATTTTAAATGATTTACAGTGTGTTGAAAATAACATGCAGACTAAAAGTTAAAATTCTTAAAGTAAGAAAAAGAGAATTTGTGTGTGGTAGTACATGCCTTTAATCCCAACGCTTGGAGGCAGAGGGAGATTGACCTCTGTGACTTCAAGGTGTGGTAGCACAGGCCTTTAATCCCAGTGCCTAGAAGGCAGAGACAAACAGATCTCAGTGAGTTCAAGGTGTAGTAGCATACACCTTTAATCCCAATGCCTGTGAGGCAGAGACAGGCGGATCTCTGAGAGTTCAAGGAGAGCCTGGTCTACAGAGTTATTCCAGGTCAAAGAGATACAGAGAATATAAAATATAAAATAAAAATAAACGAAATAGAGGTTAAAATAAAGCGTACAAAGATGGAAAATACACAGAGAATCTTGATACTGTATACTATTATGCTCTCTTTGAATTGTTTGAATGCTGAGGAAGGAGCAACAGATGCCAAAAGATATTTGTTTATAAATGCTGCTGAACTAATCCAACGTAGAGATTTTGATGCCTTGACTTTGAAATTTGGATCTAAGGACATGATGCTTTCGAAAGGAGTTTCCTATTTTGTTTTCACAGAGGATGAGACCCTGTTCATTTCTTCTATTCCAATATGGTATGATGGACCACGTCCTCCTGAACGGTTGCTGTGAATACCTTCAGAAAATTGCTTGGCTCAATTGCCAACTGAGATGAAACTAGCACACAGGTTATAACATGAACGACCTAATTAATGACGCCCCTATTCAGCAGGAAGCAGTTTGGAGAGAAAAAACTACGCCCATGTTCCCAAATATTGTTTATAAATGTTCTTTTACATTTAAAGGGGGATATGATATAGATATGAATAATTTGCATTGGTATGGATTTTACAGTCAATTTTGTTATATGTATATGTATTTCTGATCTTGATTAAGGTATTGTGATTGTGTAGTTCATTTAAAAATGTACTGTATAATTATGAAATATAGGTTGTTAATGGATAATAGTCAAGCTTGTAGTCATGTTAGTTAGATTTTCTAGATATATAGAGATATCTTTCAGTTAGATAGGCATTCTTCATATCTTTCAAAGACTGCAGAATATGGCATTTTAAATGTTTTAATAACTTAGGACTTTTCATGACAATGAGACACTCTGCTCCTGGCAGCACCAATCTACTTCAAGATGAAGGTGGGCATCGAAGAGGATCCTTATGGAGTTTGATAGCCATTTGGGCAAGAAACTGCTCTTTCGTGGACTATTGCATAAACTGGACACAGAGAACCCGCAGAGAGAGGACTGCTGAACTTGCCTAAAGGTGAGATGATCTTTTGGGGTTCCTGATTCATGAAGGAGTCTGCAAGACATTCTTCAGGACAAGCAGATAGTGACTGCCTTTGAAATTTCCTACTTTGTGGAAATGTCTGCTGGAAACTATGGGCCTGTAGGCCGAAGATGGATGCCCCAATGGTACAGAGGAACTTTGGGTAACTGTCCAGGCAGCGAGATGTCTCTGTCATTTCTAGAGTTTGAAAGTTGCTTACTTCTTACTTACTTAGGTAATATTGTATCTTTCTGGACTCTTTGATGGAGTTAAGAATAGTTAGCTATAGTTATAGTTTTCCTTAGTTATGATATAGATTATTGTAATTTTTACTTGCTAACTGTTTTGTTATATGTAATTTTGCTCCGTTAAAGATAAAACCTTCTTTTTTTTTGTTTAAACAGAAAAAGGGGAAATGATGGAGGAAGGTCATTGAGCAATAAAGAAACTGCTTGGCTGGCCCTGAGAGGTTAAAGCATAGGTGGGAGGAGTAAACAGAATAGAGTTCTGGGAGGAAGAGGAAGTGAGGTCAGAAACTGCTCTGCTCCCGGAGAGACTCGACAGCTCTGCTCTCTGGAGCAGAGATGCAAGGCTCTGCTCTCCCATACAGCTCAGACCCAAGATGGACGTAGGCTAGAATCTTCCCGGTAAGTGCACCTTGGGGTGCTTACACACATTATTAGAAATGGGCTAGTCCAGGTGCGAGAGTTAGCCGAGAAGAGGATAGATAGAAATGGCCCAAGCAGTTCTTTAAATGAATACAGTTTATGTGTTGTGATTTCAGGCATGAGCTAGCAGGCCAGGGTGCTGGGGACGCAGCCCCGCCGCTCTTATTTCAACATAACTGAAAGTATAGAATGAATCTCTCTGCATATATAAAGGGTATGTAGTTAGCATGACTTATAGGCTGTGATCTAGCTAATCCAACAATGGTTGTCTATTATTGGAAAGTCAAAGAATCCAGAAGTTGCTCAGTCCACAAGGCTGATGTCTCAGCTGGTCTTCAATATAAACTGGAATCCCGAAGAAATAGATTTTAATGCCAGTGGGGAAGGACAAGAGAAAGGCTAACAGTAAAACTTTCAGAGATTTCACCATGGTCCTTCCTCAGGGGAAGCTGGCCATCCTTTCATCAGGGGTTCTGGGTCTGTAAACGGGCTCAAGGCTGAAAAGTGATTCACAGGCTGAGATCATCTTTTACTGCAATCCGATGTAGCCTTTCTATCATTTGTCGGAGCTTTTTTCCCCTTACACAAACCAAACAAAAATTAAGTAGGTTTTTAAAAAATCTATTTCATGTCTGGAAACACAATGATTGATTAGCCAGTACCAAAGGTTCATATAAGTTATGCCACCATAAAATTCATTTTGCCTGTGCTGGCTGTTAAGGGTTAGGCCATTGTGAACATTGTTTTGTCTATGGTGCCCATTACAGTAATTACAATCACCTTCCCTGCACCCTTGGGGCCCAATGAATTACACTGGATTTAATTCATCCAACTGAGCAGTAGCATCTCCAACCCTAGGGTCTAGTACAAGGAAAAGGGCAAAAACGAAACTTCAAATGTGTTCTCATCATTTTGCATCTTATAGGATTAATGGAAGACATATCTTCTGAACATTCCCATTGTGGAGGATTAGGTTTTACATGGTGTACCCACTCTATAATCTCCCTGAGCCTTAATGTCCCCTCATCAACACTAAATCAGAGGATACCAGGCACCTCCAGCTCCTTTTCAGCAGGCTGTCTTTGACAAATGATTCAGCCAGCTATTCAAACAAACTTTTGATACTTTTTTTTCTGTGCAAGCTTCTGTATTAAATATAGAATCTCCGATCAGAGGACCCATATGAATAAACTCAGCCTGATCTGGTTTTCTGCTCCTTCCACCATTATCCCACACCCTTAAAAGCCATTCCCACACATAATCTCCAGACTTCTGCCTGAACGAATTAGGCAATTCATTAAGCTCTTTAGTAGTGCAGCACACCTCCTTATGAACTACACTTTCTACCTCCCCTCTAGGAGCCTGCTTTGCCTTGAGTCTGGTTATAGGTCTAGAGGCAACTATTGGTGGGCCCTGAGGGACGTAAGTATTGCCTTACCTGGTATGTCCTTCAGAGAAAGTCATGCTGATTTAGTAGACAATGAAGGACTAATTACCAGTGCTGCCATATTAAATAGAGTTATATTTTCAGCTAAGATGTACCCCAACTGAAGGTGAAAGGGGCAGTATTTCAATGGGTGGGGTTGAGGGTACTACTTTCTCAGGTGAGATAAACCCCTGAGAATCTGAGGGCTCAAAGTTTTCACTTTCAGTAGGATGCCTATCCATAGGTCCCACTGATTTATTCTCTGCTAGAACTCTGAGTGGCTTCCTTAGATAGGCCTGGCTACAATGGAGCTAAAATCAAGAGTGAATACACTCAAAATATGCAACAACAACAACCCAAAGGGTTCCCAGGCTGTTTTGTGTGGTAAATTGACTCTAGCTGGAAGCCTGACTCTTCCCATTGTCTCCCTCTCCACAACCCGTTCTCTCTCTTTCTCCCTCCCTTTCCCCTTCTCCTCTTTCCCCTCCTTTGCTATCTTCCCAGAACCCTGCCCTGCTAAAGGGAGGAAAGCATCAAAAGTAAATGCCTTATTTCAAAGCAGCCTCTGTTCATTGCCTTGGCTGTTGTTGGAGGGGCAGGGAAAGGTTCTGCCTCTGTGCATGCTTGTATAGGGTCAGGAGGGTACGGATGAGGCAAAGTTTGGGACTCATCTACACATATCTGTCTTCTCTTTGTCTCTTCACATTCAGCAGGAAACCTAGAAATTAGAAGTGCACAGTGAGATGCACCATGTTCACCAGCTCTGTCACATAAATAGCAACCATATTTTCAGGTATGATACATTCCACATGTTGATGAGATATGGATATATATTTATATGCAGTATATCATTTGGCACAGAAACTTAACTAAGTTTCCTCTAATTTGAAGTCCTACAATGATCTTCTCTTTTTAAAACTTTTCTCCACCCCCTTTATTGGAAATAGATTCTTTTCTCGCGCACTCTAATCTGAATACAATTTCTCCTAACTCCCTTCTCTACTCCTCCCAGCTCCACCCAGTCCCTTTCATCCAGGTCCACTTCCTTTCTGTCTCTCATTTTAAAAAACAGGCTTCTAAGTTATAACAACAAACACAACAAAATAAAACATAATAAAACAAAAATCATCACATCGAAGTTGAACAAGGAGAACCAAGAGAAGGAAAGAGTCCAAGAGAAGGCACAAGAATCAGAAGCCCGTCCCACTCATTCATATACCCAGGGGTCCATAAAAATGCTGAACTGAAGGCTATAATGGACCTGGTGATGGATAAAGTGCTCAGTCGGTTTTTTTTTTTTCCTGAGACAGTCTCCCTATACAGACCAAACTGGCCTGAACGCACTGACATTCTTCTGCCACTCCTTCCCAAGAATTCCATTTTGCATTTAAGCCAAAGATCCCACATAGGGAGTTGAACCCAGAACACTTGGGTAAAATCCTAATGGTTAGACATTGTGGGAAATGACTACAAAGGTCTTCTCTTAGAAAAGTTTTAGGAAAGAGTGCAAGACTTCAGTCCACCATTAGGGGGTGCTAGGCACGGACTTTAGATTTCTCTAGATCCTGCTCTTGGTCTTTGGTGGGTGACTGTGGACAAGTCTCTCACCTCTTTTAAGCACCAATTTCTTCTTATTTGAAAAAATAGAGTTTCTTTCACAGATTCATATATGCATACAATGAATGAATTTTAATTTTTTTCATTTCTTATTTTCCTGTTTCATCTCCCTGTGCTGGTTAGTGGTTTGTTGTTGTTGTCGTCAACTTAATACAACTACAGTAATCTGGAAGAAGAAACGTTTAGTGAGGAATTGCTTTCATAAAACGAACACTCCTCCATTGCTGGTGCAAGTGCAAACTAGTATAGCCGCTTTGGAAATCAGTATGGGGTGTCTAAGAAAATTAGAAAACAGTCTACCTCAGTACTCAGGATTAACAATTATGGGTACATACCACAAAATGCTCAATCATACCTCAAGGACATGTGCTCAACTATGTTCATGGCAGCATTATTTGTTCCATAGCAGAACCTGGAAAAACCTAGATGCACCTCAATTGAAGAATGGATAAAGAAAATGTGGTACACAATAATAACAATTTTGAAAAAAACATATTGCGGTCACACAGACACAAGGAGAAAAATATAATTGGTATTCACTCATACGTGACTCATAGACATAAATCAAAGGACCCTAAGAGAAACATACATGAATCTACACAGGAAGGTGATAGAGACAAGATCTCCTGAGTAAATGGGGAGTGTGGGGTTTATGGGAGAGGGTAGAAGGAGAGAGAGGAAAAAGAGAGGAGAGCAAAGAAAATGCATAGCTCAATGAATACAATAAAACGAGACTATTGCAACAATGGTGAATTACTATCATATTTATGTAAGGAATATTCTTGTATGTTTGTATTTCATTTATCATATATAAAGAATAATGTTTATTATTTTATCTTGCATTCTACTTTCTCCACGTGCTAAGTGCTGAGATTGTAGGCATGGCCCACCAGTCTTGGCTAAGAGGATTTGGGGGGTGGGTTCTATTGTTTTTTAAAATTGATCAATTTGTTTTTTTAAAATTTCATTTACATTAGAACCACAGTTCTCCCTCCCACCCCTGCTCACACTCCCCAAGCCTCCCCACCCCAGCCCACACCTTCTCTACTCCTCCCGAGAGGTAAGGGCACATTAATTTTGGGCAGGACCAAGTCCATCCTCCCTGAGTTAAGGGTAGCATCACATCTCAACACAGAGAATGGGCACCAACAAACAAGGCTGAGCACCAAGGATAGATCCTGATCCCACTGCTGGGGGCCCCCTCAGATAGTCCAAACTTCACAACTGTCTCTCCACATACAGAAGGCCCATCTGAGTCCATCAATTACTGGAGAAGCCTCTATAATGATAGTTGGGTTATTCACCAATCTGATAATAGGGGAAGGCTGGTTCAGGAACCCTCTCCACTATTGCTAGGAATCTTAGCTGGGATCATCCTTGTGGATTCGTGGGAATTTCCCTAGCACCAGGTTTCTCCCTAAAACCATAGTGACTCTCTCTATCAAGTTCCCTCTTTCATTGCTTTCCCACTCCATTCTCTATGACCATCCTGTTCCCTCGTGTTCTCCTTCCCCATTGCCTCTCCTTCACGACCTCCTCACCCCCAGTTTACTCAGGTGATCTCATCTAATTCCCCTTCCCAGGGCGATCCATGCATCCCTCCTTGGGGCTTCCTTGTTACCTAGCTTCTCTGGAGCTCTGGATCGCAGCCTGGTTATCCTTTGCTTTACATCTAATATCCACTTAGAAGTGACTACATACCATGTTTGTCTTTCTGAGTCTGCGTTACGTCACTCAGAAATTTTTTCTAGTTCCATCATTTAACCTGCAAATTTCATGATGTCGTCTTTCTAAAATAAGAAAAATACTCTATTATATAAGTGTACAGCATTTTCTTTATCCCTTATTCTATTGTGAGACATCTAGGTTGTTTCTAATTTGGGGCTATTGGGAATAGAGTGGCAATGAACATGGAATAGCAAGTGTCCTTCTGGTAGGTTGAAGTGTCCTTGGGGTCTATGCCCCAAGTGCTATGTGTGGAATATGAGGTAGTTTGAGTGCCATCTGGTGTACAAGTATTGAAGAGATCAGGATACAAGGAACCTATCTAAACACAATAAAAACAATTTACAGCAAGCCAACAGCCAGCATCAAATTACACGGAGAGAAACTCAAAGTGATTCCACTAGAATTTCAAAGAAGACAAGGATGATCACTCTCTCCATATCTTTTCAATATAGTATTTTTTGACCTAGCTAGAGCAATAAGACAACAAAAAGGAGATCAAGGGATACAAATTGGAAAGGAAGAAAAGTCAAACGTCCATTATTTGCAGATGATATGATAGTACATATAAGTGACCACAAAAACTCTACCAGAGAACTCCTACAGCGGATAAACACCTTCAGTAATGTGGCAGGATACAAGATCAACTCAAAACAATCAGTAGCCCTCCTATATATAAATGATGAAATAAAGAAAAAGAACTCATAGAAACATCACTTTTTGCAAGAGCCAGAAATATAAATTATCTTGGGGTAACTATAACTAAACAACTGAAACACCTATATGACAAGAACTTTAAGTCTCTAAAGAAAGAAACTGAAGAAGATATCAGAAAGTGGAAAGATCTCCCACGCTCATGGATGCTCTTGGATAACATAATATAAATATGGACCAACATAATATAAATGGCAATCTGACCAAAAGAAATCTAGAGATTCAAAGCAATGCCCATCAAAATCCAAACACAATTGTTCACAGACTTATAGAACAATATTCAACTTCTTATAGAAAAATAAAAAAAAAACTCAGACTAATTAAAACAATCCTGTACAATAAAACAACTTCCAGAGGCATGATCATCCCTGAATAAAACTTCACCATAGAGCTATAGTAATAAAAAACAATTTGGTATTGGCATAAAATCAGACACATGGACCAATGGAATCAAATTAATACCCTGGCATTAATTCACACACCTGTGAACACCTGATATTTGACAAAAAAGTCAAAATATACAATGGAAAATGGAAGTATCTTTAACAAATGGTGCTGGATAACTGGGTGTCAACATGTAAAAGATTACAAATAGATCCACTGGTATCACCATGCGCAAAACTCAAGTCCCAATGGATCAACCACCTCAACACAAATCCAGTTACTCTGAAGCCGATAGAGGAGAAAGTGGGAAGTATCCTTGAACACATTGGCACAGGAGACCACTTCATAAATATAACAGGAGTAGCACAGACACCGAGAACCACAAGAAATGAGACCTCATGAAACTGAAAAGCTTCTGTAAGGCAAAGGACACAGTCAATAAGACTAAATGACATCCTACAGAATGAGAAAAGGTCTTTACCAATCCCACATCTGACAGAGGACTGATCCCCAAAATATATAAAGAATTAAAGAGACGAGGATCAAAATACTAAATAATCCAATTTTAAAATGGGGTATAGAGCTAAACAGATAATTCTCGACAGGACAATCTCAAATTGAAAAAAGACATTCAAGGAATTGCTGAACATCCTTAATCATCAGGGAAGCGTAAATTAAAATGACTCTAAGATGCCATCCTACACCTGTCAGAATGACTAAGATAAAAATTATGAGGACAGCTTATGTTGAAGAGGATATGGAGTTAGGGGAACAGTCCTCCACTGCTGGTGGGAGTGGAAACTTGTACAGCCACTTTGGAAATCAGTATGGCCGTTTCTCAGACAATTGGGAATCAGTCTACCTCCAGACCCAGCTATATCGCTCCTGGGCATTTTTTGTTTGTTTTTGTTGTTGTTCGGGTTTCTAATGTTGCTTGACTGCTTAGTCAATGTTTTGGAGAAAAATCTTGTAGTTTTCGGCCATAAGTGGATGGCCCATCTTAGACATTCCTCTGAAAAGAGTTACCTTATATTCCAGAGTCCTACTGTATATCCCTAGCTATGTCTTCATGGAAGATCCTAAACTCACTGCTTTAATACAATAATTCCTGAGAGGATAGTTTATTTCCAAAAGTGAGTTCTGCCAATTGTCTGAGTCCCCACCTAGGTCATCTTAGTTCTGCTTCTCAGTTGGTAGCCTTCTAAGGAAGGCCTTTTCTTTTGAGTGAATGAGAAGTGAGAAGGGATGACCACAGCCCCAGAGGCCTTTCCTGTGTGCAGGGACAGTTGTACAGCAAGGTTGTGTTAGAAGCATGACATCATGATAGATTTCTTATTTCCCCTATGTTTAAAAGACATATTTTTCTTGTACAATATATTCTGATTAGAGTTTCCTGTCCCTTTAACCTCCCCAATTCCTTCCCTCCACCCATGCCATCCAGATCCTCCTCCTGGCTGATTCTCATTAGAAAACAAGGGCTACTAAGAGATAAAAAATAACAAAATTAATTAGAATAAGATAAAGTACAACTATCACATGGAAGTGTCCTGGTGGTAGGCTGATGTGTCCTTGCAGTATATAACAAAAGAGCTTCATTTGGAATTTGAGGTAGATTGATTGCAATCTGGAGTACAGGTTCCTCTAAATCAACTCACAGAAACTCTAAGAGACCAAAGAAGCAACCATGAGGTAGGCATAGGTCTGCACCAGTTCTTCAATGTGTATATTATCTCTTTCAGTATTTGAGGAGAACTTGAACTCACCTCAGGGCAGGGAACCTGGTCTGCTCTTCAGGCTGATAAGAGAGGGGGAGTTGATTGGGGGAGAGTGAGTGATATGGGAGGCGGTGGCTCAGAAGAGACAGAAATCTTTAATAAATAAATAAATGGAGGGAAGATTCCCAGAAAGAAATATAACACAAGAGGGTCATGGCTCACAGAGATACACTGACTAATATTTTGTTACTTCTAGGTCATTTGGTTATCAGTACTTATCCACCAACATCTCAAACCTAGACCACAATCAGCACTGAGATGTTACTGCTTCTTCCATTGCCCTTATTTACCTTTTGATTCCAATCCTTCCATCCCTCTCTTTTTGCTTTTGTCCTCATTTAATTTAGGTAGCTCTCAGTCTCCCACACTAGCTCACCTGTTTGCCATTCCTCCTTGTCTTTATCTAGAAGTTATATATTAAAGCCCTGTTTTGATATCATTCTTTGTAGTTCTCCAATAATTGTTGAGGTTAAGCAATGTCTTAAGTGTGGACTCAGTCTTCTATAGTCTGGCATCTTCTCAGGTACAATTTATTAATTTTTGCAGTTGAAGAGTGGCAGGGGTGAGTATATGAGCAACGAGGTAAAGACCATGATGGGGACACCCACTGAAACAGTTTACTTGAGGTGATGTGAGCTCACCAACTCAGGCCAGACAGGGACGAAACAAACATAGGACCAAGCTGGACCCTCTGAATGTGGGTGACAGTTTATGGCTGGGGCAGACTGCAGGGCCACTGGCAGTGACAAGAGGGTTTATCCCTGCTGCTGGTGCTGACTTTTTGGAAACCATTATCTTTGGATGGATACCTTGCTCAGCCTGGATATAGTAGGGAGGGGCTTGCTCCATCCTCTGGGCAATGTGCCTTACCCTCTCTGAGGACTGGATGAATGTGGGCTGGGAGGGTAAGTGGAGGGAATGGGCAGAGGAGAGGGAATAGAAACTTAGATTGGTATGTAAATGAAAAAAGATAGATTTTTTAAAAAAAATACTCACATTTTTCACTCATCTGAACATACATACAGTATTTATTTAATGATTTTGTATATTGAGACATATACTAGATGATGTGTGAAAAGGGGGACATACTTCAGAAAACCTCTCATTTTTGAAACTCACAAAGCTTGCGGTGAGATACATAAACATAGAGAAAGTGAGAGCACCTTAGGGTTTTATGAACCAATAGCTACCACACATTTAGTTATTGCCATAAATGGAGTGATGGACAGTATTGGCAATGTTAAGAAACAAAATGACCAGCCTGACCAAGATTAGAAAAACTGCCTTTCAAGCCCTGAAACTAAGGCGTGTTTTAAAAGAGAAAGGAGGTATGCTAGAGAGGGTTTCAGGAAGCTACTCATACTCTCAGATATGAGCGCATATCATTAATCAGCAACATATAATTATTAATTCCGCATGATACTGGCATGTTGAACCACCTGCAAGGTAAAGTTGAAGTATAATTGATGGGACTGAGTAATTCAAAGTATCATTCATTGTTAGCTTACCTTGCTTCAAAGAGCATAAGTTTTGTTGTTATTGTTGTTGTTGTTATTATTTTTATTGTTATTATTTTTCCTTTGATTGAAAATAGATTGTTTTCTCATGCAACAAATGTCCCAAGTACCCTATCAAAGCACTAAACTCAACCTGGAATCCAGTATGCTCATAGGACCTGATGCAGACCCTTGCAGAGACTCTGAATGTTGGCTCGCTTCTCTGAATTCACATGGGCTTTGATGAAGCTGATGAGAGGTGTGGGGATGTAGCTCAGTGGTAGAGCACATATCTTGCGTATATGAGGCCCCGGGTTCGATCCCCGGCATCTCCAAAATAATACTTTTGAGCTTTGACGTTTCCTTTTCAGGATGTTTCTGTGCAAGGTGTCCCAGACTTTAAATTCCCGTGATGAAATTATATATGCATAGCTAATTATTGGATGAAACTGTTCGTTTATCACCGTGACAGCAATGTTCATCTTTGTGACGACATTTCCACAGACACCTCCATGGTCTGGTGAATAGAACGTGGGCATGATTCCAAAAATATGTTTTGTTCACAGAGCGAACAAAAAAGGAAAGCTCTGCATTCGTAGAGGGACAGTTTCTCAGATGATGGGTATGCTTTCTTGGGTGAAAACAAGGGTGAAGAGTTCCTGCGCTGAGAGAAAATAAGGGAGGGCTGGGCGGAGCCATTCCTGGTTACTATGGGGGAGGCAGCATTGCGGTTGTCATAGAAACCCGGGTCATTATGGCGACCATTTTCAAATGGCGACCCGACGATGTCCTGAAAGCAGCCTTCAGTTCCTGGTGTTTGGACTGAGTTGAGCTTATGGATTCCCGGAGGTGAGCACCAGATTCTTCTTAAAAGTTGGGAGGAAGATGCAGGGATTCCAGACCGAAGTAGGACCACTCCTACCTCGGGGTTTGCAGCCTGTGTATCTCCGGAAGGAGACAGACTTGGGACCATTCTGCCTCCTCCTGTGCTGTTCTGTACAGGGGTGTGCTGGAGCCATTGTGCAGGAGGAGAGTTGTGGGAGAGTGAGCAGGAGGGAGATGAGGCCAAATGAGCACTCTGTGATCCCGACTTCTCACTCTGTGCATGAGATTGCTCGCCCATAGGATCTGTGAGATTTAAGAGGGAAGGGATATAGCAGGGCAGTCTTCTTTCCAACTTGCAGTCAGTCAGATCTCTGGGCAAACAGAAAAGAAAGCAATTGTTTTCTCTTTGAACAGTTTTAATATTATTCGAATGAGTTAATATTCAGCTATTTATTCCCAGTCCTATTTACCACTGGATGACCAGCGAGCACCTTCCTCTCCACTAGGCCCCTTCTTCCCCTCCCCTGCCCTGTCTGTACATGTCCCTCTCTGTGAAAAGGCCATGAGATTGCTTGCCCATAGGACCGGTGAGATTTAAGAGGGAAAGCCTAAATGCTAGTCCATAATTTTTCTACATGTCTCAGATGATACTAAAATACGCACGTGGTTAGAGGATTTTCTCTTTAGTAATCTGCGGTTTTGTTTGGATTTGAGACAGCATTTCACTGTGTCCTATCCGGACTCAGAACTCTCAGTGATTCTCCTGCCTTGGCTGCCTTATGAAGGGGTGGAAGGTGTGGGACACTTTGTGCTTGGCACCAGTCTGGCATTTTAATTTCCATTTCCGTGGGGCCCATCCTGCAAGGTGACCCTGATCTCTCCTCAGAATCCCTGCGATGCTGCCTATGGCCTTAATATCTCTAATGAATCTCTATAAACGGGGCGATCCTATCAATGCCCCCTTGAAAAGCACACCCGAAATCTTTCAGGGGTCTCAATTACTACTTTCTGACTGATATTTGATGTTTTCCGTATATGTCATAGAAATGTTTTATCAGACATATGTATTTCTATCTTTTCTCCTAGCCTCAGACTTATCATCTCAATTCTCATCCATGTCTTTGGAAGAGCAGGAGATTTTAAATTGTAAGATCCCACCTTCCTGAGTTCGTCAATTACGGTTTTAATTCGGTGTCTTGTCTGCCAAGTCATTGTCTGGAACTCAATGACAGGGATTTTCTTCTCGTGTTCTGTTTGACATTTATAGGCTGATTTTTATGTTTTTAAATCTGTAATTTAATTTGAAAGGTCTTCACATATGATAAAATATAGGTCCTAGTTTATATTTGTGGGTTTGGATATACACTTGCCTCAGCATTGCTTCCTGAAAGGCCATCTTTCTGCATCAAATTTCCTTGTTTATTTGTGAAACATCAGTTCTCCAACAATCTAATCATGGTATATATGCCAGTAATCCCAGTGCCTGGGAGGCTGCAGCAGGAGTATGGTCAGTTCTTCTCAGCACACACTACAGGCACTACACAAGCTTGATGCCAGCATCGGGTACAGGAAAAATGTTGACTCGATATAGGCAGTGGTCTGTAAATGTGTGGATGTGAACATGGAATGTTGGTTTTGGACTTTTTATTGCCAAATTTGATTCAGTAGCATGCTGGTCCAATTACTGTAGGATCAAACAGAGGTCTCCTATCAGGCAATGCTGTTCTATAACATTAGTCTATTTCTAAGGTTTTTCCACAAGCTATGTATTTAATCTACAATGTTTAGAGTTATCCATTCAATGTGTAAAATAAATAAGTGCAATTTTATTGCTACTGCATCGAATCTGTAGCTCAGTTTTGAATCAACAGACATCTTACTAATAATGAATTGTTTGAGCCGTGAATATAGTTGTCCTTCATTAAGACAGGTTGTCTCCAATTCAGCAATGTTTGGAAATCTTTCAGTTTGTCAGCACTATGGATCTATCTGTCGGGATTATTCACAAATATTTGTACTTTTTGATTCATCTATAACTGGTATTATTTTTTAAACACAATTCATACGTATTGTTTTTTCTGTGAACAAATTATTAAATCTTCTGTAAACTGTCAGGAACCAAGTGTCAATGAAACTTACAAAGGATATTTTTTGTTGAAAGTATGGATTATCCCATGATGAAAACTTTATTTGATGTGTAATGTGGCTTGTCCCTATTTTCTTTTCGGCATTTACAGGTTATTATTGACAGTCTGAAACAAATGAGAGAAATGTCCCAGAGACAAGTCCATGACCATCGTCACAGGAATCTCATTTAACCACATATGGTAGTAGCTCTCACCATCCCATGTGTGGTCAGAGATAAATCTGTTTTAACGTGGTTGTACCCCTTGAGCTCTCAGTAAACACCAGGGAGCTGGGAGAGTGAGAAACAGAGGTGGTGTGTGTCTCTGTGTGTGTGTGTGTGTGTGTGTGTGTGTACAGGAATTCCTTGGCAGAGGCTGGTCTGCAAAGACTGACTGATTGACTCTTAGACCTACAGTGATATGGAGATGGTGGAAGTCACAGTCCCAGGGCCTAATTACAATTTCCTTTGTGTTCTCCTGAGTCCATGAGTAGCCACTCCTTGGGCCCCCTGTGCTGGAATTACGTAACACCTTGTCACTAACAGATGACGTTGGACCTCACGTTTAAAATATCAGAATATGTCTCCTTAACAAACCTTTACGTTTCTACCAGTCAAAGGACTGCGTGTCATCACATAGCAGCTAGTGCCTGTACCTGAGATTTCTCTGCTTTACCATAATAGTCTACTTAATATTATCACCAGTGAACCTAAGGAGAGTCTATAGTTTCTTCATTTTGTTATTATAAAAACTTCATGAAACTGTTTCCACATTGTAACATGCAATTTGTACTAAGATAAACCTGTTTCTCTCATGTTTACTCACAGATATTTGACTCCAGAGTGAACTCTCTCATTTTCCTTTGAGGTGAGAGCTGTGTGTTTACATTGACAATTGTTAGTGTGTGTTGTGTATATACTCATGCTTGTGCTAATATCTCCCTTGATATATATTTTTGAAAGTTAGTTAATCACTTACTGCTGTGATAGGTTATGTGTTATAATTCTCCTGGTCCTCTTCAATGATGACCTGGTGTTTAGTATACTGCTTATTTATCTCTAAAGTTCTTTATTCATGTGCTGACTTATATCAGTATGGCTCAACACCCATTTTCCCAAACTGTTCTCCTCTATTGCTGTTCTCTATTTCCATGCTCCCTTTGTCCCAGTATTGGCTAGAGGAATCCATTTAAGATCGCATCTGTGTTCATCTGGTGCCTCTGGAGCATTTCCAGAGTCTAATCATTGCACTATCTGAGCCCCTGTATGGAAAAGAAGTAATGATGCCTACCTCAAAGAATCATTTTCAGGGCCTGAATGGAGAGAAAACAAAACCTGTGTATTTAGGTGTTTGGCGTATTTCCCTTGCCTCATTTGTGCTGCCCATGGAAGGCTGGGGCATGAAAGTAGGGGCCTGAGTGCACACAGAGAGGGGGAGTTCTTGCCACGGGAATGGGAAATGCACAAGCTCACATTCCCCGTATGTGTCTGCAGTCACAGTTATCACTGTATATGCCCAGGGTGATGAGATGACCTGGGAGGAAGAAAAACATCATTGATACCTTCTATTGATGTCGTCTGCCCAGACAAGGTACCGTCATTCCATCCCCTGGGTTTTATGTGCTTTCTCATCCTGGTTTCCTCTATTTCATGAGTTTTCTTTTCCCTTATGCTACCTTCTAGTGTAAATGTGAAGGATTTAATCTCTGCAACCCAGACGCAGGAGTTTGTATGGAAGAACCCAGTGTGCTGTGATGTCTGCCAGACAGAATGGAACGTTGGGACAAAAGGGTGAGTTAGATACCTTCCCCCATTCTTATCCATTCAATATGATAAATGCCTCATCTTCCATTCATTAGCAATCCTGAGGTTAAATGTGATCCCATGTGCATAAATGCTTTCTCATCTCAGTTGGATGGAAGGACCAAAGCACTTTGTGGTATGTTACATCAGCTATCCCAGATCACCCTGATAAGTGCTAGAGAGTGGAACTCAAATATCGTGATTGCCTGCGAGTCTAACCCTATTTGATGTTATTGTAATTATAGCTCCTTCACAATCACCCCTCGTAAGAACAGCATCTACAATACATTTACTCTATGTCTATAGAAGACCACATCACATCACTATGTTTTCTGCTTAAAACATCACACAGAACTGAGAGACATTAAGAGGAAAATGAAATTTGTGTTTTGTTTAATCATTTTCTGCATTGATTTTGTTCTTTTTTCTTCCAGATATTTCTGTTTCCTCTATAGATTTGCTTCTGTTTGTAAACAGAAGGTGAACCCAAGAAAAAACATAGTTATCCTCTTCGCTAAGAACCTTCATCTGGTGATGGATGGAGATAGAGACAGAGACCCACACTGGAGCACTGGACTGAGCTCCCAAGGTCCCAATGAGGAGCAGATGGAGGGAGAACACGAGCAAGGATGTCAGGACCACAAGGGGTGCACCCATCCACTGAGACAGTGGGGCTGATCTATTGGGAGCTCACCAAGGCCAGCTGGACTGTGACTGAAAAAGCATGGGATAAAACCGGACTCTCTGATCATGGCGAACAATGAGGACTGATGAGAAGCCAAGGGCAATGGCACGGGGTTTTGATCCTACTTCATGTTCCGGCTTGGTGGGAGCCTAGCCAGTTTGGATGTTCACCTTCCTAGACATGGACGGAGGGGGGAGGACCTTGGACTTTCCACAGGGCAGGGAACCATGACTGCTCTTTGGATTAGAGAGGGAGGGGGAGAGGAGTGGGGGGAGGGGGAGAAGAGTGGGGGGAGGGGGGAGGGAAATGGGAGGCTGGGAGGAGGCAGAAACTTTTTTTTTCTTATTCTCAATAAAAAAATCAAAAAAAAAGAACCAATAAGACAGGAACAAAGGAAAAGACACAGGAGAGAGGAGAGGATGGCAGGAATGGTGGGCCACAAAGGAAGAAGACCACGTGCTTCAAAACAGCTGCTGGCAAAATACACCTTTCTATAATCTGAACTCAAAACTCTTATATTGTCCTTAAACTTAATGATAATAAGTTATAAAATATTTAACATTATTATTTCCTTGAACATTTTTATTTCTTATGAATTAAATGTTATTGTGCCATGTTTAAAAAAAAAGAATACATTGAGTCTTTAAATAGGGTCTGTTTTCCCATGAGAAAAAATATACAATAGGTTTTTAAAAGACAAAAATCAAAATAAAAAATGCTTTTAAAATGTCCTTATCCCTTTAAAAATTTTCTTTCAGTAAATTAAAGTGTAAGGTGAATATGTGACTCTACAAGCATCCTGGTCTAAGTAATATAATTGATTTATTTTTATTTTTAAATGTTTTTCCACAGGGAAGTCTGTGCACCACATGAGTGAGTACCTACTACCCACAGAGGGCACCAGAGTTTGAGATCTCTCAGAACTGGAGTTACAGACAGTTATGAACCATCGGGTAGGTGCTGGGTGTCAACCCTGGATCCTCGGGAAGACATCCAGTAATTTTAAAACATGAGCCATCTCTTCAGGCCATAGTTTATTTTTTGTTATTTTAAAACTTTTTTTGAGATGTCTTAGGAAAAGCTGCCTTATATCTATAGATAATTTCAGCTCTATCAGTTGGGTTGAGGTTTCTTGAGTGGCAGTTACAAAAATATAAATTAGATCACAGGGTGAGAGACTCTTTCCCCTCTCATGTCAACTTCAATGCCCTATCTTTCTGTCTTCAGCTTCCAGCACCCATATGGTGGCCCACAGTTGCCTATAAGTCCAGGTCTAGAGGAACTGACAGTCTTTTCTGGTCGCAGTCTTTTCTGGTCTCAGTGGGCATCTGCACTCAAACGTGCATAGGGCACACACAGACATACAGGCAGACACTCAGTAAGTAGTAAAAATAAATCTAAAAGGTAATTGATCCAAAATACAACCTAAACGTGAAAGTTGTAGCAGAAAACAATTGAATGAATTACAGACAAACTTCTTAGATATAACAAACCCCCTTTCATTAAATGAAGAACTGGATTGTTAAGAACTCCATAAAGTGAGAAAATGTCCACTCTTCCATATATATGTTAGAAACATATTTTTCTTACCTGGGAAAAGGAATGTGGGAACTTGTGTATCATGTGACAACCTTATTGTTTCCAGAATACAGAAAGCCTAAAAAAGAGCCACTAAGAAAATAGATAATTCAGGAAATAAAAGTTAGCCAGAAGGGTGAGTAGATGCTCCACTAAGAGAAACATACAGCATCAACATGCTTAACACTTAGGGAAGAGAGACAGGTGACTCTGAGGGGACTCTCGACACATCCATAAAATACTCAGAAATAAAGACTTGTCATACAATGACCTGGCATGTTGTGGAGGATGAAACTCTCCCATACCCACTGCTGGTGGCCATGGAAACAGGAGAGAGACTTGGAAAAGTATTTCCAAATGTCTTCATATGTTAATTGTCATCTGGCCATAACATCCCCAAACATATAACCTGGAGAAAGAGGACATATTTTCTTTTAAAGACTTATTTATTTCAGTTCACAGCAGCTTTATAAAGAAGACACTGATATTGAAAACAACCTCAGAAACAGGCAACAGGCAAAGACTTATATCCCAAAACCAGCACGGCAGTTTTCAACTGTAACTCCAGTGCCACGGGATCCAATACCCTCTCTTGGCTTCCATGGGCACCATACCTATCTGTAGACAAACATATATACACATAAAATAAAAATAAATTATAAAATTTTCAGTGTAGCTATACATTGCTACACCATTTAATATTAAGAATGAACAATTATCATGGACAACAAAAGAGATAAATTTAAACATATATGCAAGATGAATGAAGGCCAGATGTCTCTAAACTCTGGTTCTATTCTAATACATTCCATCATATACAAATTGGGTGGTAATGGCAGATTGTTGTACTTTCCTGAAGACAGGGTAGGGCAGTGGCTGGAATTGAAAACCTAACTAACATAGAAATTAAACCTTCTGGATTGGAAAATAATAATGAAACTTGTACCTACCTGAGTATAAGAAGATGCCTATTGTCATTATGGGGCAAATTAGAAAAATAGTAATTACGTTTAATATTTGATGACTTGGACTTCAGAGATGGCTCCATGGTTAAGAGGACTTGCTGCTCTTACAGAAGACCTGGGCTGGGTTCTCAGCACTCACTTGGTGGCCCACAATGAACTGCATACCTGTTTCTAGGGGAAACAACACCCGTTTCTGTCCAAAGCAACACACCCTGATCCTGAAGCCAGAGCAAAAGAAACATACACTGATCCTGAGACTGGAATCAATTCACTGGCCCTGAAACCAGAGCCCAACGTTTAAAAAAGGCCAGTGAAATAAACACACTTTGCCCCTGAAACCAAAGCCACAGAAACACACTCTTCCACTTACCAATTCGGCAAAACAAACTAACCAGTCTGTCAGCATAAAACCAACCAATCCCTGAGCAGGAAAACCAGCTGATCACTGAGCACAAAACCAACCTGTACCTTTCCAGTTGGGAGCTGCCTTTCCCACTCCTGCAGGGGCAGCCACCTCCTGGATTCTTCCCTCCCAGTGAATCTCTTGAATGAGGCTTGGGTGAGACCTTTTTTGCCTAAGAAGAACAGAGAAGCAATGACTTCAACTGGAGACAAGCAGAGGAGAGGGGAGCAGAACTGGAAAAGCTTCTCCTAGCAGAGCAGACTTGTTTCCCTTCTGAGGCTCTAAGCAGAGCTGTACCAACTTAGCTGGGAAAACCCTCCCCTACCAGAGCAGAGCTGTTAATTTGGGGAAATCTTTCCCTGAAGCAGGGCTGTGAGCTCCTATGTTTAAGGTGAATTTGTGGTATTCCTTGGCACCCGACTGCCATGATCCCTTTCCATCTGAGCAGCAATGCTTATAATATACACACAATCTTTAAAACATTGAAGTCATTGGGTGCCCGGAAGATATCCCCAGGCTGCCTGATACCATTCTGTTCAGGCAGGTGCCAGTCACCCACAGGCCAGTCTGCATTGTCAAAGCCTGGAATGGCGGGAAGACATTCACAGGTCTACCCGGTACTTCAAGGAAGCCATTATGGTGAGCAAAATGTGTGGTGGAGAAATGGGAGAGAAAGAGCAACAGAACTAGGTATGATAAAAGATGCAATGGAGGATGTGAAGGTGATGAGGAACAGGCTGAGGAACAACCTAAATACCTTCAAGCTCAGGAACATGGATTCAAAACAAACTTCTTACCCAGACCCAAAAAAACAAATGTAATATGTACTCTCTCATGAGTGACTTTAGACATAAAGCAAAGAAAAACCAGCTTACTTTCCACAACCCCAGACAACCTAGACAAGAAAGAGGATCCTAAGAGAGACATTCTGGATCTACATAGGAAGGAGAAAAAGACAAGAACTCCTGAGAAAACTGGGAGTGTGGGGGTCACAGGAGAGGAGGAAGGGGAGACAGTAGGAAGGTAGGGAATTGGAGTTAAATGTATAGCTCATTAAAAACAATAAAAAACTTCTTAGATATAACAATCTTCTTTTCATAAGTTGAGAAGCTTGTTGTTAGGACATCCATCAAGCGTCAGCTGTATGCTCTTCCAAGTAATGGTTGATAAATGAAGACAATGCCCTGATGGGGAAACACAAGTTTGAATACCATGCACCAGATTAAGGACTCCTTGTATCTAGAATACAGAACATCTCACAGATGACATTAAGGTAAGTGCTACCTATGGGTTTTCATGTAATAGAATAGAGGTGATTCTAAGTGACCAAGAGTATTGATTTCATAATAAATGTAAATGTATATGAATTCATCAAGCAAAGAAAAATACTCTTCAGGTTGCCTGTTAAGATAAAATCTTAAACTACTGACTTTTAAGCACATACCCCTTAAATGTTACACTGAACACTTAGAAATGAACAGAAAATAGTAGCCAATTACAAATAAAAGGTAACCTGAGATAAAAATTCTGATATTTGAGAAATGCTTAAAAGAATATGCAATTAAGAGATATTTTTGAAACCCACAATAATTCCATGGGCTCTACTTTAGTGGCAAAATGTTACTTTTTCAAGAAATATCCCTATAATGTGGCATTTTTTTGAGGATTGTGATGGCTAATCTTGGTTGTCAATATGACTACATCTGAAATCAACTAAACCTCAAGTATCTGGGCACTCCTGTGAGAGATTTTCTTGATTGGATCATTTGAAGTGAGAATACCCACCCCAATCTGGGCATCATCTCTGTTGGAAGACCACATAAAGGACGTGGAAGAAGAAAGCTTTTGTTTTTGTGTGCTCTCATTCTTATTAGCAAGGTCATCTACCCTGCTTCTGAGGCATCCCTTTGTTGGAGATAGAACCTACATTTTTGGGACTCCAATATTGACTGAGGACGAGTAGCAGGTGCCTAGGAATCCTCTAGATCTTCAGTGCCAAACTGGGACTGCTGAGACATCCAGTCTTGTTGACTGAACAACTACCTTTTATGGCTTTTCTGCCAGACAGAGCCATTGTTGGATTGTCTGGACCACAGTCTACCAATTATATTCCTTTAGATCAGTGGTTCTCAAACTTTGAGTTTGAACCCTTTCACAGGGATCAGATAAGACCATAAATAAACACAGGGATTTACATTGTAGTCCATAAAAATAGCAAAATCACAGTTATGCGTGGCAATTAAAAAACTTTGTGGTTGTAGGTCACCACAATATGACAAACCGGATTAAAGGGTCACAACTTTGGGAAGATTGAGAACCACTTCTTTAGTGAGATCTGACTAATGCAACGGATAAGGAAAAGCTCAGGAACAATAGTAGATTGGAACAAACTGCCTTCGATGCAACAATAATCATATGGGAAATAATACATTGAAAAGATTTATGAAAGCTAATTTCCCTGTAGATCCTATATGTAGCTCTATGAATTTCTGAAATTGATATAAGACAACCTACCCTCTCTCCAGATGGATATGGAGCATTCGCCAACACTAACTCCACATGAGACTGTTAAATTTGTACACAAATGCATGTATGGATTAAAATGTTGCAATTTGCAGGTAGTTCACTTGGTAAAAGAAGGGCACATTTGCTTATGCCTGCCTGCTGAGTTCAATTGCCAAGACCCATGCGGTGAAAGGAGGGAACCAATCATCACAAACTGGTTTTGGGAGGCACGTATGTATCTAGGCACGGATGCACAGAAAGGCACAAGAAACTGGGAGAAAATCTTAACCAACCCCGCAACTGACAAAGGTCTGATCTCCAAAATATATAAAGAACTCAAGAAACTAGACTGTAAAAGGCTATTTATTTATTTATTAAAGATTTCTGTCTCTTGCCCCCAGCCTCCTCCCCTTTCCCTCCCCCTCCCCCAATCAAGTTCCCCTGCCTCGTCAGTCCAAAGAGCAATCAGGGTTCCCTGCACTGTGGGAAGTCCGAGGACCACACACCTCCATCCAGGTCTAGTAAGGTGAGCATCCAAACTGCCTAGGCTCCCACAAAACCAATAGGTGCAGTAGGATCAAAAACCTATTGCCACTGTTCTTAAGGTCTCAGTAGTCCTCATTGTCCACTATGTTCAGCAAGACCGGTTTTAACCCAGGCTTTTTCAGACCCAGGCCAGCTGGCCTTGGTGAGTTCCCCATAGAACATCCCCATTGTCTCAGTGTGTGGGTGCACCCCTCGCGGTCCTAAGTTCCTTGCTTGTGCTCTCTCTCCTTCTGCTCCTGATTTGGACCTTGAGATTTCAGTCCGGTGCTCCATTGTGGGTCTCTGTCTCTGTCTCCTTTCATCGTCTGATGAAGGTTAATATTCAGGAGGATGCCTATATGTTTTTCTTTGGGTTCTCCTTCTTATTTAGCTTCTCTAAGAACCCGAATTATAGGCTCAATGTCCTTTATTTATGGCTAGATACCAAATATGAGTGAGTACATCCCATGTTCCTCTTTTTGGGTCTGGCTTACCTCACTCAGGATGGTGTTTTTTATTTCCATCCATTTACACTAGAAGGTAGCATAAGGGAAAAGAAAACTCATGAAATAGAGGAAACCAGGATGAGAAAGCACATAAAACCCAGGGGATGGAATGATGGTGCCTTGTCTGTGCAGATGACATCACTGGAAGATAAATAATGATGTTTTTCATCCTTCCAGGTCATCACACCACTCTGAGCACACGCAGTGGTAACTGTGACAGCAGACACATACCGGGAATGTGAGCTTGTAAGTCTGCCATACCCGTGGCAAGAACTCCCCCTCTCTGTGTGCACTCAGGCCCCTACTTTCATGCCACAGCCTTCCATGGGCAGCACAAAGGGGGCAAGGGAAATCGTCAAACCACATAAATACACAGGTTTTGTTTTCTCTCCATTCAGGCCCTGAAAATTATTCTTTGAGGTGGGTATCATTACTTCTTTTCCACACAGGGGCTCAGAAAGTACAATGCTTAGACACAGGAAATTCTCCAGAGGCACCAGAGGAACACTGATGTCATCTTAAATGGATTCCTCAGGCCAATACTGGGACAAAGGGAGCATGGAAATAGAGAACAGCAATAGAGAGGAAAACAGTTTGGGAAAATGGGTGTTGAGCCATACTGATATAAGTCAGCACATGAGTAAAGAACTATGGAGATAAGTAAGCAGTATACTAAGCACCAGGTCATCATTGAAGAGGACCAGGAGAATTATAACACATAACCTATCACAGCAGTAAGTGATTAACTAACTTTCACAAATATGTATCCAGGGACATGTTTGCACAAGCATGAGGATATACACAACACACACTAACAATTGTCAATGTAAATTCACAGCTCTCACCTTAAAGGCAGAAGAGAGTGTTCATTCTGGAGTCAATTATCTGTGAGTAAACATGAGTGAGACAGGGTTATCTTAGTACAAATTGCATGTTACAATGTGGAAACAGTTTCATGAAGTTTTTATAATAACAGAATGAAGAAACTATAGACTCTCCTTAAGTTCACTGGTGATAATATTAAGTAGAGTATTATGGTAAAGCAGAGAAACCTCAGCTACAGGCACTAGATGCTATGTGATGACACACAGTCCTTTGAATGGTAGAATATTAAAGCTTTGTTAAGGAAACATATTCTGATATATTAAATGTCAGGTCCAACGTCATCTGTTAGTGACAAGGTGCTAGGTAAGTTCAACACAGGGGGCCCAAGGAGTGGCTACTCATGGGCCCGAGAGTTCATAAGAAGGAGAACACAAAGGAAATTGTAATTAGGCCCTGGGACTGTGACTTCCACCATCTCCATATCACTGCAGGTCTAAGAGTCAATCAACCAGTCTTTGCAGACCAGCCTCTGCCAAGGAATTCCTGTACACACACACACACACACACACACACACACACACACACACACACACGACACCTTTCATTCTCACTCTCCCCCCTCCCTGGTGTTTACTTAGAGCTCAAGGGGTACAACCACGTTACAACAGATTTATCTCTGACCACACATGGGATGGTGAGCTACTACCATATGTGGTTTGAATGAGATTCCTGTGACGATTGCCATGAACTTGTCTCTGGGACATTTCTCTCATTTGTTTCAGACTGTTAATAATAACCTGTAAATGCCTATAAGAATATAGGGACAAGCTGCATTACACATCAAATAAAGTTTTCATCATGGGAAAATCCATACTTTCAACAAAAAATATCCTTTGTAAGTTTCATTGACACTTGGTTCCTGACAGTTTACAGAAGATTTAATAATTTGTTCATAGAAAAAAAAACAATACGTATGAATTGTGTTTAAAAAATAATACCAGTTATAGATGGATCAAAACGTACAAATATTTGTGAATAATCCTGACAGATAGATCCATAGTGCTGATAGGTTAAAAGATTTCCAAACATTGCTGAATTGGAGACAACCTGTCTTAATGAAGAACAACTATGTTCACGGCTCAAACAATTCATTATTAGTAATATGTCTGTTGATTCAAAACTGAGCTACAGATTCGATGCAGTAACAATAAAATTGCACTTATTTTTTTTTACAAATTGAATGGATAACTCTAAACATTGTAGATTAAATACATAGCTTGTGGAAAAACCTTAGAAATAGACTAATGTTAGAGAACAGCATTGCCTGATAGGAGACCTCTGTTTGAACCTACAGTAATTGGACCAGCATGCTACTGAATCAAAGTTGGCAAGAAAAAGTCCAAAACCAACAGTCCACGCTCACATCCACACATTTACAGACCACTGCCTATATCTAGTCAACATTTTTCCCGTACCCGATGCTGGCATCAAGCTTGTGTAGTGCTTGTAGTGTGTGCTGTGTAGAACTGAACATACTCCTGCTGCAGCCTCCCAGGCACTGGGATTACTGGCATATATACCATGACTGGATTATTGGAGAACTGATGTTTCACAAATAAACAAAGCAATTTGATGCAGAAAGATGGCCTTTCAGGAAGCAATGCTGAGGCAAGTGTATATCCAAACCCACAAATATAAACTAGGACCTACATCGTATCATATGTGAAGCCCTTTCAAAATAAATTACAGATGTAAAAATATAAAAATCAGCCTATATATGTCAAACAGAACACAAGAAGAAAATCCCTGTCACAGGGTGCCAGGCAATGATTTTGTAGACAAAACACCAAATAAAAACCTTAATTGAAGAAGTAGAGAAGGTGGGATCTTACAATTTAATATCTCTGTTCTTCCAAAGACATGGATGAGAATTGAGATAAGTCTGAGGCTAGGAGAAATGTTAGAAATACATATATCTGATAAAGCATTTCTATGAAACATAAACAAACCTCAAATGTCAGTCAGAAAGTAGTAATTGAGACCCGTGAAAGATTTCGGGTGTGCTTTTCAAGGGGGCATTGATAGGATCGGCCCCTTTATAGAGATTCATTAGAGATATTAAGGCCATAGGCAGCGTCCCAGGGATTCTGAGGAGAGATCAGGGAAACCTGGCAGGGTGGACCTCACTGAAATGGAAATTAAAATGCCAGACTGGTGCCAAGCACAACGTGTCCCACACCTGCAACCCCTTCACGAGGCAGCCAGGGCAGAAGAATCACTGAGAGTTCTGAGCCAGGGTAGGACACAGTGAAATGCTGTCTCAAATCCAAACAAAACCGCAGATTACTAAAGAGAAAATCCTCTAACCAAGTGCGTATTTTAGTATCATCTGAGACAGGTAGGGAAATTATGGACTAGTATTTAGGCTTTCCCTCTTAAATGTCACTGGTCCTAAGGGCAAGCAATCTCATGGCCTTTTCACAGAGAGGGACATCTACAGATGGGGCTGGGGAAGAAGGAGCTAGTGGAGAGGAAGGTGCTCGCTGGTCATCCAGTGGTAAATAAGACTGGGAATAAATAGCTGAATATTAACTCATTCGAAAAATATTAAAACTGTTCAAAGAGAAAACAATTGCTTTCTTTTCTGTTTGCCCAGAGATCTGACTGACTGCAAGTTGGAAAGAAGAAAGCCCTGCTGTCTCCCTTCCCTCTGAAATCTCACAGATCCTATGGGCCAGCAATCTCATGCACAGAGTGGGAAGTCGGGATCACAGAGTGCTCATTTGGCCTCATCTCCCTCCTGCTCACTCTCCCACAACTCCCCTCCTGGACAATGGCTCCAGGACACCCCGGTACAGAACAGCACAGAAGGAGGCAGAATGGTCCCAAGTCAGTCTCCTTCTGGAGATACACAGGCTGCAAACCCCGAGGTAGGAGTGGTCCTACTTGGGTCTGGATTCCCTGCATCTTCCTCCCAACTTTTAAGAAGAATCTGGTGCTCACCTCCGGGAATCCATAAGCTCAACTCAGTCCAAACACAAGGAACTGAATGCTCCTTTCCAGGACATTGGCGGTTGCCATTTGAAAGTGGTTGCCATAATGACCCCGGTTTCTATGACAACCTCAATGCTGCCTCCCTGGTAACCAGGAATGGCTCCGCCCAGCCCTCCCTTTCTTTTTCTCAGAGCAAGAACTCTTCACCCTTGTTTTCACCCAAGAAAGCATACCCATCATCTGAGAAACTGTCCCTCTACGAAAGCAGAGCTTTCCTTTTTTGTTCGATCGGTGAACAAAACATATCCTTGGAAGCATGACCACATTGTACTCACCAGACCATGGTGGTATCTATGGAAATGTCGTCACAAAGATAAACATTGCTGTCACGGTGACAAATGAGCAATTTCATCCAATAATTAGCTATGCATATATAATTTCATCACGGGAATTTAAAGTCTGGGACACCTTGCACAGAAACATCCTGAAAAAGAAAAGTCCAAGGTTAAAAATATTGTTTTGGAGATGCCGGGGATCGAACCCGGGGCCTCATATATGCGAAACATGTGCTCTACCTCTGAGCTACATCCCCACACCTGGCAACAGCTTCATCAAAGCCTATCTGAATACAGAGACACCGAGCCAACATTCAGAGATTGCAAGGGTCTGCATCACGTCCTTTGAGCATATTGGATTGCAGGTTAAGTTTAGTGTTTTGATAGGATTCATGGGACTTTTGTTGCATGAGAAAACAATCTATTTTCAATTAAAGGAAAAATAATAACAATAAAAATAATAATAACAACAGTAACAACAAACCTTATGCTCTTTGAAGCAAGGTAAGCGAAGAAAGATTGATACTTTGAATTACTCAGTCCCATCAATTTTACTTCCGCTTTACCTTGCAGGTGGTTCAACAGGCCAGTATCATGCGAAATTAATAATTATATGTTGCTGATATGCGGTCATATCTGAGAGTATGAGTAGCTTTCTGAAACCCTCTCTAGCATACCTCCTTTCTCTTTTAAAACGCGCCTTAGTTTTAGGGCTTGAAAGGCAGTTTTTATAATCTTGGTCATGCTGGTCATTTTGATTCTTAACTTTGCCAATACTGTCCATCACTCCATTCACGGCAATAACTAAATTGGTTCATAAAACCCTAAGGTGCTCTCACTTTCTGCATGTTTATGAATCTCACCACACGCTTTGTAAGTTGCAAAAATGAGAGGTTTTCTGAAATATGTCCTCCTTTTCACACATCATCTAGTATATGTCTCAATATAAAAAATATTAAATAAATACTGTATGTATGTTCATACGAGTGAAAATGTATTTTTTAGAAAGAAAACAATCTATCGTTTTTTTATTTACATACCGATCAAAGTTTCTATTCCCTCTCCTCCTCCCATTCCCTCTACTTACCCTCCTACCACACCTTCATCCAGTCCTCAGAGAGGGTAAGGCACATTACCCAGAGGAAGGAGCAAGGTCCTCCCCACTATATCCAGGCTGAGCAAGGTATCCATCCAAAGATAATGGTTTCCAAAAAGTCAGCACCAGCAGCAGGGATAAATCCTCGTGTCACTGCCAGTGGCCCTGAAGTCTGCCCCAGCCATAAACTGTCACCCACATTCAGAGGGTCCAGCTTGGTCCTATGTTTGTTTCGTCCCTGTCTGGCCAGAGTTGGTGAGCTCACATCAGCTCAAGTAAACTGTTTCAGTGGGTGTCCGCATCATGGTCTTGAACTCTTTGCTATATTCTAACTCCTCTCACTCTTCAACTGGAAAAAAAATAATATATAGTACCTGAGATGATGCCAGACTATAGAAGACTGAGTCCACACTTAAGACATTGCTTAACCTCAACAATTATTGGAGAACTACAAAGAATGTTATCAAAACAGGGCTTTAATATATTACTTCTAGATAAAGACAAGGAGGAATGGCAAACAGGTGAGCTAGTGTGGGAGACTGAGAGCTACCTAAATTAAATGAAGACAAAAGCAAAAAAGAGAGGGATGGAGGGATTGGAATCAAAAGGTAAATGAGGGCAACGGAAGAAGCAATAACATCTCAGTGCTGATTGTGGTCTATGTTTGAGAAGTTTGTTTGAGAAGAACCAAATGACCTAGAAGTAACAAAACATGAGTCAGTGTATCTCTGTGAGCCATGACCCTTTTGTGTTATCTTTCTTTATGGGAATCTTCCTTCCATTTTTATCCATAATAGATTTTCCACATAATCTATCCTGATTATAATTTCCCTTCACTCTACTCCTACCAGTTCCGCTCCACCTTCCCTTCTTTCAGGATCCATTCTGTTTCTATCTCTCAGTAGATAATAACAGGCTTCTAAGAGATAACAGCAAATCACAACAAAATAAATTAGCATAAGACTTTAAATCACAATTATCAAATTGAAATTGGATGACGCAAATGAACAGGTGTAAAAGTGACCACAAGAAGACCCAAGAATCAGAGATCCACTTGTTCACACACTAAACAGCCCCACAAAAATACAAATAAAAGTTCTCCTAAAATACTGAAAGAGATAATATACACATTGAAGACCTGGTACAGCCCATGCCTGCCTCATGCTTGCTGCTTCGGTCTCTTTGAGATTTTGTGAGTCGATTTATATGGACTTGTACTCCAGATGATAATCAATCTACCTTAAATTCCAAATAAAGAAGTTTCGTTATATACTCCAAGGACACTTTACCCTACCACCAGGACACTTCCATGTGATAGTTGTTTTTTATCTTATTCTAATTAATTTTGTTATTTTTTTATCTCTTAGGAGCCCATTGTTTTCTAATTAGAATCAGAAAGGAGGTGGATCTGGATGTCATGAGAGGAGGGGAGAAACTGGGGAGGTTAAAGGGAGAGTAAACTCTAATGAGAATATATTGTACAAAAAAAATGTGTCTTTTAAACACAGGGCGAAAATAAAAAAAGTATCAGCATAACTATCGTGATGTCATGCTTCTAACACAACCTTGCTGTACAACTGTCTCTGCACACAGGAAAGGCCTCCCTTCTCACCTTGCTTTCACTCAAAGCAAAACCCCTTCCTTAGAGCTCCAGAGAAGCTAGGTAACAAGGAAGCCCCAAGGTGGGATGCATGGATCGCCCTGGGAAGGGGAATTAGATGAGATCACCTGGGTAAACTTGAGGTGAGGAGGTTGTAAAGGAGAGGCAATGGGGAAGGAGAACATGAGAGAACAGGATGGTCATAGAGAATGGAGTGGGAAAGCAATGAAAGAGGGAACTTGATATAGAGAGAGAGTCACTATGGTTTTAGGGAGAAACCTGTCGCTAGGGAAATTCCCACGAATCCACAAGGATGATCCCAGCTAAGATTCCTAGCAGTAGAGGAGAGGGTTCCTGAACCGGCCTTCCCCTATTATCAGATTGGTGACTACCCCAACTATCATTATAGAGGCTTCTCCAGTAATTGATGGACTCAGATGGGCCTTCTGTATGTGGAGAGATAGTTATGAAGTTTGGACTATCTGAGGTGATACTGGCAATGGGATCTGGATCTGTCCTTGGTGCTCAGCCTTGTTTGTTGATGCCCATTCTCTGTGTTGAGATGTGATGCTATCCTTAATGCAGGGAGGAGGGACTTGGTCCTGCCCCAAATTAATATGGCCTTACCCCTCGGGAGGACTAGAGAAGGTGTGGGCTGGGGTGGGGAGGCATGGGGAGTGTGAGCAGGGGTGGGAGGACGAACTGTGGTTGGAATGAAAAATGAAATTTTAAAAAACAAATTGATCAATTTAAAAAACAATAGAACCCACCCCGAAAAATCCTCTTAGTCAAGACTGGTGGGCCATGCCTACAATCTCAGCACTTAACGCGTGGAGAAAATAGAATGCAAGACAAAATAATAAACATTATTCTTTATATATGATAAATGAAATACAAATATACAAGAATATTCCTTACATATATATGATAATAATTCACCACTGTTGAAACACTCCATTTTTAATGTTTTTATTGAGCTATACATTTTCTCTGTTCCATCTTTTCCTCCTCTCTCCCCTTCTACCTTCTCCTATGAACCCCACACTCCTAATTTACTCAGGAGATCTTATCTCTTTCACCTTCCTGTGTAGATTCATGTATGTTACTTTATGGTCCTTTGATTTATGTCTAAAAGCCACTTATAAGTGAATACATATTATATTTTATTCACTGAGTCTGGGTGACCTCAATATGTTTTTTCTAGATCCATCCATTTTCCTACAAATTTCAATTGCCATCATTTTGTCCCACATTTTCTTTATCCATTCTTCAATTGAGGTGCATCTAGTTTGTTTCAGGTTCTGCTATGGAACAAATAATGCTGCCATGAACATAGTTGAGCACATGTCCTTGAGGAATGATTGAGCATTCTTTTGGTATATTCCCCAAAGTGGTATTGCTGGGTCTTGTGATAGGTTGTTTCCTTATTTTCTGAGAAATCGCCGTACAGATTTCCAAAGCAGCTATTCCAGTTTGCACTCCCACCAGCAATGGAGGAGTGTTCATTTTACCCCACATCTTCTCCAGCATAAGTTGTCATCAGTGTTTTTGATCTTGGCCATTCTTACAGGCATAAGATGGAATCTCAGAGTTGTTTTGATTTGCATTTCTCTGATGACTAATGATGTTAAACATTTCCTTTAATGTCTTTCAGTCATTTTAGATTCCCCTGATGTCAGTTCTCTGTTTAGGTCTGTACCCCATTTTTAGTGGATTATTTGTTCTTTTGATGACCAATTTCTTGAGTTCTTTGTATATTTTGGATATCAGCCCTCTGTCTGATGAAATATCAGAAGTATCAGCCATATAATTGTTGGGGGGAGTGAGCTGCTTGTTGTTTAACGGCTGCTTAGACCCGAAATAATCACTCAGAAACTGTATTATTTAAAGCACTGCTTGGCCCATTAGCTCTAGCTTCTTATTGGCTAACTCTTACATCTTAATTTAACCCATCTTCATTAGTCTGTGCATTACCACGAGGTCGTGGCCTACCAGCAAAGTTTCAGCACATCTGTCTCTAGCACCAGCTCCATGGCTTCTCCCTGACTCTGACTTTCTTTTTCAGCATTCAGTCTAGCTTTCCATTCCTACCTAGGTTCTGTCTTGGTATAGCCCCAAAGCAGTTTTTTTATTCATTAATGGTAATCACAGCACACAGAGGGGACTCCCACATCACATAGTCAGACAATGGATAATGTTCTATAGCTGGAAAATAGTCTTGAAGCATGTGGCAGTGATTTCACAAATTTCACAAAATCATGACTAAATCTTCACTAAGTCTTCAAGTACTATATTCAACAGATACTAAGACTGTGGAAATCTTTTTGTTTTTTGTGTTTTTTTTATTTATTTTTTTTTCAGAATTACATATAATTTAATTGGTTACTTATTTAGGGGAGACTTACATATAACTGTCCTAGATCACAATCCTCTACATGAACAGGGAACAGGAACTGAATCTAGCAGCCGGAAGTCAAAACCAGAAGAAAGAAGTGAGCACAGGCTTAACAGTTGCATTTACAGTATAAGAGACCAAGCCCAAGTCGTATCTTAAAAACACCACCAAAGTACCTCCCCCTTTTGTTTAAATAACAGAGTTCCAAACCCATTACAAAACTATATTCACTAGGAACAGTTATCAAATATAAGATTAGAATTACAACCAGCATAAACAATATTAAGCAAGGAATGTATGCTAGATGTTTTAATAAACATTCTATACTAACGAGTCTAAATCTTTTTTTTAATTATTAAAGATTTCTGTCTCCTCCCTGCCACACACTGAGACAATGGGGAAATCACCAAGGCCAGCTGGACTGGGTTTGAAAAAGCATGGGGTAAAACCGGACTTGTTGAACATAGCGGACAATGAGGACTGCTGAGAAGTCAAGAACAATGGCACTGGGTTTTGATCCTACTGCACGTACTGGCTTTGTGGGAGCCTGGGCTGTTTGGATGTTCACCTTACTACACCTGGAAAGAGGTGGGAGGTCCTTGGACTCCCCACAGAGCAGGGAACCCTGACTGCTCTTTGTGCTGATGAGAGAGGGGGAGTTGATTGGGGGAGGGTGAGGGAAAGGGGAGGAAATCTTTTCTTATTCCCGATGTTATTGGAATCACTTGTTTTTCTCTTAATTTGATATTGGCTGTTTCCTTGCTGTATATTGCCTTTCTTATGTTTAGATATGGCCCTTGTATCCTTGATCCTGCCATTCCCAGGGTCTCTATCTTCCTTCTGTTTGTGGGCCAAGATGTTAACTGCTCTCAGCTGTTCCTAGTGCCAAGCCTTTTCTCAGATATCATGGACTGTAACCTTCTGAATGTGTGAATTCAACACATTGTAAAAACTTTCTTTTTAAATTTGCTTTGTTTGTGGTGTTTTATCTCAGCAGAAAAAGAGTAACTAAGGCACCCAGGTCCTTCCTGCCAGAAAAATGATGCTCATTCACCAATACTCTCTAGGCTTAAGTCACTCTGCCTTGTCAGGAACTTCCTGACTAGGAGAAGGAACTAGGAGATGCAAAAGGCCTGTCTGACAAAGCTTCCCTTGATTGAGATGAGAGAGGCCTATCCTCATTGAGGTCAGCTTTGTTTTGTATTAAATCACTGTTGGTGTTCATTGAGTTATGATTGGAAAAATACTTACTACTGTTTACTTCCTATAAGCAAAGAAGATAAAGCATGTGCTAACTTAACTGGTAACTGTTGAACTCTCCTTGGTTCCCTGCTTGTCTTGAGGACTGCTAATCAAACAGCTTGCCAGACTACTCAAGTCATCACAAACAGTCTTGAACTATCCACAGATACCTTGAGAAAACTCCCCCAAGTCCGCAATTGATTTGTGCTAGTTGGAGGGTATGACCCTAGCCTGGATGATTTGAAACTGTTTGCCACAGATTTACTGTTATCACAGGCCTCAGTACAACTGAGAAGGGTCTGGAATAGTTTACCATAAGCCAGAGGGGAGCCCATTTCTTGATGGCCTAAGGGAGTTGCTGTAGTGTCTGGTGCTAAGACACAAGGCTGTGACTGCTTTCAAAGCAAAGTCTCAGTGACTGCGATTGGTTTTAAGAGGCAAGGCTGCCCTGGGACACAGCACAAACCTGAGTGATACTGGATGATGCTAAAAGGATTGTCATTGTTTCTACCAGATGGTTGCAATTGGTCCCCAAATCCATTTTATACTGTATAATCAGGTTGTTCAGGCTTGGCTGGAAGAAGCTCTCCTGTACTGTGTGACCTGGTGTTGCAGCCTTAGACACCAGAAAAGGTTTCTCTTGCTTTGTCTTTCCTTACCAGTTTCAGTAGCATAGCTGATGGGATGGAGAAAACACCAGCAGAACCAAGTAAGGTGGGTCTCACTTGGAATCACGGCTATCAGCAAGGTAAGCATCATGGTCGTGTTTAAATGCTCACCTGGGCTATGTGAGGTTGTGTATCAAAGAAGGAGCATGAGACAGATGTGGGCAAGGAACAGGGAGACAGGGACAGGCAGAGAGAGGACAGTGGATTGGCAGTGACAGTGGGGAAGGAAGACCAAGTAGAAGAAGCATCAAATCAGCCAGCTGTCCCACAGCTGAAGAGCAACAGCTGAAAACTCTGAAGGGGCCAGGAAAGAAAGAAGGGCAAGGGAAATAGAAAGGGGTCAAGGGGGTAAGGAGGGTTGATACAGAAAGAGAAGAGCTGTAAGGTGACAGGAAAGATAACATGAAAGTCCTAGTGGGTGGAGGGTTCCACTGGGCTATCTATATATTTCAGGGTCAAGAATATTTCTATTATTTATGTATTTATTCATTCATTCATTTTACATACCAACCAGTTTCCCCTCCCTCCTCTCCTCTTTTTTCTTCCCACCCTATCTACTCCCCTCACCCATTTTACCTCCTTGTCTGTTAAGAAAGGGGCAGGCCTCCAAAGGGAGTCAACAAAGCCTGGCACATCAACTTGAAGCAGGACCAAGCTCCTCCCCCTGCCTCAAGGCTGGATAGGGCAACCAGCATGGGGATAGGTTCTGAGTTTCAGAGTCTGCATCAGTTATAGGTCCTGATCCCATTGCTAGGGGTCCCGCAAATAGACCAGGCTACACTCTCACACACATGAGGGAGCCTCTGTCAGTCACGTGTGGGCTTCCTAGCTACAGGTCCAGAGTCCTTGAGCTCAGCTGTGCTGTCTCTGTGAGTGACCTTGACCAAAGTGGCTTGAGCAACCCCTCCTCTCTCTCTTCAACAGGACTCCTGGAGCTCGGTCCAGTTCTTAGTTGTGGAGAAGTTCAAGGGTCTTAGAAGCTGGGGCTCAGACTTGCAATGCCATGTTATATTAAGGGTTAAGTAGCCCTGAGCCCTGGACCTACAGAAGAGCTGTACCAGTGGTTACTATTAGGGATGGAGGAGCCATGGTACTTGGACTGCCCTGAAGCTGTGGTGCAAGTTGGAACAAAGAACTGGGCAATGTGAACATTCTAGGACCAAAAGTTCTGTAATACTTAAAGGGCTGAGGGATCTGTTTCTATACCAATGTGCATACAGTCATGTCTAGCAGCTGTCAAGTGCAGTAGGAAGGAAAATCTGACATCTATCAGAACTTGAAGCCCTCCCCATCTACCCATAGGGATTTCTATGCAAGTGAAGCAAATGGCATCCAGCCAGCTGATTGGTAGCATCACCACTGTTTGATCAGTGCGCAAACTCTGAACACAAACACTGCAAGGGATTTACTTACATGTGAAAATGCATAAGAATAAAAGGTTTACAACTGTGTTCTTTAACGGATATAGTAACCCAAAAGAAAGGCGTGACATATGTGTGTATTTGTGGGGAATATAAATGAGAGAAACTAAACCCACACATGTTCATAAAGAGACTTAAGAACTAAGAAGAGAAGAGAGATCGACACCATTACTGATACTCAGATCCCATTACTAAATTACCAGACTTCCTTTACTTTTCTGTGTCAGATGATTATGGATTTTTTAAATAACCTAATGTTTTTATACTATGAGGAGAAAAACCCAAAAAAAACCCCAAATAGTTCATCTCATCTTTATTATATATTTTAAGACATATTGACATCTGCCCTGGCGAACGCCTCTAATCCCAGCACTGAGGAGGCAGAGCTAGGGAGATCTGTATGAGTTTGAAGCCAAGCTGGTCTACGAAGTGAGTTCCAGGACAGACAAGGCTATTCCTCAGAGAAAGCCTGCCTCAAGGGGGACTTGGAGGCAAAAATCTTTAATAAATAAATAAATTTTTTAAAAAAGAAACAAAATCATAAACAATTATTTTAAAAAGGTATATTGATTCCAGAAAAATCAGCAAATCCTCTTGAGGTTCTGGGTCTCATTAATAATGTGATTTTAAAATACTAAATGAATATTTGATGACAGTAAACGTTTAGATTTATTTATGCTCTTCTATGTGTATGGGTATTTTGCTTGCATGCACACATGTACAGCCCTTGGGTAGATGGTGCTGGAAGAGGTGAGAAGGGAGTGTTTGATTCTCAGAAACTGAGTTAAACAGATGTTTGTGATCCTATGTTTGGCTGCTGAGAACTGACCAAGGGTCTTCTGGAAGATCAAGGGTTCATCAGAAAAATGCAAATAAAGCCAACTCTGAGATTCCATCTTACACATGTCTGAAGGGCCAAGATCAAAAAGACTGATGACATTTTATGCTGGAGAGGATGTGGGGTAAGGGGAATGGTCCTCCATTGCTGGTGGGAGTGCAATCCTTTTACAGCAGCTTTGAAAATCAGTATGGGGATTTCTCAGAAAATTAGTAAACTATTTACCTCAAGACATAGCAATACCACTTTTTGGTATATACCCAAAGAATGCTCAATCATACCACAAGGACATGTGCTGTATAATGTTCAGAGAAGTACTATTTGTCATAGCCAGAACCTGGAAACAACCTAGATGCTCCTCAACCAAATAATGGAAAACGAGAATGTGGTACATTTAAAAAATGGAGTACTACTTAGGTGTTAAAAAGAATGACATCTTGAAATTTGCAGACAAATGGATGAATCTAGAAAAAACCATAGTGAGTGAGGTAAGCCAGACCAGAAAGAGAAATATAGTATGTACACATTCATAAATGGGTTTTAGACATAAAGGAAAGAAAAACCAGCCTACAGCTCACAATCCCAGAGAACCTAGAGAGAAAAGAGGATCCTAAGAGACGTACATGGACCTTCATAGGTGAAAAAGATGAGATCTCTTAAAAAAAAACAAAAACCAAAAACTGGGAGCATGCCGGTCAAAGCACAGGATAGAAGGGGAGAGAGGAGGAAGAGAGGTGAACAGAGAAAATGTAGAGGTCAATAAAAAGAATAAAAAAGAGAAAAGAGATAAAGTGCTCTTTTTTCATTTTTTTAATATATTTATTTATTTATTTATTAAAGATGTCTGTCTCCTCCTCACCGCCGCCTCCCCTTTCCCTCCCCCTCCCTCAACCAAGTCCCCCTCCCTCGTCAGCCCAAAGAGCAATCCAAACTGCCTAGGCTCCCACAAAGCCAATATGTGCAGTAGGATCAAAAACCCATTGCCATTGCTCTTGGAGTCTCAGTAGTCCTCATTGTCCGCTATGTTCAGCAAGACCGATTTTAACCCAGGCTTTTTCACCCAGGCCAGCTGGCCTTGGTGAGTTCCCGATAGAACATCCCCATTGTCTCAGTGTGTGCGTGCACCCCTCGCTGTCCTGAGTTCCTTGCTTGTGCTCTCTCTCCTTCTGCTCCTGATTTGGACCTTGAGATTTCAGTCCGGTGCTCCAATGTGGGTCTCTGTCTCTGTCTCCTTTCATCGCCTGATGAAGGTTAATATTCAGGAGGATGACTATATGTTTTTCTTTGGGTTCTCTTTCTTATTTAGCTTCTCTAAGAACCCGAATTATAGGCTCAATGTCCTTTATTTATGGCTAGAAACCAAATATAAGTGAGTACATCCCATGTTCCTCTTTTTGGGTCTGGCTTACCTCACTCAGGATAGTGTTTTCTATTTCTATCCATTTGCCTGCAACATTCAACAAGTCCTTGTTTTTTACTGCTGAGTAGTACTCTAATATGTATATATTCCATATTTTCTTCATCCATTCTTCATTTGAAGGGCATCTAGATTGTTTCCAGGTTCTGGCTATTACAAATAATGCTGCTATGAACATTGTAGAGCATATACTTTTGTGGTATGATAAGGCCTCTCTTGGGTATATTCCCAAGAGTGGTATTGCTGGGCCCAGGGGTAGGTTGATCCCGAATTTCCTGTGAAACCTCTACACTGCTTTCCAGAGTGGTTGCACAAGTTTGCATTCCCACCAGCAATGGATGAGTGTACCCCTTTCTCCACAACCTCTCCAGCAAAGGCTATCATTGGTGTTTTTGATTTTAGCCATTCTGACAGGTGTAAGATGGTATCTTAAAATTGTCTTGATTTGCATTTCCCTAATCGCTAAGGAAGTTGACCATGACCTTAGGTGTCCTTTGGCCATTTGAACTTCTTCTGTTGAGAGATCTCTGTTCAGCTCAGTGCCCCATTTTATAATTGGGTTGATTAGCCGTTTACTGTCTAGTTTCCTGAGTTCTTTATATGTTTTGGAGATCAGACCTTTGTCAGTTGCGGGGTTGGTGAAGATTTTCTCCCAGCCAGTGGGCTGCCTTTCTGTCTTAGCAACAGTGTCCTTTGCTTTACAGAAGCTTCTCAGTCTCAGGAGGTCCCATTTATTCAATGAGGCCCTTACTGTCTGTGCTGCTGGGGTTATACGTAGGAAGTGGTCTCCTGTGCCCACGTGTTGTAGAGTACTTCCCACTTTCTCTTCTATCAGGTTCAGTGTGTTCGGACTGATATTGAGGTCTTTAATCACTTGGACTTGAGTTTTGTGAATGGTGATAGATATGGATCTATTTTCATTCTTCTACAGATTGACTTCCAGTTTTGCCAGCACAATTTGTTGAAGATGCTCTCTTTTTTCCATTGTATACTTTTAGCTCCTTTATCGAAAATGAGGTGTTCATAGGTTTGTGGGTTAAAGTCGGGGTCTTCTATTCGATTCCATTGGTTGACTTCTCTGTTTTTATGCAAATACCAAGCTGTTTTCAATACTGTATCTGTTCCCAATATAACATCCTTATTGTCTCAGTGTGTGGGTGCACCCTTCGTGGTCCTGAGTTCCTTGCTTGTGCTCTCTCTCATTCTGCTCCTTGTTTGGACCTTGGGATTTCAATCCGGTGTTCCAATGTGGGTCTCTGTCTCTGTCTCCTTTCATCGCCTGATGAAGGTTAATATTCAGGAGGATGACTATATGTTTTTCTTTGGGTTCTCTTTCTTATTTAGCTTCTCTAAGAACCCGAATTATAGGCTCAATGTCCTTTATTTATGGCTAGAAACAAATTATGAGTGAGTACATCCCATGTTCCTCTTTCTCGGTCTGCCTTACCTCACTCAGGATAGTGTTTTCTATTTCTGTCCATTTTCATGCAAACTTCAAGAAGTCCTTGTTTTTTACTGCTGAGTAGTACTCTAATATGTATATATTCCATACTTTCTTCATCCATTCTTCCATTGAAGGGCATCTAGGTTGTTTCCAGGTTATGGCTATTACAAATAATGCTGCTATGTACATAGTTAAGCATATACTTTTGTTGTATGATAGGGCATGTCTTGGATATATCCCAAGAGTGGTATTGCTGGGTCCAGGAATTTGATCCCAAATTTCCTGAGACACCGCCACACTGCTTTCCAAAGTGTTTGCACAAGTTTGCATTCCCACCAGCAATGGATGAGTGTACCCCTTACTCAACAACTTCTCCAGCAAAGGCTATCATTGGTGTTTTTGATTTTAGCCATTCTGACAGGCTTAAGATGGTATCTTGAAGTTGTCTTGATTTGCATTTCCCTGATCGTTAAGGAAGTTTAGCATGACTTTAAATGTCTTTTGACCATTTGAACTTCTTCTGTTGAGAATTCTATGTTCAGCTCAGTGTTCCATTTTATAATTGGGTTGATTAGCATTTTACAGTCTAGTTTCTTGAGTTCTTTATATATTTTGGAGACCAGACCTTTTGAGTTTTGGGGCTAAGAGACAAAATATTAATTTATTTTAAATGGGAAACTGCAAATGCAAGAGGCAATAACAAAACCCTGGATGAGAATAGGGCTGTGATCAGTCATTCTTTTTCCACACAGCATGAGTGAACAAAACACTTCTCCGCATCATCTTCAAGACTGAAGGACAAACCAATTTGCCTTTGAATACATCTAATATGCCTGCTAGTCCATGGCACACCATACCAGGCTTCCAGCTGCCTAGGCTCCTACTTCATCTTCTCAAGAAATTCCAGAAGTCTTGGATGCTTTAAAAGATATCTCCAACACAAAGCTTTCACTGGAATCTCTGGAGAACACAAATGACTGACTCTGTTGCTTTAACAAGTTGCAAACTAGCAGCCTCTATTTGTTCTTCCATGGGTAGCCCTTCTGTCCCTTTACCTAAGCCTTTGGATGGTTCTGTTATCAGTAGACTTGAAGAGTCAATAATGGGATGTTGTTGCCTCTCTTCCAAAAGAACGAAATGTCCCTCTGAATAGAGAAATGCCCCTCTCTCCCTGGTAAATTGTTGGTCCAATTGGGTCAGCCAACCAGAAGGCCAAAGGACCCCTTCTCCAAAATGGGGCTCCTTCCGCTTAAGCCATACTAGAAAGCGAAAGGGGCCATACTGATCCATCTTTCAGGAGGTCATCTGCATTCCCTTACAGTAAGCCTTGCTCCTCCAGCAGTCTGCCACAGAGCTGCAGTCTCTCACCCTCTTGACTCTGGCCACTTTACTTCTCTTTTCTAGGTGTTTTTTTTTTTCTATGCGTTGGAATATTTTGCCTGCATTGATGTCTGTGTACCATGCGGGGGCCTGCTATCCAAGCAGACCAGAAAAGACATCTGATTCCCTGGAACTGGAATGGTTGTGAGCCCCCTACTGGATGCTGGGAACCTCACTCAAGTTCTCTGCAAAAACAAGGGCTGTAAAGGCATCAGGGTTTCTCTCTTAAACTCTAAGGACATCGTCATCCAACAACTAGAGAGAACACTCAGTGATTAAGAGCACTTTATCCTGTTTATCAGCTGTAGGAGTTCTTCACAGATCTTGAGAGGACAATAATCAACTTTATATGGAAAAACAAAAAACCCAGGATAGCCAAAACAATCTTATACAGTAAAGGAACGTCTGGAGGCATTACCGTCCCTGACTTCAAACTTTATTAGAAAGCTACAGTAATGAAAACAGTGTGGTATTGGCATAAAATCAGAGAAGTCGACCAATGGAACAGTATAGAAGACCTGGATTTTAACCCACAAACCTATGAACACCTCATTTTCGATAAAGGAGCTAAAAGTATACAATATAAGAAAGAAAGCATCTTCAACAAATGGTGCTGGCACAACTGGATGTCAACCTGTAGAAGAATGAAAACAGACCCATATCTAGCACCATGCATAAAACTCAAGTCCAAATGGATCAAAGACCTCAATATCAATCTGAACACACTGAACATGATAGAAGAAAAAGTGGGAAGTACCCTAGAACAGATGGGCACAGGCGATCGCTTCCTAGTTATAACCCCAGCAGTACAGACATTAAGGGCAACATTGAATAAATGGGACCTACTGAAACTGAGATGCTTCTGTAAAGCAAAGGACACTGTCACTAAGACAAAAAGGCAACCCACTGACTGGTAGAAGATCTTCACCAACCCAGCAACAGACAAAGGTCTGATCTCCAAAATATATAGAGAACTCAAGAAACTAGACTTAAGAATGCTAATTAACCCAATTAAAAAATGGGGCACTGATCTGAACAGAGAATTCTCAACAGAAGAAGTTCAAATGGCCAAAAGACACCTAAGGTCATGGTCAACCTCCTTAGCGATCAGGGAAATGCAAATCAAAACAACTTTGAGATATCATTTTACACCTGTCAGAATGGCTAAAATCAAAAACACCAATGATAGCCTTTGCTGGAGAGGTTGTTGAGAAAGGGGTACCCTCATCCATTGCTGGTGGGAATTCAAACTTGTGCAACCACTTTGGAAAGCAGTGTTGCGGTTTCTCAGGAAATTCGGGATCAACCTACCCTGGACCCAGCAATGCCACTCTTGGGAATATACCCAAGAGATGCCCGATCATATAACAAGGACATTTGTTCAACTATGTTCATAGCAGTATTATTTGTAATAGCCAGAACTGGAAACAATCTAGATGTCCTTCAATGGAAGAATGGATAAAGAAAGTGTGGAATATATACACATTAGATTGCTACTCAGCGTTACTTCTCTAATTTTGCATGCAAATGGATGGATATAGAAAACACTATCCTGAGTGAGGTAACCCAGACCCAAAAAGATGAACATGCTATGTACTCACTCATAATTGGTTTCTAGCCATAAATAGAAGTCATTGAGTCTATAATTTGATATCCTAAAGAAGCTAAATAAGAAGGTGAACCCAAAGAAAAACATAAAGCTATCCTCCTGGTAATGGGAAGTAGACAAGATTGCCGGGCCAAAAATTGGGATCTTGGGGGTGGTGTGGGAGGGGGTAAGGGGAGATGGGGAAAGCAAAGTCAGAACGGAAGGATGGTGGGGGGAACTTGGGGAAACGGGATGATTGGGATAAAGGAAGTTGGATAGGGGAGCAGGGAAGCACATATCTTAATTAATGGAGCCGTCTTAGGTTTGGCAAGAGACTTGGACCTAGAGGGGCTCCCAGGTGCCCAGGGCGATGTCCCCAGTTAGTTCCTGGGGCAGCTGAGGATAGGGAACTGAAATGGCCCTATCTTATAGCCATACTGATGAATATCTTGCATATCACCATAGAACCTTCATCTAGCGATGGATGGAGATAGAGACAGAGACCCACACTGGAGCACCGGATTGAGCTCCCAATGTCCCATTGAGGAGCAGAAGGAGGGAGAACATGAGCAAAGAAATCAGGACCACAAGGGGTGCACCTTCCCACGGAGACAGTGGGGCTGATCTATTGGGAGCTCACCAAGGCCAGCTAGACTGTTACTGAAAAAGCATGGGATAAAACCGGACTCTCTGAATATGGCGGAAAATGAGGGCTGCTGAGGAGCCAAGGACAATGGCTCTGGGTTTTGATCCTACTTCATATTCTGGCTTTGTGGGAGCCTAGCCAGTTTGGATGTTCACCTTCCTAGATCAGGATGGAGGAGAGAGGACTTTGGACTTTCCACAAGGCAGGGAACCCTGACTGCTCTTCAGACTGGAGAGGGTGGGGGAGAGTAGTGGGGAGAGGGGGAGAGGAGTGGGAAGAGGGGTAGGGATATGGGAGGCTGGGAGGGGGCGGAAATTTTTTTCTTTCAATAAAAAAAAAGAAATAAAGAAAGAAAACCACTTATCTACCAAGAACAGACCAAAAAAAAATGGATCTGCTTGGATTTCATGAGTCTGTTTATGGGAAGACTCCTTACATTTGTTAAATTTGGAGATTCCTGAGAGTTGCCAGGGTTACCAAATGAAGATACACATAATCAACTGAAAGTCAGCTTTTAACTTTTTAAACCTTTATTAGTGTATGTGTGTGTGTGTGTGTGTGTGAATATATTCATGTGATGATTGGAGAACACTGTGGTATTGATTTCTTCCACCTTTGCTTGGGTTATGAGAATCAAACGAGTTTGTCAGGCTTGAATATCAAGCACTTTTACTTTCTGAGCCATTTCACCAATCTATGAATCTCAGTTTCAACAAAGAAAATCATATATACCACAAACAGGAAAAGATACATGTGTAAGATTAAATTTTAATTGATTTAAATTAGTATCTGGCATAGTCCCAGCTATGCTAGACACCGAGGCAGGAGAATCACAATTTCATGACTGCAGATATAATTTAAGGCCAGAACAGGCAAGTTAGTGAAATCCTGTGTCAAAGTTTAAAAAGTAGAAAGAGGGTTGGGATTGCAGCTCAGTGACAGACTTCTGGTCTAGCAAGAAGAAGCCAAGGTCAGTCCTAGCCCTGCAATGATAACCAGATCACCGTCACTTGGCAACAATGCAGGCTGTGTGAAGTAGCCTCAACATGCTCCCACCTGACACATCCACCACTGTTTAGCTAATGAACGGGCTTTCACAGGTGTCTTGAAGGATGCAAATATTTTGCTCTGAGAGAAAGGCAAAAGCATGAAAAGGAGGGCTGTGGGGAGGCAGTCTAATATGAAGAACAGCCTCTACATCTTGGTTGCCATAGAAGCTTGATGTCCATATGGAGACCAAGGAGAATAGAGCAATTATTTTTCTAATGTTTTGATTCAGTTTTGATATCTGACTATTACATAACTGAATGATACTCTCTCTCCATGCCTTTTCTCAACTGCCTCCCATTCTTATCAACCCCTCTTCGTCCCTACCAGTCTGATTCACAACTATTGGTTTTGTTTTGTGACTGATTTAGTTTAAGCAGGCCATCTATGTGACTATTGGATGAGAACTATCCTTTGGAGTCTGCTGGGGTAATGACTGTCCGGATGGATCCTAAATTTATCAACAGTAAGCAGCTCATTTGCGAAAAGTCATAAAGACTTTGTCCCTACTATCAAATAGAGTCTAAATACCTACATTTTAAAGCACAGAGGTCTTAAAATTGAACAAACTCTGACACTCACAAAATTATAAGCTGAAAAGAGGGCACAGCAAGCCAGGGCCGCTGACCAATCAGAAAAGCCTTGCATAACACGGGGGACTGAGTCACAGAGGGATGGGCGGGGCAAGGGGCAGGGCGTCCTCTGGAGTTTATGAACTCAGGGCTCTATTAGGCCACACCAGTGAGTGCCACTCTCTAGTAGGGCACTCAGCCATTGATCTACCAGACATCTTGTACCACACAGGTGAGAACCTGGTTCCCAGGAGGACCAGGCAAGATGGGGCCTGCCGACATTCAGGTGGTAGTACTTTGTGGCTGAGGGAATCCCATTTTGAAGCAGACTTCACAGTTTCTTTGTTTCCCGTATCGCTGTCTGGAGTGGGATCCTGGGGGTCCCACCTTGAAGGCCCAAGGGGACAAGCAACTCCGAGGGAAGGGCAAAGGCCAGGCGTAGAGTTGAGGCAGGCACAGGGGAATAGGGCCCAATCTTTTAGGTTTAATTCTCATCCTTTTTCCCTTAAACTGGGCACTGGACAGTGACAAGTTATTTGTAAATGGCACAATTCAGACAAATGACTCTGTCCTGCCCTGTGTGAATCCCAATTTCCCCAGCTTAGAGATGGGTGATGTTCACCTGGTAAAGGAGGGTCTTAGGATAAGCTTGACTAAAAGGGTTTGAGAAGCTGGAGGTGGGGTGGGGTGGAGGGCTTTCTAATCTAGGCCTTAGGATACCCTTGACTGAAATGGTTTGAGAGGTGGAAGCTTCAGAGCAGGGGGGGTGGGGTGAGGGGGAGGGCTCTCTAGTCTACCCTGGTCACTTGATTGTGTCCTAGCCCTGCTAAGATAGAACCAGGCCCTGGCTGAATTCTTGAGTTTCAATTAAAGCTGACAAGATGAAAATGCCACTCAGCTTTTAAAAGTTCACTTTGAGTTTCTCCAGGAGGTTATTATTCTGAAGAGCAAACTGATCCTTTGAAGCTGGGAATCTGGGACACACACAAACTCTAAACTTAGTCTTCCACCTTATTTTATGGCTATTTCTAGAAGACCTAAACTACAGGTTGCACAGTTTTTGTGTGTGAAAGCATAGATTCAAACTGTTGCATCCTGAAAAATGTGTAATACTCACATGAATATAAAACCTGGGCAAAATCGAGATTTATATAGTACCGCATCCAATATTCTAGAATTAGCTTTAATGTAATTTTAGTAATTTTGTAAGAAGAAATGAATCTAGATACTATTATTACTGCAACCTAGCATTCAAACCATGTACATTATCTAAACAAAAGACAAATACTTGATAGTTTAACTGCTGCATTAATTATCATAATTCTCTTAAAATACTTAGGTTTATTAACTGACTATGCTAACTTTCACCACTGTTCCTCTCAACTAGAAACCTCCATGACTTACTTTCCTTCGATGGAAATGTATGTCTTTCTGCAGTAGTAATTTTTCTCAGTTGTGATCTGTCAAATATTTCAACGTCCGACATGTCCAGTTTGTCAGCCATCTAGACTGAAAGAACAACAACAACAAAACGTTACCTGCTAGAACCATGATGAGATTAGCAATAACAATTAAAAGTTCATAAAAATTCAAAATATCAACGAATACTTTGCACTGTGATTTTCAACAAGAAAACAGCCCGTCTTAGAAAGTCATGTTTTCTTAGGCTACTCTGATTGCAAAGCTTTAGTCCATTTCTGGTGGCAGCAAATGACAGCAGATGAAGATGCTCCAGAAACTGAGATACTCTAGGAACCCAGGGGAAAATAAAAGCCTGACTTTTAAAATCCCAGCAAAGGTAAAATGAGACTATGAGCATCTTCACTTTCCAGTCAGCTACTTTTAGGGGATTTGGGAATGATGGTGAGCATCACACACTAAAAGAGAGGCACAAAACACTGTACTAATTTCTATTGAATGTCCAAAGTCAGTATATTAGAACCCTGCAATAAGACAGGGAAGGGATTAAGCTAGTCATTGCAATTACAAGTCTCATAATACCTTCTTGTAACCTTAGAGAGTGTAGAAAAGAAAAAAGAAAACTCGCTATTTCTGATCAAGACACAAAAGCTTTAGTAGAATGAGGAATGCCAAATACAGCTGAGTCCTGTTTCCAAAGATAAGAAGACAGAGCTCTTCAGCCAGGGCCTGGTTCTATCTTAGCAGGGCTAGGACACAATCTAGTGACCAGGGTAGACTAGAGAGACCTCCACCCCACCCCACACCCAGCTTCCACTTCTCAAACCCTTTCAGTCAAGGATATCCTTAGAACCTACTTTACCAGGTGAACATCACCAATCTCAAAGCTGGGGAAATTGGGATTTACACATTTATAACTGCACGGCAGGACAGGGTCATTTGTCTGAATTGTCAATTTACAAATAACTTGTCACTGTCCAGTGCCCAGTTTAAGGGACAAAAGGATGAGAATTAAACCTAAAAGATTGGGCCCTATTCCTCTGTGCCTGCCTCAACTCTACCTCTGGCCTTTGCCCTTCCCTCGGAGTTGCTTGTCCCCTTGGGCCTTCAAGGTGGGAACCCAGAATCCTGCTCTGGACAGCAACAAGGGAAACAAATCCACTGTGAAGAGGACTTTGAAATGGGATTCCCTCAGCCACAAAGTACTACCACCTGAATGTCGGCAGGCCCCATCTTGCCTGGTCCTCCTGGAAACCAGGTTCTCACCTGTGTGGTACAAGATGTCTGGTAGAGCAATGGCTGAGTGCCCTACTAGAGAGTGGATCTCACTGGTGTGGCCTAGCAGAGCCCTGAGTTTATAAACTCCAGAGGACGCCCTGCCCCTTGCCCCGCCCATCCCCCTATGACTTCAGACCCTGTGTTATGCCAGGCCTCTCTGATTGTTCAGCAGCCCTGGCTTGCTGTGTCCCCTGGGTAACTTGAATGGCTTAGCTGGTAAGTGAAGCACAAATTCTGAGAATACCATGCAACGTGGAACACACCTTTTGATTTGAAGAAGTGCTGGCCTGGGGGAAATTTCATTTTTTTTTCAAGTGGATTCTCTGTTATTAAAAAAAAAAAGACTTTGTCTTATTTAACCCTTTAATAAAGACAATTTGCCTTATTAGCATTTCCCACAATCCTGCCAAGCTGTGGTTCCAGTTGCAGAAATGATTGTACTACTGAGAGCTGGAAACCTCAGGCTAGGCAATTCTGAGACCTGAGTCCTGAGCTTCTCTTCAGGAAAAAGGAAGCATTGGTGTAATTAACAAGATTTAAGACCCTTACGCATTTTTTATTTTGACGCAGGCTTTCACGCTGCAGCCCAGATATGCCTTGAACTCATGGCAATCTTTGTGCCTCATCCTCCCATAGTCTGATAGTACAAACATGAGCCACCACACTTGGTTGAAGGTCAGGGACCATCTTAAATGCAGAAAGCCTAGCATACCCAGTCTTTAATGGCGGTTCAATAAATTCTAGCAAGAAAAATTAACACAATGATAGTTATAAGAAATACTTGATATGATATTCAATGTTAACAACTTGGGCCTTTGGTGTTATATATAGTCAGTCATCACAATGTTTCTTAAATTGTCAGCATAATTACTACCATTTTAGAAGTAAGAATACAGAGATTCAGAGAGGTTGAGTAACTTGCTCACAGTCACACTGCTGTGAAGTGGAAGGGCTGAGATTCAAATTCATGAAATCTGGCTTTAAAACCTGCCCTCTTAAGCTTGCTACTATAACCAGAGCAATGCAAAACTAAAATTATACCTCCACTGCTTCAGGTCTCAGTTACTACGTTCATTATATGTGAATAACAGTGCTACCTGCTTGCACAGCGTCATGAGACATAGTAGCAACATGTAAGAAAGTATCTGTCACATAGTGGACATTAATGTCATCTGCCTTCCCTTTCACACCAATCAGAACAGGGAGGAATGAGGGGACGTGGAATGAAGGCATAGTGGTAGTGGAGCTAAACACCCAAGTGTCAGGGTCAGATGCTTCTGTTCCAGAAACTAGCCACGAACAGTCTGCAGATAGGTGGTCAGCTGTTGAAATAGGAGCGACGGGGCTGCATCCCCAGCACCCAGGAAGCTTGCTAGCTTATGCCCCGAAATAACAACACACAAATTGTATTCTGTTAAACACTGCTTGGCCCGGCTAGTTCCAGCTTATTATTGGCTAGCTCTTACATATTGTTCTAACCCATTTCTAATAATGTGTGTAAGCACCCCAAGGTGCGCGCGCTTACCTGGACGATTCTAACCTATGTCCATGTTGGGTTGGAGCTTCATCGCGTGTGCCTCAGAGAGCAGAGCTATCTGGAGAGTGGAGCATGGCATCTCTGCTCCAGAGCAGAGCTGTCGAGTCTACCCAGGAGAGCTGAGCATGGTGTCTCTGCTCCAGAGAGCAGAGCTGTCGGGTCTCTCCAGGACCAGAGCAGAGTCTGACCTCACTTCCTCTTCCGCCCAGAATTCTATTCTGTTTACTCCTCCCACCTATGCTTTAACCTATCAGGGCCAGCCAAGCAGTTTCTTTATTGCTCAGTGACCTTCCTCCATCAGTCAGCATCGGGAAGACTTGAGTCATGGCCTCAGCCACCACATTCCTGAATCTAAGCTCAGGGAGGTCCATAGGTAATTACCAGGACTCTTGAGTCAAATCAGAGGTTCCAACCCTCTATTCAATTTCTATATCTCTTGGAGCTGATCGTCTGACTCTGGATACAATTCATATAGCTGAGGGGGTGGATGCTTTGCCTGGTGTCCAGGAGCTTTCTTTAGCTGACTACGTATGACTCCTGGTCTCAGAGACAGACTTCAGCTCCTTTCAAGGAAGAATTTCCCAATAGAAGGGAAGGAGTCTGAATCTGATGATGAGCTCTCCATTTTTTTTTTAATAAAAAGTGTGTTCAGGTATTGTTAAACACATGCAGAGGCCCACTGCCCTGGCAACCTCCTAAATCCACCACAGCTATTTATTCAGGATCCATTGGCTGAGGCAGAGTGGAGGGCAGTGGAAAGCATGGAGTACTGTCCCAGTCTCCAGAAAGGGCAGGAAAGGTTTGGAAGGGAAAGCCTCACTGCAGGCCTAAGTCTGCATGGTACCAAGAGGAGGTATGTCTCCCATGTTCTGGAAATGATGCAGACTTGAATCTTGACTTCAGAGACCTAGTTACAGACAATTGAGAAGGGGATACGCAGCACATTGCTCTGTTGAGGTTAGGTAGAGGAGAAAGAACACCAAGAGAAAGGTACCACTCCTGCCACAGAAAACTCGGGGGAGAAGGGGCATTTAATCCAAGCAGATCTATAACAAGTGCGGCCAAGAGGAGTTGGTGACATGTAAGACAGCACCTGGCATACAACAGGCACTTAGTAAGACTAAAGACTTAGCAGGGACTCCCCTCCCCAGTCTAAGGAGCTCAAATGGAGGGCATCACAAAAGAACCGTGAGGCTGAGTACAGGAGCAGATACAACATGGCCCATATCTAGAGTGAGCAGACAGATCGGGGTAGAAGAATAACCTATTCATAAATAAAAGCATAGCCTGCTGAAAAGGGCACTGAGAGCCAAGATTATAAGGCAGAGTCCCAGTATACAGATGGGCCAACTGAGTTCAGCTAATGGAAAAGGACTGGCCCTGAAAATCTCTGCACATGAAGCTAGAGGAAAATGTAGGACTGGAACATGAAAGCCCCCGGTTTAAATATTCATAGGAGTTGCTTCTCAGAGCAAGGAGGAGGGAGAGGCTCAGAGGTGGAGAATGGATTAGAGATGAAAGGAGGGCCTCCTGGACACAGCACACTAGGTTCCTACCTAAGACCCAGGTAAAAGCAGTTAGCCAAGAGTAAACGTGGCTGGTATTGCCCTTCCTGTTGCTAGGATGGAGGCATGGGACAGATTCTGGCCAATGACTGCAAACAGACCACTGTGGGTATGGGAGCTAGTTCTCAGCATCTAAGTAGTAAAAGCCTCTGCACTCTTTTCCCTCTATGCAGATGGCAATCTGCATTGCTAGATGATTGTCCATTCGTATCTGGAATAAACCGAGCTGCTGCAGTTCCTGGGTGGTCTCAACGCAGAAACCATAATCTGTGTTCTTTGGAGCCAATGAAGCTTAGAGATCTGGGGTATGGTAATACAAACAAGACCTTGAAAACTAGGACCAAATCCCAACTCTTTCATACTGATTCAGTGGGTGACCTTGGCACATAAATTTTCTCCTATAGTTTTATGTCTTCCATTTTAAAAAAGATCCATGTACGAAATCACACTGAACTCTCTAATGATTTAGGAATCTGCTTTCTCCTTGTTAAAATCACACAGGGTTAGCCAGATGATGGTAGCACATGGCTTTAATCCCAGCACTTGGGAAGAAGAGACAGACAGATCTCTGTGAGTTCAAGGCCAGCCTGGTCTACAGAACTAGCTCCAGGACAGCTGGGGTTATACCGAGAAATCCCGTTTCTAAACCCTGTACGAAAAAAATCAAAGAGGGCTTTGAGGAAACCAGGGAAATGGCCAATTTCTGGAGTTTTCCGATGAGGAGTCTTTATATATTGTATTAGTCAGGGTTTTCTAGAGTAACGGAAAGTATAGAATGAATCTCTCTGCATATATAAAGGGTATTTAGTTAGAATGACTTATAGGCTGTGATCTAGCTAATCCAACAATGGTTGTCTATTATTGGAAAGTCAAAGAATCCAGAAGTTGCTCAGTCCACAAGGCTGATGTCTCAGCTGGTCTTCAATATAAACTGGAATCCCGAAGAAATAGATTTTAATGCCAGTGGGGAAGGACAAGAGAAAGGCTAACAGTAAAACTTTTAGAGATTTCACCATGGTCCTTCCTCAGGGGAAGCTGGCCATCCTTTCATTCAGGGGTTCTGGGTCTGTAAATGGGCTCAGGCCTGAAAAATGATTCACAGGCTGAGATCACCTTTTACTGCAATCCGATGTAGCCTTTCTTTCATTTGTCGGAGATTTTTTTCCCTTACACAAACCAAACAAAAATTAAGTAGGTTTTTAAAAAATCTATTTCATGTCTGGAAACACAATGATTGATTAGCCAGTACCAAAGGTTCATATAAGTTATGCCACCATAAAATTCATTTTGCCTGTGCTGGCTGTTAAGGGTTAGGCCATTGTGAACATTGTTTTGTCTATGGTGCCCATTACAGTAATTACAATCACCTTCCCTTGGGGATCTAGTCCTGCTGCCTGGCCCCTGCTACCTTGGGGCCCAATGAATTACACTGGATTTAATTCATCCAACTGAGCAGTAGCATCTCTAACTCTAGGGTCTAGTACAAGGAAAGGGGCAAAAACAAAACTTCAAATGTGTTCTCATCATTTTGCATCTTTTAGGATTAATGGAAGACATGATTCTGAACATTCCCATTGTGGAGGATTAGGTTTTACATGGTGTACCCACTCTATAATCTCCCTGAGCCTTAATGTCCCCTCATCAACACTAATACAGAGGATACCAGGCACCTCCAGCTCCTTTTTAGCAGGCCATCTTTGACAAATGATTCAGCCAGCTATTCAAACAAACTTTTGATACTTTTTCTTCTGTGCAAGCTTCTGTATTAAATATAGAATCTCTGATCAGAGGACCTATATAAATAAACTCAGCCTGATCTAGTTTTCTGCTCCTTCCACCATTATCCCACACCCTTAAAATCCATTCCCACAAATAATCTCCAGACTTATGCCTGAACGAATTAGGCAATTTATTAAGCTCTTTAGTAGTGCAGCACACCTCCTTATGAACTGCACTTTCTACCTCCCTTCTAGGAGCCTGCTTTGCCTTGAGTCTGGTTATAGGTCTAGAGGCAACTATTGGTGGGCCCTGAGGGACGTAAGTATTGCCTTACCTGGTATGTCCTTCAGAGAAAGTCATGCTGATTTAGTAGACAATGAAGGATTAATTACCAGTGCTGACACATTAAATAGAGTTATATTTTCAGCTAAGATGTACCCCAACTGAAGGTGAAAGGGGCAGTATTTCAATGGGTGGGGTTGAGGGTACTACTTTCTCAGGTGAGGTAAACCCCTGAGAATCTGAGGGCTCAAAGTTTTCACTTTCAGTAGGATGCCTAGCCATAGGTCCCACTGATTTATTCTCTGTTAGAACTCTGAGTGGCTTCCTTAGATAGGCCTGGCTACAATGGAGCTAAAATCAAGAGTGAATACACTCAAAATATGCAACAACAACAACCCAGATAACCTCTAGTCCCAAAGGGTTCCCAGGCTGTTTTGTGTGGTAAATTGACTCTAGCCTGACTCTTCCCATTGTCTCCCTCTCCACACCCCCTACTCTCTCTCTCTCCCTCCCTTTCCCCTTCTCCTCTTTCCCCTCCTTTGCTATCTTCCCAGAACCCTGCCCTGCTAAAGGGAGGAAAGCATCAGAAGTAAATGCCTTATTACAAAGCAGCCTCTGTTCATTGCCTTCGCTGTTGTTAGAGGGGCAGGGAAAGGTTCTGCCTCTGTGCATGCTTGAATGGGCTCAGGAGGGTACGGATGAGGCAAAGTTTGGGACTCATCTACACATATCTGTCTTCTCTTTGTCTCTTCACATTCAGCAGGAAACCTAGAAATTAGAAGTGCACAGTGAGATGCACCATGTTCACCAGCTCTGTCACATAAATAGCAACCATATTTTCAGGTATGATACATTCCACATGTTGCATGAGATATAGATATATATTTATATGCAGTATATCATTTGGCACAGAAACTTAACTAAGTTTCCTCTAATTTGAAGTCCTACAATGATCTTCTCTTTTTAAAAAAGTCCTTCCTCCCTGAGTTAAGGGTAGCATCACATCTCAACACAGAGAATGGGCACCAACAAACAAGGCTGAGCACCAAGGCTAGATCCTGATCCCACTGCTGGGGGCCCCCTCAGATAGTCCAAACTTCACAACTATCTCTCCACATAAGAAGGCCCATCTGAGTCCATCAATTACTGGAGAAGCCTCCAAAATGATAGTTGGGGTATTCACCAATCTGATAATAGGGGAAGGCCGGTTCAGGAACCCTCTCCACTACTGCTAGGAGTCTTAGCTGGGATCATCCTTGTGGATTCGTGGGAATTTCCCTAGCACCAGGTTTCTCCCTAAAACCATAGTGACTCTCTCTATCAAGTTCCCTCTTTCATTGCTTTCCCACTCCATTCTCTATGACCATCCTGTTCCCTCATGTTCTCCTTCCCCATTGCCTCTCCTTCACAAACTCCTCACCCCCAGTTTACCCAGGTGATCTCATCTAATTCCCTTCCCTGGGCGATCCATGCATCCCTCCTTGGGGCTTCCTTGTTACCTAGCTTCTCTGGAGCTCTGGATCGCAGCCTGGTTACCCTTTGCTTTACATCTAATATCCACTTAGAAGTGACTACATACCATGTTTGTCTTTCTGAGTCTGCGTTACGTCACTCAGAAATTTTTTCTAGTTCCATCATTTAACCTGCAAATTTCATGATGTCGTCTTTCTAAAATAAGAAAAATACTCTATTATATAAGTACACAGCATTTTCTTTATCCCTTATTCTATTGTGAGACATCTAGGTTGTTTCTAATTTGGGGCTATTGGGAATAGAGTGGCAATGAACATGGAATAGCAAGTGTCCTTCTGGTAGGTTGAAGTGTCCTTGGGGTCTATGCCCCAAGTGCTATGTGTGGAATATGAGGTAGTTTGAGTGCCATCTGGTGTACAAGTATTGAAGAGATCAGGATACAAGGAACCTATCTAAACACAATAAAAACAATTTACAGCAAGCCAACAGCCAGCATCAAATTACACGGAGAGAAACTCAAAGTGATTCCACTAGAATTTCAAAGAAGACAAGGATGTCCGTTCTCTCCATATCTTATCAATATAGTAATTGTTGACCTAGCTAGAGCAATAAGACAACAAAAAGGAGATCAAGGGATACAAATTGGAAAGGAAGAAAAGTCAAACGTCCATTATTTGCAGATGATATGATAGTACATATAAGTGACCACAAAAACTCTACGAGAGTATTCCTACAGCAGATAAACACATTCAGTAATGTGGCAGGATACAAGATCAACTCAAAACAATCAGTAGCCCTCCTCTATACAAATGATAAAATAAAGAGAAAGAATTCAGATAATCATCACTTTTTGCAAGAGCCACAAATATAAATTATCTTGGGGTAACTATAACTAAACAACTGAAACACCCATATGACAAGAACTTTAAGTCTCTAAAGAAAGAAACTGAAGAAGATATCAGAAAGTGGAAAGATCTCCCACACTCATGGATGCTCTTGGATAACATAATATAAATATGGACCAACATAATATAAATGGCAATCTGACCAGAAGAAATCTAGAGATTCAAAGCAATGTCCATCAAAATCCAAACACAATTGCTCACAGACTTATAGAACAATATTCAACTTCTTATGGAAAAATAAAAAAAAAACTCAGACTAATTAAAACAATAAAACAAATTCCAGAGGCATCACCATCCCTGAATAAAACTTCACCATAGAGCTATAGTAATAAAAAACAATTTGGTATTGGCATAAAATCAGACACATGGACCAGTGGAATCAAATTAAAGACCCTGGCATTAATTCACACACCTGTGAACACCTGATATTTGACAAGGAAGTCAAAATATACAATGGAAAATGGAAGTATCTTTAACAAATGGTACTGGATAACTGGGTGTCAACATGTAAAAGATTACAAATAGATCCATTGGTATCACCATGCACAAAAGTCAAGTCCCAATGGATCAACGACCTCAACATAAATCCAGTTGCTCTGAAGCTGATAGAGGAGAAAGTGGGAAGTATCCTTGAACGCATTGGCACAGGAGACCACTTCATAAATATAACAGGAGTAGCACAGACACCGAGAACCACAAGAAATGAGACCTCGTGAAACTGAAAAGCTTCTGTAAGGCAAAGGACACAGTCAATAAGACTAAATGACATCCTACAGAATGAGAAAAGGTCTTTACCAATCCCACATCTGACAGAGGACTGATCCCCAAAATATATAAAGAATTAAAGAGACGAGGATCAAAATACTAAATAATCCAATTTTAAAATGGGGTATAGAGCTAAACAGATTAATTCTCAACAGGACAATCTCAAATTGCAAAAAGACATTCAAGGAATTGCTGAACATCCTAAATCATCAGGAAAACATAAATTAAAATGACTCTAAGATGCCATCTGACACCTGTCAGAATGACTAAGATAAAAATTATGAGGACAGCTTATGTTGAAGAGGATATGGAGTTAGGGGAACACTCCTCCACTGCTGGTGGGAGTGGAAACTTGTACAGCCACTTTGGAAATCAGTATGGTGGTTTCTCAGACAATTGGGAATCAGTCTACCTCCAGACCCAGCTATATCGCTCCTGGGCATTTTTTGTTTGTTTTTGTTGTTGTTCAGGTTTCTAATGTTGCTTGACTGCTTAGTCAATGTTTTGGAGAAAAATCTTGTAGTTTTCTGCCATAGGTGGATGGCCCATCTTAGACATTCCTCTGAAATGAGTTACCTTATATTCCAGAGTCCTACTGTATATCCCTAGCTATGTCTTCATGGAAGATCCTAAACTCACTGCTATCATACAAAAATTCCTGAGAGGAGATAGTTTATTTCGAAAAGAGAGTTCTGCCAATTGTCTGAGTCCCCACCTAGGTCATCTTAGTTCTGCTTCTCAGTTGCTAGCCTTCTAAGGAAGGCCTTTTGCTTTGAGTGAATGAGAAGTGAGAAGGGAGGACAACAGCCCAGAGGCCTTTCCTGTGTGCAGGGACAGTTGTACAGCAAGGTTGTGTTAGAAGCGTGATATCAGGATAGATTTCTCATTTCCCCCTATGTTTAAAAGACATATTTTTCTTGTACAATATATTCTGATTAGAGTTTCCTGTCCCTTTAACCTCCCCAGTTCCTTCCCTCCACCCATGCCATCCAGATCCACCTCCTGGCTGATTCTCATTAGAAAACAAGGGCTACTAAGAGATAAAAAATAACAAAATTAATTAGGATAAGATAAAGTACAACTATCACATGGAAGTGTCCTGGTGGTAGGCTGACGTGTCCTTGGAGTATTTAACGAAAGGGCTTCATTTGGAATTTGAGGTAGATTGATTACCATCTGGAGTACAGGTTCCTCTAAATCAACTTAAAGAAACTCAAAGAGACCAAAGAAGAAACCATGAGGTAGGCATGGGTCTGCACCAGTTCTTCAATGTGTATATTATCTCTTTCAGTATTTTAGGAGAACTTTTATTTGTATTTTTATGGGGCTGTTGAGTGTGTGAACAAGTGGGTCTCTGATTCTTGGGTCTTTTGTGGGCACTTTTACTCCTGTTCATTTGCCTCATCCAATTTTCTATTTGATAATTGTGATTTAAAGTGTTATTCAAATTTATTTTGTTGTGCTTTGCTGTTATCTCTTATAAGCCTATTATTATCTACTGAGAGACAGAAACAGAATGGATCCTGATAAAAGGGAAGGTGGAGTGGAACTGGGAGGAGTAGAGTGAAGGGAAATTATAATCAGGATAGATTATGGGGAAAACCTATTATGGATATAAATGGAAGGAAGATTCCCAGAAAGAAAGATAACATAAAAGGGTCATGGCTCACAGAGATACACTGACTCATATTTTGTTACTTCTAGGTCATTTGGTTATCAGTACTTATCCACCAACATCTCAAACCTAGACCACAATCAGCACTGAGATGTTATTGCTTCCTCCGTTGCCCTCATTTACCTTTTGATTCCAATCCCTCCATCCCTCTCTTTTTGCTTTTGTCTTCATTTAATTTAGGTAGCTCTCAGTCTCCCACACTAGCTCACCTGTTTGCCATTCCTCCTTGTCTTTATCTAGAAGTTATATATTAAAGCCCTGTTTTGATATCATTCTTTGTAGTATTCCAATAATTGTTGAGGTTAAGCAATGTCTTAAGTGTGGACTCAGTCTTCTATAGTCTGGCATCGTCTCAGGTACTATATATTAATTTTTTCCAGTTGAAGAGTGAGAGGAGTGAGAATATAACAAAGAGGTCAAGACCATGATGCGGACACCCACTGAAACAGTTTACTTGAGCTGATGGGAGCTCACCAACTCAGGCCAGACAGGGAAGAAACAAACAGAGGACCAAGCTGGACCCTCTGAATGTGGGTGACAGTTTATGGCTGGGGCAGACTGCAGGGCCACTGGCAGTGACACCAGGATTTATCCCTGCTGCTGGTGCTGACTTTTGGGAAACCATTATCTTTGGATGGATACCTTGCTCAGCCTGGATATAGTGGGGAGGGCCTTGGTCCTTTCTCTGGGCAATGTGCCTTACCCTCCCTGAGGAGTGGATAAATGTTGGGTAAGTGGAGGGAATGTGCGAAGGGGAGGGAATAGAAACTTGGATTGGTATGTAAATGAAAAAAGATAGATTGATATCTTTTTAAAAAATACTCACATTTTTCACTCATCTGAACATACATAAAGTATTTATTTAATGATTTTGTATATTGAGACATATACTAGATGATGTGTGAAAAGGGGACATATTTCAGAAACCTCTCTTTTTTGAAACTCACAAAGCGTGCGGTGAGATTCATAAACATGCAGAAAGTGACATCACCTTAGGGTTTTATGAACCAATAGCTACCGCACATCTAGTTATTGCTGTAAATGGGGTGATGGACAGTGTTGGCAACGATAAGAAACAAAATGACCAGCCTGACCAAGATTAGAAAAACTGCCTTTCAAGCCCTGAAACTAAGGCGTGTTTTAAAAGAGAAAGGAGGTATGCTAGAGAGGGTTTCAGGAAGTTACTCATACTCTAAGATAAAACCGCATATCAACAACATATAATTAATTCTGCATGATATTGGCCTGTTGAAACACCTGCAAGGTAAAGTTGAAGTAAAATTGATGGGACTGAGTAATTCAAAGTATCATTCATTGTTAGCTTACCTTCCTTCAAAGCATAAGTTTTGTTGTTATTATTGTTGTGGTAACTATTTTTTTATTGAAAATAGATTGTTTTCTCATGCAACAAATGTCCCAAGAATGCTATCAAAACACTAAACTTAACCTGGAATCCAATATGCTCAAAGTACCGGATGCAGACTCTTGCAGTCTCTGAATGTTGGCTCGGTCATTCTGAATTCACATAGGCTTTGATGAAGCTATTAGCAGGTGTGGAGATGTAGCTCAGTGATAGAGCACATGTTTTAGCATACATGAGGCCCCGGGTTCGATCCCCGGCATCTCCAAAACAATACTTTTAACCTTTGACTTTTCTTTTTCAGGATGTTTCTGTTCAAGGTGTCCCAGACTTTAAATTCCCGTGATGAAATTATATATGCATAGCTAATTATTGGATGAAATTGTTCCTATATCACCGTGACAGCAATGTTCATCTTTGTGACGACATTTCCACAGACACTGCCATGGTCTGGTGAATAGAACGTGGGCATGCTTCCAAAAATATGTTTTGTTCACAGAGCGAACAAAAAAGGAAAGCTCTGCATTCTTAGTGGGGACAGTTTCTCTAATGGGTATGCTTTCTTGGGTGAAAACAAGGGTGAAGAGTCCCTGCTCTGTGAGAAAGTAAGGGAGGGCTGGGCGGAGCCATTCCTGGTTACTATGGGGGAGGTAGCATTGCGGTTGTCATAGAAACCCGGGTCATTATGGCGACCATTTTCAAATGGCCACCGCGCGATGTTTTGGAAAGGAGCATTCAGTTCCTGGTGTTTGGACTGAGTTGAGCTTATGGATTCACGGAGGTGAGCACCAGATCCTTCCTGAGCGTTCGGAGGCAGATGCAGGGATTCCAGACCCAAGCAGTTCCACTCGTACCTCGGGGTTTGCAGCCTGTGTATCTCCGGAAGGAGACAGACTTGGGACCATTCTGCCTCCTCCTGTGCTGTTCTGTACTGGGGTGTGCTGGAGCCATTGTCCAGGAGGGGAGTTGTGGGAGAGTGAGCAGGAGGGAGATGAGGCCAAATGAGCACTCTGTGATCCCGACTTCCCACTCTGTGCATGAGATTGCTCGCCCATAGGATCTGTGAGATTTAAGAGGGAAGGGATATAGCAGGGCCGTCTTCTTTCCAAGTTGCAGTCAGTCAGATCTCTGGGCAAACAGAAAAGAAAGCAATTGTTTTCTATTTGAAGTTTTAATATTATTTGAATGAGTTAATATTCAGCTATTTATTCCAAGCTTTAATTACTACTGGATGACCAGCGAGCACCTTCCTCCCCACTAGCCCCCTTCCCCCCTCCCTGGACCTGTCTGTACATGTCCCTCTCTGTGAAAAGGCCATGAGATTGCTTGCCCATAGGACCGGTGAGATTTAAGAGGGATAGCCTAAATACTAGTCAACAATTACCCTACCTGTCTCAGATGATAATAAAATACGCACTTGGTTAGAGGATTTTCGTTTTAGTAATCTGCGGTTTTGTTTGGATTTGAGACAGAATTTCACTGTGTCCTACCCTGGCTCAGAACTCTCAGTGATTCTTCTGCCTTGGCTGCCTCGTGAAGGGGTTGCAGGTGTGGGACACTTTGTGCTTGGCACCAGTCTGGCATTTTAATTTCCATTTCCGTGGGGCCCACCCTGCCAGGTGGCCCTGATCTCTCCTCAGAATCCCTGCGACACTGCCTATGGCCTTAATATCTCTAATGAATCTCTATAAAGGGGGCGATTCTATCAATGCCCCCTTGAAAAGCACACCCGAAATCTTACAGGGGTCTCAATTACTACTTTCTGACTGACATTTGATGTTTTCCTTATATGTCATAGAAATGCTTTATCAGATATATGTATTTCTAACTTTTCTCCTAGCCTCAGACTTATCATCTCAATTCTCATCCATGTCTTTGGAAGAGCAGGAGAGTTTAAATTGTAAGATCCCACCTTCTGCACCTATTGGTTTTGTGGGAGCCTAGGCAGTTTGGATGCTCACCTTACTAGACATGGATGGAGGTGGGTGGTCCTTGGACTTCCCACAGGGCAGGAAACCCTGATTGCTCTTTGGGCTGAGGAGGGAGGGGTACTTGATTGGGGGAGGAGGAGGGAAAGGGGAGGCGGCAGTGGGGAAGAGACAGAAATCTTTAATTAATTAATAAAGAAATAAATAAATTAAAAAAAAGATCCCACCTTCTCTAGTTCTTCAATTACAGTTTTTATTCTGTTTCTCGTCTGCGAAATCTTTGCCTGGCACCCTGTGAAAGGGATTTTCTTCTTGTGTTCTGTTTGACATTTATGGGATGATTTTTATATTTTTAAATATGTAATTTATTTTGAAAGGTCTTCTCATATGATACAATGTAGGTCCTGGTTTATATTTGTGGGTTTGGTTGTACACTTGCCTCAGCATTGCTTCCTGAAAGGCCATCTTTCTGCATCAAATTTCCTTGTTTATTTGTGAAACATCAGTTCTCCAACAATCCAATCATGGTAGATATGCCAGTAATCCTAGTGCCTGGGAGTCTGCAGCAGGAGTATGGTCAGTTCTTCTCAGCACACTCTACACGCACTACATAAGCTTGATGCCAGCAGGAAAAATGTTGACTTGATGTAGGCAGTGGTCTGTAAATGTGTGGAAGTGAGCATGGAATGTTGGTTTTGGACTTTTTATTGCCAACTTTGATTCAGTAGCATGCTGGTCCAATTACTGTAGGATCAAACAGAGGTCTCCTATCAGGCAATGCTGTTCTCTAACATTAGTCTATTTCTAAGGTTTTTCCACATGATATGTATTTAATCTACAATGTTTAGAGTTATCCATTCAATTTGTAAAAAAAAAAAGTGCAATTTTATTGTTACTGCATCGAATCTGTAGCTCAGTTTTGAATCAACAGATATCTTACTAATAATGAATAGTTTTAGCCGTGAACATAGTTGTCCTTCATTAAAACAGGTTGTCTCCAATTCAGCAATGTTTGGAAATCTTTTAGTCTATCAGCACTATGGATCTATCTGTCGGGATTATTCACAAATGTTTGTCCTTTTTGATTCATCTATAACTGGTATTATTTGTTAAACACAATTCATACGTATTGTTTTTTTCTGTGAACAAATTATTAAATCTTCTGTAAACTGTCAGGAACCAAGTGTCAATGAAACTTACAAAGGATATTTTTTGGTGAAAGCATGGATTATCCCATGATGAAAACTTTATTTGATGTGTAATGCAGCTTGTCCCTATTTTCTTATTGGCATTTACAGGTTATTATTGACAGTCTGAAACTAATGAGAGAAATGTCCCAGAGACAAGTCCATGACCATCGTCACAGGAATCTCATTTAACCACATATGGTAGTAGCTCTCACCATCCCATGTGTGGTCAGAGATGAATCTGTTGTAACGTGGTTGTACCACTTGAGCTCTCAGTAAACACCAGGGGGCTGGGAGAGTGCAAAACAGAGGTGTCGTGTGTGTGTGTGTGTCTGTGTGTGTGTGTGTGTGTGTGTGTGGGTGTGTGTACAGGAATTCCTTGGCAGAGGCTGCTCTGCAAAGACTGGTTGATTGACTCTTAGACCTGCAGTGATATGGAGATGGTGGAAGTCACAGTCCCAGGGCCTAATTACAATTTCCTTTGTGTTCTCCTGAGCCCTGAGTAGCCCCTCCTTGGGCCCCTTGTGCTGGACTTACCTAACACCTTGTCACTAACAGATGACGTTGGACCTCACATTTAAAATATCAGAATATGTTTCCTTAACACAGCTTTAAGTTTCTACCAGTTAAATTACTGCGTGTCATCACATAGCAGCTAGTGCCTGTAGCTGAGGTTTCTCTGCTTTACCATAATACTCTACTTAATATTATCACCAGTGAACTTAAGGAGAGTCTATAGATTCTTCATTCTGTTATTATAAAAACTTCATGAAACTGTTTACACATTGTAACATGCAATTTTTGCACTAAAATAAACCTGTCTCACTCATGTTTACTCACAGATATTTGACTCCAGAGTGAACTCTCTCTTCTTCCTTTAAGGTGAGAGCTGATTGTTTACATTGACAATTGTTAGTGTGTGTTGTGTATATGCTCATGCTTGTGCAAATATGTCCCTGGATATATATTTGTGAAAGTTAGTTAATCACTTACTGCTGTGATAGGTTATGTGTTATATTCTCCTATTCCTCTTCTATGATGACCTGGTGTTTAGTATACTGCTTACTTATCTCCATAGTTCTTTACTCATGTGCTGACTTATATCAGTATGGCTCAACACTCTTTTTCCCAAATTGTTTTCCTCTCTATTGCTGTTCTCTATTTCCATGCTCCGTTTGTCCCAGTATTGGCTAGAAGAATCCATTTAAGATCGCATCTGTGTTCATCTGGTGCTTCTGGAGCATTTCCAGAGTCTAAGCATTGCACTATCTGAGCCCCTGTATGGAAAGGAAGTAATGATGCCTACCTCAAATAATCATTTTCAGGGCCTGAATAGAGAGAAAACAAAACCTGTGTATTTATGTGGTTTGACGATTTCCCTTGCCCCCTTTGTGCTGCCCAAGGAAGGCTGTGGCATGAAAGTAGGGGCCTGAGTGCACACAGAGAGGGGGAGTTCTTGCCACGGGAATGGGAAATGCACAAGCTCACATTCCCGGTATGTGTCTGCTGTCACAGTTATCACTGCGTGTGCTCAGAGTGGTGTGATGACCTGGAAGGATGAAAAACATCATTGTTATCTTCCAGTGATGTCGTCTGCACAGACAAGGCACCATCATTCCATCCCCTGGGATTTATGTGCTTTCTCATCCTGGTTTCCTCTATTTCATGAGTTTTCTTTTCCCTTATGCTACCTTCTAGTGTAAATGTGAAGGATTTAATCTCTGCAACCCAGACGCAGGAGTTTGTATGGAAGAACCCAGTGTGCTGTGATGTCTGCCAGACAGAATGGAACGTTGGGACAAAAGGGTGAGTTAGATCCCTTCCCCCATTCTTATCCATTCAATATGATAAATACCTCATCTTCCGTTCATTAGCAATCCTGAGGTTAAATGTGATCCCGTGTGCCTAAATGCTTTCTCATCTCAGCTGGATGGAAGGACCAAAGCACTTTAGAGTATGTTACATCAGCTATCCCAGATCTCCCTGATAAGTGCTAGAGAGTGGAACTCAAATATCGTGACTGCCTGCGAGTCTAACCCTATTTGATGTTATTGTAATTATAGGTCCTTCACAATCACCCCTTGTAAGAACAGCATCTACAATACATTTACTCTATGTCTCTAGAGGACCACATCACATCACTATGCTTCCTGCTTAAAACATCACACAGAACTGAGAGACATTAAGAGGAAAATGAAATTTGTGTTTTGTTTAATCATTTTCTGCATTGATTTTGTTCTTTTTTCTTCCAGATATTTCTGTTTCCTCTATAGATTTGCTTCTGTTTGTAAACTTCCTTTAGTCCTTTTTAGCAGTGTGTCTCATATTGAGAAACACTTATGTTTACTTCTGATGATATCTTTTTATCTCCACTATAATCCTGGAGAATAATTTATGTAGACCAAGAGATTCAGATTTGATAATTGCTTCTATTTCAGCACTTTAACAAATATTGTGCTTTATCCCTTGGACTACATGCCTCATTGTAATTACGTGGCTGTCTTTTTGTCTTTTTTCTTCTACCAGAAACAGAATTCCTTCAACGGGATCTCAAGGATTTTTCTTTGTTTTTATTTTCTGAATTTTGCCTATATCAATCATTTCATATATTTCTTGGGTTCATACGCTATCTGGTTTACTCAACACTGTTTTAGACATATCTTTTTCTCTTTGTGTTCCCATCCACAAGTAGTTTGCACCTTCTGCTTTCATGGCCCACATATTTCATTGCCCTCTCTTTTCCATCCTCTTTTAAGCCCGTGTTCTTCTCTTTGTAGTCTATATTCTAGTTTCATGACCTGCAAGATGACCACACACAGCCACACTCATAAACAAATTCAACTCTAGATTCTATATCTGAGAGAAAATTTGGGTTTCTTATCCTTACTGAGTCTGCTTTGTTTTACTGAGCTTCTTGAAAACGTGGGTCTTCTCCTACATTTATGGATGCAAAGAGTTCACCATTCTTGGAATATTTTTCTCTTTTTGGGTTAGCCAGGTTTTCTACTGCTGTGAAAGATGCCATGGCCAAAAGCAAGTTGGGGAGGAAAGAGTTGATTTGGCTTCACGTCCACAGCACTGCTTACCATAAAGTTAGACAGGACAAGAACTTCAATAGGGCAGGCACAGGGAGGCAGGAACTGGTACAGAAGTCATGGAGGGGTGCTGCTTACTGGATTGGTCACAGGGCTTGTTCACACTGGTTTCTTATTGAACCAGGACCACCCTCCATCAATCACTCTTAAGAAAATGCTGTATGGGGCTGGAGAGATGGCTTAGTGGTTAAGAGCACTGGCTGCTCTTCCAAAGGTCCTGAGTTCAATTCCCAGCAACCACATGGTGCCTCACAACCATCTATAATGAAATCTGGTGCCCTTTTCAGGCCTGCAGGCATACGTCCAAGCAGAACACTATATACATAGTAAATAAATAAATCTTAAAAAATAAATAAATGAAAATAAAATAAAGCAATTTTAACAAATATTACACGCATAAAAAAAGAAAATGCTGTATGGACCTGCCTACAGCCTGATCTTATGAAGGCATTTTCTCAGTTAAGGCTTGCTCCTGGCTGAGGACTCCAGATTGTTTCAAGTTGATATAAAACTATCCTGCACACTTGGGTACGCCTCCCTTCCTTTATGTATATATTCTTCTGTGGCTTGGTTTTGTTTTGACATGTATTTCTAGCTGGCCTGGAACTCACTATGTAGAGCAGGCTGGACTAAAATTTTTCATGATCTTCCTTCCTCCTTCTCTTTAGTGCTGAGATTTTGGTCAAGCCCTACCCCTCTTATCTTGCAGTTTAATTTTCTAACCCTTTCCTTTGTAAACTGATGATTAAGTATTATTTTATTTTACATAGTAGACAATTTGAGTTTTTCTCTTAAGAATAAACTTATTAATTTCCAAGAAAAATCACAAAATGTAGGCAAGCTGTAAGTTTTGGTGACTGTCGTGAGGAGGGAAATGGACTAGAGGGGTAGAGAAGGTCATCCCCATTGAGTTAAGGTTACAGAAAGCAGGAAGGTTCAACAACTGAGGTCAGCAAGCAGCTGCATTTGTTGTTGTTGTTTGTTTGTTGTTTTACCTTGCAGGTGGCTCAGAAAGGTAAAGTGCTTGCTTCGAAGGCAAGACTGATGATCTGAGTTCGGATCTCAGAACCCATGTAAAAGCCGGATGTGGTGCTCACATCTGTAATCCCAGGATTTCTACAGCAAGATGGGAGGTATAAGCATGAGAATTGTCTGAAAGCTTGTGGTCCAGGAACCCTGGAGTACACAGTGTATGCAGCAGAAACTAGATAAAAGCTGCTTCAAAAGGTTGAAGAAGAGAACTGGCTCCGCATAATTGTTCTCTGACCTCCTGTCTTGTACTATGGCATTTCTCAGCCCATGATCACACAAGTGTATATACACACACACACACACACACACACACACACACACAACATACACGTTGGTGTACTTAGTATGGTAGATGTGTAAGCAGCTGTCATGGTGAACAATTATCTCGGTTTAAAAAATTGTTTGTGTGTGTGTGTGTGTGTGTGTGTGTGTACCTTTCAGGGAACCAGTTCCAAGGTGCATGTGTGCCGATCAAAGACAGTTTGTGATGATAGGTTCCCTCCTTTCACCTCATGGGTCTTGGGAATTGAACTCAGCAGACAGGCAGGATTACATGTGCCTGTCTTTTTCCATTGAGTCACCTGCAAATTGAAATATTTTGATCTGTATGTGCAGTTGTGTACAAATTTAACAGCCTCATGTGGAGTTGGTTTTGTTGAATCTTCCATATTTATCTGGAGAGTGAGTAGCTTGTCTTCTATCAGGTTTCAGAAAGTTCATATAGATGTAAATGGGATCTACCTGGAAATTAGCTTTAATAAATATTTCAATGTATTATTTCCCATATGATTATTGTTGCATCGAAAGCACTGTGTTACAATCCACTCTTATTCCTGAGCTTTTTCTTATCCGTTTTATTAGTCAGATCTCACTAAAGCAGTGGTTCTCAATCTTCCCAATGCTGTGACCCTTTAATCTGGTTCGTCATATTGTGGTGAACAACGATTACAAAATTATTTAATTGCTACTCATAACTGTAATTTTGCTATTTTTATGGACCACAATGTAAATATCTGTGTTTATCGATGGTCTTATCTGATCCCTGTGAAAGGGGTCAAACTCAAAGGTTGAGAATCACTGATCTAAGGGATATTAGACTGTGGTCCAGCTAATCCAACAATGGCTCTGTCTGGCAGAAAAGCCATAAATGGTAGTTGTTCAGTCAACAAGACTGGATGTCTCAGCAGTCCCAGTTTGGCAGTGGAGATCTAGAGGATTCATAGGGACCTGCTAACTGGTCTTCAGTCACTATTGGAGTCCCAAAAATGTAGGTTCTAACTCCAGCAAAGGGATGCCTCAGAAGCAGGGTAGATGACCTTGCTAATAACAATTAGAGCATGCAAAATCAAAAGCTTTCCTCTTCCACGTCCTTTGATGTGGTCTTCCAACAGAGATGTTGCCCAGATTAGGGTGAATATTCTCACCTCAAATGATCCAATCAAGAGAATCTCTCACAGGAGTGGCCAGATACTTGAGTTTTTTGTTGATTTCAGATGTAGTCATATTGACAACCAAGATTAGCCATCACATTCCTCAAAAAAATGCCACAGTATCGGTATATTTCTTGAAAAAGTAACATTTTGCCACTAAAGTTGAGCCCATGGAATTATTGTGGATTTCAAAAATATCTCTTAATTGCATGTTGATTTCAGCCTTTCTTTAATATCAGAATTTTTATCTCTGCTTGTCTTTTATTTGTAATTGGCTATGTTTTTGTTCATTCCAAAGTTTTCAGTGTAACATTTAATTGATCTACTCTTTGAAGGGCAGTAGTTTAAGATTTTATCTTAATAGGCAACCTGAAAAGATTTTCTTTGTTTGATAGATTCATATACATTTACAATTTTTATAAAATCAGTATGCTTGGTCATTTAGAATCATCTCTGTTCTATTACATGAACACAAATAGGTAGCACTTACTTTAATGACATCTGTGAGATGTTCTGTATTCTAGATACAAGGATTCCTTAATCTGGTGCATGGTTTTCAAACTTGTATTTCCCCATCAGGGCATTGTCTTCATTTATCAACCATTACTTGGAAGAACATACAGCTGACACTTGATGGACGTCCTAACAGCAAGCTTCTCAACTTATGAAAAGAGGTTTGTTATATCTAAGATGTTTGGCTTTTATTGTTTTTATTGGGCTATACATTTTACTCCACTCCCCTACCTTCCTTCCCTCTCCTCTTCCTCCTCTCCAGTGACCTCCACACTCCCAGTTTTCTTGTCTTTTTCTCCTTCCTATGTCAATCCATGAATTTCTCTCTTAGTGTCCTCTTTTCTAGGCAGTCTGGAGTTATGGACTATAGGCTGGTTTTTTTTTTTTTTTTTTTTTTTGCTTTATGTCTAAAAGTCACTTAGGAGTGAGTACATTTTACATTTGTCTTTCTGGGTCTGGGTAGGAAGTGTGTTTTGAATCCATGTTCTGAGCTCAAAGGTATTTAAGTATCCTATTTAGATTGTCTATTTAGATTGATTATTCAGTTTTGGACTTATTTTTATTTTTCGTCATGAGAATGGAGTGTATTTGTGTGCGAAATATGTGCACATGAATTAACATGCTCATGGTGGCCAGGAGAGGACACTGGTTCCCCTGGATCTAGCGTCACAGAAAATTGTGAGCCACTCAGGTCCTCTGCAGTGGCACAGTGCACTTTAACCCCTGAGACATTCCTCCAGACCTACGTAGACCCGCTTTCTTTCAGGGTGCACTCTCATACAGCCCAAAGGTCTTCGAAGGCATTTTGCTGTCAGAAAATCTAGGGCACAAGGGAGGATGGGCTAGGGCATCTCTATATGCAGCTTGTGCGGGATGGTGGTCATAGAAACCTGATGTCATTAAGGCTACCAAGATGACATTTATGGAACACGAGGTGATATGACAAGGACAGCAGAGGTTCCCCGCCCCCAATATTTGGACTGAGCTGAGAGTGTGAGTGCCCTATGGTAGGTACTGACCCCCACTGACACGGAAAGACAAAACGCTCACACCCCAGCCAGAAGGTGCTGCTTCATCTCCTGAGGGAGAAAGACATGGAGGCTTCTGGATACACAAGCGTGTACTGTCCTGATTCAGAATGACCAGAAGCCATTTTCTGGGAGAAGATGGGGTGTTTGTGGAAAATAAAATAGGCATCAGTGCCTGCACTCGCCCAACTCCCGGCTCTGTGAAAAGGGATGAGAATGGCTCATCCACAAATCTCTTGAACTTTTAGTGATAATGCCCGCTTCAACCATCACCAGTGATAAGCGTGAATGTCTCAGATGGATGTGAAAAGACTCCTTTGACAGGCTTGCTAAGAATGTGATTTGAACATAAAAATTTTTATTGATTTTATAGAGCTATACGTTTTTCTCTGCTCCCCTCCCTTCTTCTCCCCTCCCCTTTTATCCACTCCTATGGTCCCATGCTCCCAATTTACTCAGAAGATCTTGTCTTTTTCTACTTCCCATGTAGACTAGATCCACGTATGTCTCTCTTAGGGTCCTCATTGTTGTCTAGGTTTTCTGAATTGTAGCACCAACTTTTCTAGATTTTAACAGAGACTTTTGTCTGGGCACCAGGCTGCTGCCTACTACTTACAAATGCACTTTAACAAATTCTGTTGATTACAATTTCAACATAATTTCTTTATAGATCCTTTGGGAATTTCACATCATGTACCCAAATCTGTTCGTTTTGATGTACCCGCATATCTACCCCTTGCCCAACAAGAGAATAAGCAACTAAAACAAAGGGAAAACAAACGAAAACCTGAACCCAAGCAAACTACCAACCTCTTTGCTCCTCCATCTTTTCCCATAATCCAACACATCTGTTCATTCATCTTAGTGGCATTGGGATCCTTGGTGATCACATACTATACCATTTTGTCCAATCAGCTCTTGTTCTAAACATTCATTGCAATGAGTCTTTCGTCTTATTCGTGGCCTCTGGTTTCTGGTACACCATCGTCAGTGTACCCTCACCAAAACTCTTCTCAGACATTCCGGGTCCACACGAGTAATGGAGATCGTGCAGATATCTTCCAGAGGACTTGTCCCTTCATGAGTTCCAGCCGGTTATAGATGGGGGAGACGTTAGGATGAGCCAACCCAAGGCCCTGAATATGGGCCTGGGATGTAGCTGAGTCTGTCAGTCCAGCCCACTCGGGATGCCCCCGCTCAGGCTAGGGGCAGAGCAGCTGTCCCATGGCCATGCCATCAGTGCCAGTTCTTGTGAACAGACTGCACTGTGGTTTCCCAGCCACCCAGACCTGAGTAATCACACAGAAACTATATTAACAGAACAGCAGCAGCGCAGGCCCCACAGATCGACATGGCCCCAGTGGCATCATGACACTCAGACACCAGCATGGCCCCAGGTGGTAGTCCAGACCTCTAACAACCACATGGCCTCAGTGCTGACAGGAACCATGGACATGAGCTCAGACCCTGGCCTCTGTAGTGACACAAAGCCAGCCAAGAGCCTTGACAACAGCTCAGACCTGGCAACACCAAGGCCCCGGTTGGCAGCTTGGGTCTCTCAGATCATGGACACTCCAGTGACGATAGCACAGCCCTCGGACACCAACAAGTCCAGAGGATGCAGCCCAGACTCCAGGCTTCTGTGTGCCCGTTGGTGGCAACATGGACCATGGACATTAACGCAGACCCAGACATATCACTTAACAACAGCCTGAGTCCTGATGGTTGGAGTGGTAAGAAGACCACCTACCTCGCCTGTTCCCCACCACCTTCACGTCCTCCATTGTCCCTCTTTTCATAGCTCATAAACCATTCTGCTGTTCTTTCTCTCCTATTACTCCACCACACATTTTGCTCACCATAATGGCCCCCTTGAAGTACCGGGTAGGCCTGTGAATGTCATCCCGCCAGCCCAGGCTTTGACAATGCAGGCTATCCTGCGGGTGACTGGCATCTGCATGACTAGAATGGTATCAGGCAGCCTGGGGATACGTGCCCAGCACCCTATGACTGCAAGGTTTTAAAAATTGTGTATATGTCGTAAGCATTGCAGCTAAGATGGAAAGGGATCCTGGCAGTCGGGAACCAAGGAATATAACAAAGTCACCTTAAGCTTAGGAGATCACAGCCCTGCATCAGGGAAAGTTTTCCCCTAATTAACAGCTCTGCTCTGGGAGGGGAGGGTTTCCCTAGCCAATTTGTTACAGCTTTGTTGTTACAATCACTGAGAGATTGGTTAGTTTTTTCCGAATAGGTCAGTGGAAGAGTCTGTTTCTGTGGCTTTGGTTTCAGGGGCAAAGTGTGTTTATTTCACTGGCCTTTTTTACACGTTTGGCTCTGGATTCAGGGACAGGCTGTGTTTCTTTCACCCGTCCTTTTTAACCTTTTGTCTGTGGTTCCAGGGCCAGTGAATTGATTCCAGTCTCAGGGTCAGTGTATGTTTCTTTTGCTCTGGTTTCAGGATCAGGGTGTGCTGCTTAGGGCAGAAAGGCGTGTTGCTCCCCTAGAAAGAGATATACAGTCCATTGTGGGCCACCAAGAGAGTGCTGAGAACCCAGCCCAGGTCTTCTGTAAGAGCAGCAAGTCCTCTTAACCATGGAGCCATCTCTGAAATCCAAGTCAGCAAATCTTAAATGTAATTAGTATTTTTCTACTTTGCCCCATAATGACAGTAGACATCTTGTTATACTCAGGTAGGTCCAAGTTTCATTATTATTTACCAATCCATAAAGTTTCATTTCTATGTTACTTAGGCTCTCAATCCCACCCACTGCCCTACCCTGTCTGCAGGAAAATACAACAATCTGCCATTATAGACAAATTTGTATATGCTGGAATGTATTAGAATAGAACAAGAGTTTAGAGACATCTGGCCTTCATTCATCTTGAATATATGTTTAAATTTATCTATTTTGTTGCCCATGAAAATTGTTCATTTTTACTATTAAATGGTGTAGCAATGTATAGCTACGCTGGAAGTTTTATAATTTAGTTTTATTTCATGTGTGTATATGTTTGCCTATATATAGGTATGAAGATCACATGTATTTCTGGTGCCGTGGAGGCCAAGAGAGGACATTGAATCCCTTGGCACCATAGTTACAGATAGTTGGGAGCTGCCATGCCAGTTATGGGAAATGAGTCTTTTACCTGTTGGCTATTGTTTAGATTGTTTTCAATTTCAGTATCTTGTATATAAAGCTGCTGTGAACTGAAATAAATAAGTCTTTAAAAGAAAATATGTTCTCTTTCTCCAGGTTATATGTTTGGGGATGTGATGGCCAGATGACAATTAACATATGAAGAAACTGAGAAATACTTTTCCAAGTCTCTGTCCTGTTTTCCATGGCCACCAGCAGTGGGTATGAGAGTTTCATCCTCCACAACCTGCCAGGTCTTTGTATGACAAGTCTTTATTTCTGAGTATTTTATGGATGTGTCGAGAGTCCCCTCAGAGTCACCTGTCTCTCTTCCCTAAGTGTTAAGGATGTTGATGCTGTATGTTTCTCTTAGTGGAGCATCTACTCACTCTTCTGGCCAAGTTTTATTTCATGAATTGTCTATTTTCTTAGTGGCTCTTTTTGAGGTTTTCTGTATTCTGGAAACAAGAAGACTGTCTTCTGATACACAATTTCCAACATTCATTTTCCCGGGTAGGAAAAAATCTTTCTAACATACATATGAAGAGTGGACATTTTCTCACTTTATGGAGTTCTTAACAATCCAGTTCTTCATTCAATGAAAGGGGGTTTGTTGTATCCAATAAGTTAGTCTGTAATTCATGAACCTGAACATTCAATTGTTTTCTGCTACAAGTTTCACGTTTAGGTTGTATTTGGATCAATTACCTTTTAGATTTATTTTTACTACTTAACTGAGTGTCTGCCTGTATGTCTGTGTGTGTCGTATTCATGTTTGTGTGCAGATGCCCACTGAGACCAGAAAAGTCTGTCAGTTCCTCTGGATCTGGATTTATAGGCAACTTTGGGCCCCCATATGGGTGCCTGAAACTAAAGTCAGGTCCTCTGCAATAGCCAAAGGCACTCCTAACCTCGGAGATGTCTCTCTAGTCCTGTGTAGATCATTTGTTCATTTTGGGTTGACTTTTGTATCCTGCGACTAACAACTTGTCTATATTTATATTTGTACAAGGGGATGTCTGCTTGTCCCAAATAAGACAGAAAGACAGGGCATTGAAGTTGACATGAGAGGGGAAAGAATCTCTCACCCTGTGATCTAATTTATATTTTTGTAACTGACACTCAAGAAACCTCAGCCCAACTGATAGAGCCGAAATTATCTACAGATATAACGCAGCTTTTTCTAAGACATCGCAAACAAAGTTTTAAAATAACAACAAAAAAAATAAACTAGAGTCTGAAGATAGGTTTCTTTCTTTAATATCTCTGGATGTCTTCCAGAGGATCTAGGGTTGATACGCAGCACCTACCGGATGGTTCACAACTGTCTGTAACTACAGTTCCGAGAGATCTCAAACTCTGGTGTCCTCTGTGGGCAGTAGGTACTCCCTCATGTGGTGCACATATTCCATGTAGAAAAACATTAAACAAATTAAAATCAATAAATTAAATGTGCCTACTTAGGACAAGAATACTTGTAGAATCACATATTCACCTTACAATTTAATTTACTAAAAGAAATTTTAAAAGGAATAAGAACATTTCAAAAGATTATTTTTATATTTTTGCCTTTTTAATAACATATTGTATATTTTTTCCTAATGGGAAAACAGAACCCATTTAAAGACTCAAAGTATTCTTACATGTAATTTTAAAACAGTGTAACTTTGAGAGCCATGAAAATCTTCACATTTCTCACTCTGCTGCCCTCCTCACACACCCTTTGCAATGATACCTAATCTCATGTCTCTCTCTAGTCCTCACTCAGGCCGTCATGCAGTAGCCATTCTTATTCTATGTGAGCTTCTGTCCAAAGCATTAATAAGCTCACAACCTTTGCTTCATCCTGGCTTTTCTGCAGCCTAATCATAGATCCAGCTTCAACAGAGTCAAGGTCATCTAAGGGACATGGTCATCCTCAGGCTGCTGGTCACGGTGCTGGGCTGTACCTCCCTACCACTACAGGGAGTCCCAGAAAAACTCTGTGAAGAGCAAATGCCTGCTTCACTGAAGTGTCTTTGAGTCTTTGCTAAAGGTGTCTCCTACACATGTGTGATTCTTCTGTCCCCTTCATATTCTTTTTTGTCTTATTGACATTACCAATCAGGCACGCTGTCTTCATTTCTCTATGTTTATAAGGAGTTTGGAAGTCAGATGTTCATCCTCCAAGTTTGTCCCTTTTCAGGGTTGTTTTCAAGCTGGGGTTCATCATATTCCTATGAGTTTCAGGATAAGCCCATTACTTTATGAAAAGTCTGTTAGAGTTCTGATGGCATTGCACTGGATCTATAGGTCTGTTTGAGGAAAACAGACACCTGTATCTTCCATTGCATGAAGGTGATTGCAGAGTGAATTCTAATTGGTCTTAATAATAAAATCTGGAGTCAGATATTAAGTGTTTGGAGCTATAGGATCAAAAGAGCAGAGCAGCCAGCCACTAGTCTTTCCTCTATGAAATTCTCAGACCGAATGGAGTATCCTGTCTTTACAACACCTCAGATTGAATGCCTGGATCTCCTGCCTCGACCCACCTTATATTCCTCTCTTGGCCCAGCCATATCCTTTTCAGTCTCCATCTTTCTAGTGCTGGGATTAAAGGTGTGTGACACCACAGCACTTTGATGAAAGATGTGAGCCACCACTGCCTGACTCTGTTTATTTGTTAAACTGGATCAATGTAATGTAGCCCAGGATGGCCTTGAATTCTTGAGTGTTGGGAAAGGTGAGTGACAACACTGCCTGGCCTCTCTGGCTAACTAGTGGATATCTGCACACACTGATCCTCAGGCAAGCTTTATTGTCATGGGACAAACAAAATATCACCACAGTACTAACAACAGATTAGTACTCGTGTGTTTTCCCATCAGTCACGCAGATTTTAGCAGTGTCTGCTATGGACTGTGTACAGAGGAGGTATTTTATGGATGATTCTTGCCATATGGATTATGACCATGACTTCTGCTAAGTGTTGCCTGATACCTACTTCCCTGTGCACTTACTAGTCTACAAGCATTGCTTGTCTTTGAGTAAAGTTTCCTTTTTTTTTCTCTTTTGATTATTAATGTATTTACTCATGTGTTTGTGTCTACTCAGAAACACTTATTTTTTTAAAGGAGTACTCCTTTGTCATCATTATATATTGTGATACTTAAATTACCCCATAACGTGCCCGTGAGAGGACACAAATTCAAGTGGACCTGCTCTTTACTTGTTATCTGCTTAGAATTCTGGATTATCTGACCACCCTTGGAAGACAGTCACCAGCAAATGCTACTTGTCAGTGACACTTTGTGTCCTCTTTCTGTTAATGTCAGCTCTCTTCTATGATAAGAACAACAGGAAAGTAGAGAGAACACGCAGAAGGTTGACAAGCAGCTGACATGAGCCCTTATTCCTAGTATGTGAGAGTCGTAAGGGCAACTGGTGTGTGTGTATACATGTGTGTGTGTGTGTGTGTGTGTGTGTGTGCTGTGTGTGTACAGGAAGGATCTGTGAGATGAACAAAGAAGAGGAAGATGTCACTGCACATCTTTGACTTGACTGGATGCAGACAGGCTACTCCATCCCTATATTCAGTACAGTAGAGTGCATGAGCATTCTCATCTGCCTTCCTCCCCTCTCCATGAGCTTTCTCTCCCCTTTCTCTGCCTTCTAGTAGAACAGGGAGAAAACTGCGAACTCTCCATGCAGAACCAGCTCCTGGAGAAGAACCAAGTGTGGTGTGGTCTTGTCAGCCTGTTACCTAGCAAGAGTGACAAGATGATGTGGGACTCACCAGGTGAGTCATTTCCTTTTCTCTTCCCATCTGTGTGACCAGCAGGGGATCTGCGATGCCTTGTAAGAACACATCCTGTTGAGCAGGTAGTAGCAATAGCAGCACACTGTGGAACAATGGCATTAATAGACTCCCCAGATGACTGTACCCTGCATGGGTTCCTTTAAATGACCAGGACTGAAATGGAAGCCATCCCCGTCAGACCATTTTCCTGAATGGGCCATGCATTACTACATCACATTTGCAGGGAGTCCTTATTAAAATGGTAGATATCTGGGTCTATAACAGACACTGAATCAATCCCTGGGAAGTGGGGTGTGGCAAAGCCACTTCTTTCTGGTGGCTGTCCATGTTAAAATTTATTGCTAGTGGGTTTGATATTCTGTCTTCCAGGATATGGAGTCACAGACTGCTTAATTCCATACCATGTTCTCTACTTACTGCCTTAAATATCAGTGTCTTATATGGCATATCAAATAGGCAAATCAATTCCGTCAGATATGTAATGTTTATCCAGGTATTCACATACTGGCTTCTTTTGTGGGCACCAGGTTTCTGTACTGAGAAGATAACCAGGGGTCCTGGAGTATCATGTTAGATGGGTAAACTGTCAGTAAGCAGAGGAAAGCAGTCGTAGATACAGCTGAGATAGTGCCGTCCCTCTCTCCTTCCCACAGACGATTTTCATAGTTCTGCTCTTGGAGTTCTACATTGTTGCTCTGACATTCTTTGTGTTTCCTTCTGTGTTCTTTGGGATGGATCCTTAGAAGACAGATCCCTGGTCCCCAGAATGCACGCTTGTGTTTTACTAGCTTCAGATCCTTCCATAGGCTTGGAGAACAGTTGCATTCTCTCCAGCAATGGAGAAGAGTGTCTCTTTGCTCACAGACTACCCACGTGGAGAGCTGAGACGAGGTACTCCTATGTGAGAAACCTGCAGTGAGCATTTCCTGAAATCAGGAGAGTTACATGCTCAGCCTGGACCCTCTGCCTGTCTTTGTCTTTGAAGACGTGGTTCTTCTTCCTCTCTGAGTCCTGTGGCTCTGGTTCTAGTCCCACAGTGTGGGAAAGGGAAGTCACGTGCTTGGTGTAACCTCAATGTTCCCCTTAAACAAATTGCTTTCTTATAGATCATCCATACTTGGGCCAAATTTTTCTTTCCCAGGGCAGCATTTGTTTTTTTTTGTGGACCAGGCAGTTTACGGCAGTCTCTTTGAATGGTTTCCATTGTAATCCACTTGAGAAGATCAAAAGAGGGAAAAAGGAATTGTGGGAGACATGTAGAAGTGGGGTTAGAATGATGATGCCTGGCACACAATAAACTACAGATTCACAGAAATAAATTGATGACATGGCTGAAGGAAGTGTATGTGTGTGTGTGTGTTTGAGTGTGTGTACCTTCACTCAATCTTGTATAATTTATATTACACAAAGAGAATTATGGTGTGTTGGTATTATTATTTTGTTACCAATTTTGAGGAGTATTTTTTCTGTTCATAAAATAAATTTCATTTTTCAATGAAAAAGTAGCCTTTAGAAAATAGAGCCAAGTGCCATCTGGTAATCAAAATGTGAGTTGCAGGACTACAAGGCTACTATGGAGTACCCTATAGGCAAAGTTGGGGCATCAGAGGGCTGTGTGCGGGTCCACTCACTAAGAGCACTCAGGGAGATCATTGCCCTTAGGATGCCGACATCTGGGGATGGTTACAGAATTATGCAATACAACTGAGTGTTAGCGTGTACTTAGCTGCCAAAGAACCCATAGATTAATATACAGACTGCAACTTTCCATTCCAGAAAGGATTTCTGAGGTTTCTGGGATCAGGTCATGTGGGACCACTTGGACATGTGTGGCTATGCTGTGTTACCATTCTTGTGCATGTTCTCTCGTGTGTACATCATACCTGCGACTCTGTCCTTAGTACCTGAGACTGCGGTAGCTTTGGAAGCTTCACATCTGACTTTTGGTCAGTACTGCCTAGTTTTTCTACATAGGGAGTACACGGAATTTCTCCTCCAGCAATGTATGGGGTTTTCCTCTGTCACATTTTCCATTTAAATGGGTGTAGCATAAAGACAACTCAGTCATTAAGCTTTCCCTTCTAGAGTATGAAGTCCAGAATTACCCCAAGACATATGTTGAGACATCAATGTAAACTATGGAATACACATGGAAATTAGAGAAAATAAAAAGCAATTCTACTTTCTAACACTAGAAGAATATCGACAACATCTACTAAAATTTTGTGACTTGCATATTTTGGCCAATTGGAAACATTTACGCATTCTTTTATGGCAGGGTTGGGACATGCACAGAGAAGTACCAAGACTGTGGAATTCTTGGCCCATCTGATGGCTCACCAGGCAAAGATGCTTGCAGCCCAGCCCAACGAGTTTTAGGCCAGGATCCTACTTGGTGGAAGAAAAGAACCAACTCCTGCAAATTGTCGTCTGAGCTTCACACTCATTTTCTGGAATGAACACACTACATACCAGCACAATAAATATATACAATAAATTCTTGTTAAAGCTATGAATTTTTCTACTGCTTTAGGAAGCAGTCCCCTCTTCTCCCACTGTCTACACTGCTCAGGGCAGAGGTGACCATGTTCCCAGTTTCCCTGGAGCCTTTCCTTCGGGAACCTGACCCTGAGGCGGTGTTTCACAATGTTCCTTCCATCCCTGCTCTTGCAGGGTGAGGGAAGAGGCCAGGTGGTCGCTGCAGTGGGAAGAGTCTGGTCCTCCCAGTGGCTGAGATGAGCAGCCTCTCTTGCCTTACAACCTCCACAAGAGAAAGGATCAGATGAGATTAACAAAAAAAAAAAAAAAAAAAAAAACAGGGAGAAAACGAGGCAGGAGCCTTCAGTATTCCTTCCACACCAGGTGACCAGGTGACAGGCGGGTTTGAAGTCCAGCCCTCTGAAGAATGTCAGAAAGCTCTGGAATTCATGGACTTCCCTGAGCTATGTGGTGCAGGCCTCACTGTGTTTACAGTGGAAAATCCCTGTAGGCAGTGTGGGAATGTAATAGAGACACTGTTTGTATGTGCAGGGGCTCTGGATTGGGGAGAGTGATAGGAAACAGTCCTGCTGTTCCCACATGGATCATGAGATGTCTCCTGACTCCATTTTTAACAGATTATTTTCTCACCATGAGCCATCTATCTCTCCAGCTCCCCAAGGGTGGCGTACATAGTTATCTTAGTCAATGCGTTAGGAATTTACTAAGGTAGTACCCTGTCTGCATGCCCCACCGTCTCATTCTATAGCTGCTTCTTACAAGAGAAAATTCCCCTGTGGATATTTGTGCCCACTCACAAGGAAGGACTCAAGGACACTTTCTTTCACCAGTGGGCCTGCTTCTTCAAGCAGCAGGACAATTCAAATCTCTGAGTTTCCCGTTTTAGTAAGTTGCACGATGTTTTCCTTTGCCCAAAGTCAGCTAAGCACCTGAAGAGAACACCTGTCTGTGCATGTCTGAGAAATTGATGAGTTCCACAAAACTCTGGCTATGTGCACATCTGATATCCTGGTATAATGTCTCAGACTGTATTCTAGAAGCAACTGCAGAATTGGAAGGGAAACCTTACTGACAAAGTTGTGTTTATGCTACCCATATAAGAGCACAAAGTGGGGAGAAGGTCATATTAAGCTAAAAAGAGAGAGAGAGAGAGAGAGAGAGAGAGAGAGAGAGAGAGAGAGAAATTTCACACATCCTCTTTGCAGAAAAGTGGGGGAGCATCAATGTGGGATAAAAGGGAAGCTATTTTCTGCTCATGTTCTCTTAGTTACAGCGTAGACCATCCCAGGGATATGCTCCTGGCAAACACAGAGCTCAAGTCTCTCAGAGTCTTGAGGTAGTGTGGAGGTTTGAATAAGAATGACCCCCGTAGGCTCATATATTTGAATGCTTAGTCTCCAGGGAGGGGCACTCTTTGAGAAGGCTTGGGTGGTGTGGTTCCTTGTTGGAGTAGATGTGGCATCATTGGAGCAAGAATGCCACTGGGGGTAGACTTTGAATTTCAAAATCCCATGCCAGGCCCAGTGTCAACCTCTCTCTCCCTGTGGATCAGGTAATAGAACTCTCAGCTACTTCTCCAACACCATGTCTGCCTGCGTGCCACCATGCTCCCTGCCGTGATGGTAACAGACCAATCTCAGAAAGTATAAGCAAGGCACGTGAATGCTTTCTTTGATAAGAGTGGCCTTGCTCATGGTGTCTCTTCAAAGAAATAGAACAGTAACCATGACAAATGGCGTTTCGTAAATTCCTGTGTACTCAAGGTCTTTACAGTTTCATTTTATCAGGTGTATCCATGAAGAGGGCCAAACGTGAACTATTGTCTTCTGAAGAGCACATTATTTTAGACAAGTAACTTGAATGGCCTCCTGCTCGCCCCAAATGTCACACAGTAGTCACTTGTATTAATGACTGACATCTTGGAACAGATTCTAGTCAATGCATTATGGGTATTCAACCAGCCCCAATTCTCCCTCTGCAGCTGCTGATGGGGCAGAGGAAATCCCTACAGGACGGTGGTAGTTTGAATGAGGTTGGTCCCCATAAGCTCCTATGATTAATGTTTCAATCCCGATCGTGGATGGTTTAATAAATTTTAGGATGTGTGGTCCTATTGGACGAGGTTTGTCACTGGGGGTGAGTTCTAATGTCTCAAAAGCCCTCTGCCTCCTGCCTGTGATCAGGATGTAAACTATCAGTTACTGCTTCAGTGCTCTGCCAGGCTGCCTGCTGCCATGCTGTCCACAGTGATGGTACTGGACTAACCCTCTGACACTGACAGCAAGCTCCCAATTTAATGCTGTGTTCTGTAAATTCCATTTAGCACAGCGCCTCTTCCCAGCAATAGAACAGTAGCTCAGACAATGTCCTGTGGCAGACAATGTCCTGTGGCTGTCAAGGGACTTGGGGTTCGAGCCTCTTTTCTTCTGGTTATCTCTTCTTGTAGGGCACAGGGGATAATTTCTCTTTCAGTATCTAGTTAGTGGCTCTAAAATGATAGGGAGGTAAAGGAAATACTTTGGAGATCTTCATGCAACAGAGAAGGGCCCCCAAGCTAGGTCCACATCGTAAGGGTGAATACAGATTACATCTGAACCATATGCAGACCATATTCATGGAAAAGTACCTGGCAAACACACCACAAACACCATGAAGCATACATGGTAATCACACCACAAACACCAGGTTGCTCTTGGAAGTCCCCAGCAGGCATGGTGCAACACAATGGCAGTGACTGACCAGGATACAACTTGCCTGGCAGGGAGAGATCTGGGGGCTGTACCACAGCCTCCTGGAGAGGGGATGGAAAGTCTAGGAAATTCATCCATCCCACTGTCAGGGGTTTCAATGTGACCACCACATTCATATTCTCTACAGAGCACCAACCACACTGTATCCCGTGTGCACTGCCCACTTTTCACTCAGGGAGGATGAAGTGAGTTGTGGAGCACTACAGTTGCTGCAATCCATAAATGGAACTGCTCTATATGTGTGCCAGCTTTCCAAACACACTAAAAACGCATTGCTATTCCATAAAATATCAGCCCTTTTAAAGAAAATAAATGTAGGCATGTAGTTTGATTGCCACCTCCTGGACATAGTGGGAACTACATCAGTGAGAGTTGGGCCCAGTGGAGTCTGTGGTTGGGAGGGAGGGAACATTGGCTGTGACCTGGACTTGAAGGGACTTTACCTCTGGAGATAAGGCAGTGTTTTTCACCTCAGTATATTTTCCTGTCACATAAACCTTGACATCTTAGGTATATCAAATGTAAACCTGAGATTGGAGACCAATCCCAGTCTAAGACTAACATAAAGCAGCCTCATTAGATAGAGATGGTGGAGCTCTGTGTAAACACAAACACACACACATACACACACACACACACACCACACACACAGAGGCATGCACAAAGCATCAGAGTCGATTCCATTTGTCCTTCTACTTCATTGGCCAGAAACAGAACACAATGACTACTTCTAAAGTACAGAAGGTATATACGTCCTTTATCCAATGTGTGGGTGTGTGCCCGTGTGTGCGTATGTGTGTGTCTGTGTGTGCCTCTGCAATTGTATGCATACATGTATGTGGTCAGGGGACAGAAGACAGCCTCTGGTGTTGTACCTCAGGCGCCATCCCCCTGAAGTTTTACTTAGACAAGGTTTCTCACTGGCCTGGAACATGCAAGGCAGGCTGGGTTGGCTGGTCAGCACACTGCAGGGATGGGCTCGCCTCCACTTTCACACACAAGCATCTCCCACCACACCTGCTACTTTTCCTGCTGTAGTTTAACTTCATTTTCTTGATGATGCTCTCTAGGGATGGAACTCAAGGCCTCATACCCACAAGGCCAGCCCTTTACTGATTTAGCTGTCTCCCCAGCCCCGCTTTTACCACCCGAGCACAAGTATTTTCTCAGTTTACACTTTAAAGTACTTTCCTTCCTGGATACGAAATTTCAAACACCACAGGAAAGCACATATAGTACCATAAGGAAATCTGTGTCTGTCGCTGGGCTGATTCCTACCCCTAAGGCACAGGACTGTCTGCACCGAAGTCTCTGGAGAATGAGCTATGTGAGTACAGTCCCAGCTACCATTTTCTGCGCGCCTTGCTGTATGTGGTGGTGAAGAAGTCACTTCCCCATTTAGGGGATGGTAATCTTTAATGTGTCTGCCGGGGCGCACAGGGCTGTGCCTCTCATTTGATGGAAAGAGGATGGTTTCCCATGACAGAACTAAGCTGAAACTTTCCCACAGTGCATGGAATGATAATAGTCCTGATATCTACCTTGTGTCTTTAGTGCAGAGTCTCACGGAGCAGCCCAGCCCAGCCTGGGACTCTTCCCCTTCCTCCCCCAGCCTTCAGAGTGCTGCTGGTCTTCCCAGCTTAGCACACTGCCCCAGCTCAAGTATTCATTTTAATGTAAACACATTCTTAATGCTACTGTTTTCTTCTCGGCCCAGTAACATTTTCATTCCATTTTCTACATGTGTATTGTTGAATTCCCAAGAAATAAGTAATTTTATCATTGAATTCCTTGCAAAAATTTATTTTATAATGATCCACATGTCTTGAGAAACCATGTTTTCTAAGATTGCTATTCTCAGAAATTTAGCATTTTGTGAGATATTTCTGGTTTATGTTTGGTTTTCATTTTGAGGCAGGGCCTCTCTATCCTATTCAGGCTGTTCTGAAACTTCTTAGCACTAATGATCCTGTAACCCCAGTGTTCAAATAGCTGGAAGTGCACGCATTTGCCACATAACGCTGATGACAACTGTTCTCATTACTGCCTGACATTTGAGCATTTTTCTTTAATGTTTCACTATTGTTTTATGTTGTATATTATTTAAAAATGTACATAACTTAATAATAGTTATGTTGTGTATATTTCTGTGTGTATGTACACATGAATGCAGGTTCGTACAAAGGTCAGGAGAGGTCATACCTTCCTGGAGCTGAGGTATGGTCCATCACAGATGTTGGAAATGGATGCTGGAAACAGACCTTGCATCTTCAGCAAGAATAGAATGCACTCTTAACCACTGAACATCTCTCCTGCAAGACTGTAGACTGTTAAAGTCTGTTAGCCATTTTAATGTGCATATATTTTAAATTCCACTGTGTTTTCCTCTTGGCTCAATAACCTGGAGCTGATTCTTCTTCTTCTTTTTGGTTAGATTTTAGTTTTACTTTTTATTATGTATGCTTGTCTGTCTGTCTGTCTTTCTGTGGTATGCACATGATTGGCAGAGGCATTGACTCCTGATGGAGCTGGACTTAAAGGCAGTTGTGAGCTATCTGCCATGGATGCTGGGAGCCATACTCTCATGAACAGTATTGACTCTCATGTCTCTTTCCTCCTCCCTCTATGCCTTGAGTGCTGGTATTACAGGTGTGGGCGAACATGCCCAGAGGGTCAAAGAACACAGAGCATTTTCCATTCTAGGCAATCATTCTACCACATGAGCTATGTCACCAGCCCCCGTGCCATTACTTTTTAAATTCACCAATGGCGTCTTTTCATGGTATAGCATTCTCATTTTTCAGCTACTAGAGAAATCAAGAATAAGCTAGGAATATCCTTCACAGCCAGGGGAGCCGTACCAGTGTCTAGGGACCACTTGTAAAAATCCCCAAATGTGTTCCCACCACATTTGTGAAGAGCTTGGGACAGGGCCACGATGCTGGGCAGATCTAAGTGCTACAGCATGCTCGAGTCCAGCCTCTGGCAAGGACATCATGTTCCTGAGAGCAAGTCTCCTGCTAGCAAACCTACCTTAGATGCCGAGCTTCCTCAAAGGTAAGCAACAAGGGACTGGAGGCTGCTGTTGTACTGTCTGTGGTTGTGTGTGCAGAACAATGACCCAGACCCTGCAGAAGAATCACAAAACAGGAAAAAGGTTGGTCAAAGGATCAGACACATCCTTAAGATGAGTGATTGTTGTGAGGAGCTGAGGGCTGCTTCCCTGCCGCCCCAGCTCCCGGCCGCCCGCTAGCTCTAGCCTATGCCCCTAAATAATTACATGGAAACTGTATTCTTTTAAACACTGCCTGGCCCATAAGTTCCAGTTTCTTATTGGCTAGCTCTTACATATCGATCTAAACCATTTCTAATAATCTCTGTAGCCCACGAGGTGGCTTACCAGAGAAGATCTTAACCTGTGTCTGTCTGGAGTGGGAGAATCATGGCGACTCCTCGACTAAGCTTCTTTCTCCCAGCATTCTATTATGTTTACTCCACCCACCTAAGGGTTGGCCTATCAAATGGGCCTAGGCAGTTTCTTTATTAATAAGAAATCACTCCCACATCATTTTCCCTTTTTCTGTTTAAACAAAAAAGAAAGGCTTTCATTTTAACATAGTAAAATTACATATAGCAAAACAGTTATCAAGCAAGAATTACAGTTACAATATATCTATTTTATCTTTTATCATAACTAAAGAAAACTATAACTATCTATCTATTCTTCAACTCTATCAAAGACTCCAAAAGGATATAATATTACCTAAGCAAACAAGAAATCAAAACTAGAAATGACAGAGACATCTCGCTGCCTGGACAGTCACCCAAAGTTCCTCTGTACCATTGGGGCATCCATCTTCGGCCTTCAGGCTCATAGTATCCAGCAGACATTTCCATGAAGCAGGAAATTTCAAAGACAGTTCAGTCACTATCTGCTGTGTCCTGTAGAATGTCTCGCAGTCTCCTTCATGAATCAGGAACCCCGAAAGATCATCTCATCTTTAGGCAAGTTCAGTAGTCCTCTTTCTGCGGGTTCTCTGTGTCCAGTTTATACAATAGTCCAGGCAAGAGCAGTTTCTTGCCCAAATGGCTATCAAACTCCATAAGGATCCTCTTCGATGCACATCTTCCTTTTGAAGTAGATTGGTGCTGCCAGGAGCAGACGTGTCTCATTGTCATGAAAAGCCCTAAATTATTAAAACATTTAAATGCCATATTCTGTAGCCTTTGAAAGATATGAAGAATGCCTATCTAACTGAAATATATCTCTATATAGCTAGAAAATCTAACATGACTGCAAGCTTGATTATTATCAATGATTATCCATTAACAACCTATATTTCTTAATTATACATTACATTTTAAATGAACTACACAATCACAATACCTTAATCAATATCAGAAATACATATACATATAACAAAATTGACCTTAAAATCCATACCAATGCAAATTATTCATATCTATATCATATACCCCTTTAAATGTATAAGAATATTTATAAACAATATTTGGGAATATGGGCCCAGATTTTTCTCTCCAAACTGCTTTCTGCTGAATAGGGGTGTCGTTAATTAGGTCTTTCATGGTATAACCTGTGTGCTAGTTTCATCTCAGTTGGCAGTTGAGCAAAGCAATTTTCTGAAGATGTTTACAGCAACCCTTCAGGAGGGCGTGGTCCATCATACCAAATCGGGATAGATGCAATCCATAGGGTCACATCCTCTGTGAAAACAAAAGAAGACCCTCTCCAAAGCATCATATCCTTAGACCCAAATTTTGAAATCGTAATACCCTTATATCCATTCTGGTTTAGCTTGGCAGCCCATGTAACAAAATGTCTCTCTGTACTTAGCTCCTTCACAGGCAAAAATTTTAAAGAAAACACAATGTACTCAATCCAGACTCTCTGTGAATTTTCCATTTTTACGTGGCTTATTTTTCTTTATTTCTCTTAATCTATAACTATCTGTACTTCTGTACTCTGTCTCTTTAAAGACTTTACCCTGTTTCTTTTTAAGACATTTTTATTCTTTATATTCTTTTTCTTCTCTTTCCCAAGCCTATGTACATTCATCCAACAATGTGATCCATAAAGGTCTTTTATGTTTGAGTCTGTCCTATTGTGAATCTGTAATTTTTTACTATCCAGGAGCACTTTGTTTTGCGCCTTTAAATCACTAAGCGCTTAAGAATCTAAGCTGTGACATTCCTAGGTCAAAAACAGGTACTGCATGCTGGCCCCGCCCAGTCCAACCTGGTGGAGCCTCTTGTGACTCCGATCCTTGCACATTGCACCATTAGCATGGCGGAGCTGCTTGTGCCTCTGAGCTACAGCACACAATGTCCCCCTTTTAGGCACACAGCAGTCTAGTTGCCATCAAACAAATCGTAGCACTTTAATCCAAATGCTCCATTCATAAGTTCTGTCTCCCATAGGAGCCAGACAGAGATCAAAATGATGGCACAGCCCAGAAAGCCGGCATTTTAAAACAGCCAGTTTTTTCCTGCTGCTGAGTCAGGAAAATTTTAAAATGGAGGACGTACCATTTTGTGCTAGCTCTGGGGCCGCCAGGTAGGAGCGGCACTCAGCACTTTAATTCTGAGACTGAGCGTGCAGCACAGAAATTCTTTTCATCCAAGTTACATCCAAATCTGACACACAGAGCACTGCAAAGTTCTAATCTGCCATGCTCTTCCGCCTGCCTAAGCCTGATTCGGCCATCTGCCCAGGTGCAGGCAGGAGCACTGAGCCATCAGCACAGTCTCAGAGCACTCTCTTTCCGAACCCAAGTGGGAACACAAACATCCAGTCCCATAAAAGCCTTAGAAAACATCTTTGCTTTTCTTCATATCTATCATATTTTTCATTGAATATATCTATCATGCCTTCCATTGAATATATATATATATATATATATATATATATATATATATATGTCTATATGATTAATGTTTTAAGTTTTTTACAATGAACAAAGAATCTTTCCTGAAGTGACATTTGAAGTTTCCAGGAAGAAGATGGGGCCCCACAACTACAACTCTACCTGGTTGATATGACGTCATGATACTGATAGTGCTACTACTACAAGACCTGTTTTGGGTACCAGCTGCACAAGACAATACCAACTTGGTTAGCTGAAATGGTGCACATCTTGTACAACATTCTGGCCAGACCTCCACAAAATACTCAGAGACTACTTGCAATTTTAAAAGACATTGATCTTGATATTTAACCATCATTTTACTTTCACAGGATCCCCCAGAAAGAACGTCGCCCCCATGACAGCTGGAAGTAATTCTAGAGGACGACGTCCCCTCTCCCAGAAAAGTTTGCCCCTGGGTTTAGGGACATCATTTAGGGGTTGGGAGGTTGGGGGAGGAATTTTATAAGCTCCGGGATTATTTTGAAAAAAAAAAAAAAAAAGAGGGATGATGGGATAATAGGCTTATAATTGTGAGTTACTGTTTTTAGACAAATATATTGGTATCGATTCTTGTATATTGATACAAAGTTAAATTATATTGACTATTGTATACATGCATATTTCTACCTCTGTTTAAAACATTTTTTTATGTATTGACATATATTGTATTGATATACATATTGTATGTATTTACCATATTGCAGTGTACATTTCTACCTCTGATTAAGATACTTATATAGTTTGTGTATTGATATATATTTACCATATTGTAATGTATATTTGTACATTGTTTATATTTGAAGGTCATTGTCCTCATTTGTTTCACAGTCGTTATTGTCTTAGTCTTTAAGTGAGATAAATATTGAGAATTATATAGATTAATAGTCATCTAAGTTTGTCATTTATAATTAGACTAATCAGGTTCTTTAGATATATAGAGATTATACTCACATTATTATAGATAATATTCAACTTCTTCAAAGAGCTGTAGAAAATTAGCCTTTAATCTAACTCAGAGTTTTGTGGTAGTGAGACACAATTGCTCCCGGCAACACCGCTCTATTCCCGAGAGAATGTTGAGCACCAAAGACACTCCACGTGGAGCCTTTCTTTTTGGCAGAACTGGCCTTGGGACAAAGAAATGCCCATACCTCAACCACTGACAGAGATACAGAGCGTGCATCAATGGATAAAACAGGACTGTCATATCCTGCCAAGACAGGGTAAGATAGTTTTAAAAAGTTGCTTGCCTTTGAAAATGGTATGTCAGTTATGTTAGGCCTTAGCCAAAGTTGGTTGCTTCAACACTGCAAACATGACTTTGGGTGATTGCCCAGGTAGCTAGTTGTCTCTGTGATTTGTTGCATGTTTTGGAAGTTCTTTTACTGAACTTCCTAATTACCCAGGTAACATTATTTCCCTTCTCAGATCTTCGAAGGGGTTGAAGATTATATAAATGTAGTTACTTTTCTCTCACGACTTGGCCAAGTTATTTATTATACAAGACCTAAGCTAGTTAGAATAGGATATTTGTACTTATTGTATATAATTTCGTAGTAGGTTTAGAACTCTCTTACTTACACAAAAGGGGGAGGTGTTGTGGGAGGTCCTTCCGCCCCTCCAATCAATAGCTGCTGAGATACCAGCCCATTGGGGCATGGTTTCTCTCCCTTTAAAAAAACGGCTACTTCCTCTGCTCGCTCTCTTCACTTCCTGCTCCTCAGACGACTAGATTCCCTTTCTGGTTGCGCAGAGGGCTGTTGTCTGGGACGGTAATCTGTAAGTTTTTTCCTCTTTAAATAAATACCACTCTATTAATCATAATTCCAAACTGGTGTGGCATTGTTCGTGACTTACGCCTTCAAGTGATGAAGATATAAAAAAGACAATTTGGAAGTATAGCATATTGTGTGGATACAGAAATGACGGAGAAAGAAGAAAAGGGTTCCACTTGCACAGATATGTGAGTGTGGGTGTCCTGATGTGGGGCTGTGCCTCCATAGGAGTATGGGGACAGTGATGAAGGGGTCCCAGACATATCTGAGGAGACGGATTCTGTGTTTAGATGTCTGTACAGCAGTGGTTCTCAGTGTTCCTAATGCTGTGACGTGACTCTTAATACAGTCCCTCATGTGTGGTGATCCCAACCAGAAAATTATTTCTGTTGTTACATCATCACTGTAAAGTTGTTACAGGTAAGAATCACAATGAAAATAGTTTGGGGGATAGACGATTGGTGAAGAGGTCACAAGTCACAGGCTGAGAACCACTGTTCTAGAGTCAGAGAGATGTGGAACCTTCCTAGCCCCAGCAACTTTGGTTCCCTGAGCCTGGATGTGCTGGACCCATTTTCCAAACACAGGCTGGGCATATCTGTGAGGAGAAAACAGAAGGAGCCCCTGTGCTCTGAGCCCTGCTCCCCAGTCTGTAAATGTGAGCATTAGAATGCTCACCTACTGATTTTAGGGGCCTTTAGTTATAATATCTGCTTTAAATACCAGTCAGAAGTTTCTGTGTATGTGGCAGACTAATGTTGATGTATGCAATTGGAATTACAGGCTGGCCTTGAACTCAGACAACATACTGCCTCTGTCTCTTAAGTCCTGGGATTAAATGGGTGTGCCACACCCACCTGTCAAAAATACGCATTTCTAAGGGCAGTCTTCTTCTGGAGAAAGAATAGGGACAAGCAGTAGCTGCAGCACCTAGAGACTGATTTCACCTTGACTCTGCCTAAAGCCTACTCACTTGCTTCATCTCTAAACCTGCCAAGAGCAGTGCATGCTGTAGAATAGCCATTTTCAAAAATACATTAAATGTTAAATTTGCTTAGACAAATGTTAGATTCTTATTCTTTTGGAAGTTCTGCTACAGCTAGCTTTACTTAGAAAAGTTTACATCTGAAAATTATTCATCAGCTGACACGTTGTTAAATTACTAAGTTTTACAATAACTAGTTTGGGTATTCAAACTATTCTGTGTCAAATACACGCGGAACAACTGATGTCAGTAAACGGAAGCACTGTGTCTCCATGCGGTCAGACAAATCCAGAGATGTTAGAGCAATGTCTCCACAAGGAAAATGCTATCTGCCCTCTCCCAGACAAGGCTGCACAGGGTGGTAATCCCACTGATCACTGCAGCATGGCTTCATCCCTCTTTCAATCCACTTCCATCCATCCCCCGTCTTCTGAAACATCTCCACTGTCTCCACACACTCCCTCATCTCGCCCTCCTCAGGCCTTTCTCTATGCAGTGCCAAGTCACCTTCCACCAAAAGGGATCAAATCATGTCAATTCCTTAACTCTCCTTCCACACTGATCATATAATCCAAATGTCATACACAGCTGAAAACGACAGGCATCTTCCTTTCTATCCTATCCCCAAGCAGTGTCCACATTGTCTTCAAGGTTCTGGCCACTGGCCTTGTCCTCTGCTCTTAGATCCACTGTTCTCCATGGGGGCAAGCACGCCCACAACATGGCTTCTGCATAGCCTTGCTTCTTTTTGTCATTCAGTGTAACATCCAGTTTTGGTGTTACACCCTAGGTACAGTTCACATGCAACTGTACCGAATGCGAGTCCGGGCAAGGACCTGAAGATTGAACAAAAGACACAGAGAGACCAGGTTCATTTGAAAGGAGTCCAGCCGAATGCCCTTTATTCAGACTTGGGGGAGTCCTTATCTACCTAACTGCCATACAAAGATCTCCGCCCAGGCAGGTGGGAAATTGCCATACTAACAATGGAGAAGATTCCCTGCAGCTAACCACCAGGTGGGACAGGGATAGCAGGGAAACACACAGGAAGCTTAGTTAACTGATTATAAACTGCCCCGCTAATACACCCCAGGAATAAGGGAGACCAGGGCCCTACAGGTCCCCCCTTAATATAAATTACGACTAGACCTGTCTTGGGTGGCCTTGGACGTCAGGCGATACCCCTTACCCGTCATTGGAAAGCATCCAGGTCAAAGCACATTTCCTGTCTTAGGTTGAGGCAGCCCCCCAAAAGCCTTTCCTGTCTTTGGCTCACTAGTCATCCAACACCAAGTTCAGCCAGATCTGTGCTGAAAGATTCTCTGGGCAATAGCTATGAGGACTTGCCATTTGGCAACATAGACCTGAGCTTGCCTTTGGCTCTGGCATCATAACCATGAAGATGATGCTCCAGCACATGTAAGCATCTTTTAAGGAGACTGTGCTTGCTCAATCCTTAATAATTCTGCCCAAAATTGGAGCCCTTTAAGTAAGGTCTCAGCACTGGTGAAAGGAACCCTGGTATAGCTAGCTAAAACAATTTTAAGAGCCAATTTGTAAATTGTACGCCTCAGGGTTTGTGAATAACAGCAATAAGCTTAATACTGTAACATCTAGCAGTGGTCTTTAACTACAACCAAGAGCAAATTTAACTGCAGTATTCATATGTAAATTTAGCTCAATCTGAATGGCTACTGGCATTTGCAACCTGCCCTGAGAAGGTATCCTTGTGCTAGCAGGAAGCAACTGACTGACTAAAGAAAATCCAGCAGCATTAGCTGCTGTGGCAGCAACAGCAATGGCTGCCAGTATCATGAGAAGGGTAGATGGGTAGAGGGACAATCCTTGGCACTCGGCCCACCGCAGCCAGCTCCTCAGGAAACCCGCAACTCTTCAGTTGACAAGCCAGAATCTTCTTAATCTCTTGGTTCTGTCCTGTCTTCAGGCTTCTGGACAGGAAAATCCACAGCACGCACCAGCCGCTCAGGTACCCATATTGGATTGTCAGCATCCTGCGGGAAAACACAAACAGCCCCTCTTCCCCACACCAGTATGGGATCTGGACCATACCGGGTGCCATCTGATAGATTCTTCCATTTTACATGAGGCATACCGGAAGAATCTGGCCGCTAATGCCTGTCAGCGGCGGTATGAGATTGAGCATCAACAGTCAAAAAATTTAAAATGTATAAAATAAAAGATAAATGCTCTCTGGGGGTGGAACCATATTCCCCCTTTTTTGTTTTATGTAAATAGGCTCTGAGCTTACGATGCGCTCGCTCGACTATAGCTTGTCCTTGAGGATTATAAGGTATTCCTGTTTTGTGAGAAATTGAAAACTCAGAGCAAAATTTAGCGAAGCCAGTGCTAGTATAGGCAGGTCCGTTATCAGTCTTTACAATTTTAGGAACTCCCATATAGGCAAAAGCCTGGAGACAATGACTTCTAACATCTCGTAATCTTTCTCCTGTGTGAGCCAAGGCAAAAATGAGATGAGAATATGTACCCACAGTTACATGAACATATTGCATGTGCCCAAAAGAAGGAACATGGGTGACATCCATTTGCCATAAATGATTAGGAGCAAGCCCATGAGGATTAACTCCCAAATGGGGAACAGTTAAAAGTTCTGTACACAGAGAGTATTTTTTAACAATATTAGTGGCTTGCTCTCGAGATATCTTGAAAGTTTAAAGATCCAGCATTGAGATGAAAACGATTATGAGTTTTTTCTGTAGCTTCATAAGATTCCTGACTCACTACATAAATTTGACAAGTAAGCCGATCAGCCAAAGCATTTCCTTCACTCAAAGGACCAGTGAGGTCAGTATGAGCCCGCAAATGCCCTACGTAAATGGGTACAGATCGGGCCCAAAGCAAAGTTTGAATAGCCAATAACTGCATCTGGACTCGAGATACAGAGGCAATATAAGCTCCAGTTTCCAACGGTGCAAGAATTTTGCTTATATACTAACTGTCAGTAAAAAGATTAATTGGAATATCAGCATATTTCTCTAGGGCCATCTGGACAGCAACTAATTCAGCCACCTGAGCAGAGTTAGTATTAACAGACTGAATATCAAAATCAGGAGGAGAGGCTACTACCACTTTCCCGGTGGAAGATCCAGCAGTAAACACATTTCGTGCCCCTGCCAGAGGCTGCAAAGAAATAACTTTAGGGAAACATATCGGATGATTTTTAAAGAAGGTGACTAACTTATTGGAAGGATAATGATTGTCTAACTTGCAGGGATTAGTGAATAAAAATAAAGTCCAATCTTCAGCAAAATTTTGCAACCAAGTTATTACAACCAAGGTGTAATAACCTTATCAGGTAACATTCCAAAAGTTTGCAAACTAAGCATCTACCTGTTGAAATAAGTGCGGCGGGGCTGCGTCCCCAGCACCCCAGCCGCCTGCTAGCTTATGCCCGAAATTACAACACACAAATTGCATTCTTTTAAACACTGCTTGCCCATTATATCTAGCCTCTTCTCGGCTAACTCTCGCACCTGGACTAGCCCATTTCTAATAATGCGTGTAAGCACCCCAAGGTGCGCTTACCGGGCAGATTCTAGCCTACGTCCATCCTGAGTCGCAGCTTCATCGCGTGTGTCTCTGAGAGCAGAGCTATCTCGCATCTGTCTGAGGAGTCTTACCTCACTTCCTCTTCCTCCTGTTTACTCCTCCCACCTATGTTTTAACCTATCAGGGCAAGCAGTTTCTTTATTTAATTAACCAATGAAATCAACAGATTGCTATATGGCACTCCCACATCATATACCCTTTCTGAATAACACGTAGCACAGCTGATGGATATGAGATAACAATTTTTACAGGTGACACATGTTCATGTACCCACAGGATGGGTCCTTGCTGCCAAAAAACTCCAGTAGGACTATGCTTGGAGGGGAAAATTATCAACAGCAGTGGCTGACTATAGTCAATATAATGAATATGAGCAGAGACAAGCTTTTCTTCAATTAAAGTAATACATTGCCTTGCTTGAGGTGTTAACTCACGAAAGGAGGTTGGGTCTGGATTCCCCTGCAGAATGTCAAAAAGTGGTTTTAAGTCTCCAGTAGGAATTCCCAGACTGGGCCGGACCCAATTTAGGTCTCCAAGCAACTTTTGAAAATCATTCAAAGTTTGTAGTTTATCTAGGCGAAGAGTAACTTTTTGCGGTTTTATTCCTGTCTGCAACAGCTGATGCCCTAAGTATTGATATGGAAACTGTTGTTGTACTTTTTCAGAAGCAATAACTAATCCAGCATGTGCTAGGCATTCTTGCAAGTCAGCAAAAGCCTCAAGGACTATTTCTGGGTCCTGTCCAGCTAATAGGATGTCATCCAAATAGTGTAGGCGCCTGGCCTCCCTTATTCCTGGGGTGCATTGGCGGGGACAGTTTGTTATCAGTTAACTAAGCTTCCTGTGTTTCCCTGCTATCCCTGCCCCACCTGGTGATTTAGCTGCAGGCAATCTTCTCCATTGTTAATATGGTAATTTCCCACCTCCCTGGGTGGAGAGATCTTTGTGCTGCAGTTAGGTAGGAAAAGGCTTCCCCAAGTCTGAATAAACGGCATTCGCTTGATCTCCTATCAAATGACCCTGGTCTCTGTGTCTTGTGTTCAATCTCCAGGCCCTTGCCCGGACTCGCATTCGGTACAGCTGCGAGCGAACTGTACCGAGGGTGTAACACCGAAATCGGGTGTTACAACTTATATACAGTTGAGAATATTTATGCCTTATTGGGGCAATAACCCATGCCACAAACATTTGGCAAATTACAGAACTATTGGCCATACCCTGGGGCAATGTTACCCACTGGTAGAGCTTGTAAGGTTCTTTGAAATTTACAGAGGGTACACTGAAAGTTAATTTATCAGAGTCTTTTGGATGCAAGGGAATGGTGAAAAAACAATCCTTCAGGTCAATAACTAAAAGGTGATATCCTGCAGGAATACCCACAGGCTGAGGCAACCCAGGCTGAGTTGTCCCCATAATTTCCATGCAATCATTTACTGCTCTGAGATCTTGTAGTAACCTCCATTTACCAGACTTTTTCTTAATAACAAAGATAGGGTATTCCAGGGAGAAGTGGATGGCACTATGTGCCCTGCTTCTAGCTGTTCCTGAACTAGAGTACGAGCAGCCTGTAATTTCTCTTTACTCAGGGGCCATTGCTCTATCCAAACAGGTATTTCAGTTTTCCATTTTATAGGAATACTTTCTGGCTGCTCTGCAATGGCCCCTAGGAAAAATTTCCTAACCCTGCACACTGTCCAGGAGACTGTTGTATTGTTTTCTTGTCTGCTAAAATCTGTACATCTCCTTGCAGATTTTTGCCCAAACCCTGACCAAGAAGAAAGCCCTGCTTCGATAGCATACGCTGCACAGGTTCAGTGGTCAGAACTGCTCCCATGGCTAGCAAAACATCTCTTCCCCACAAATTAAGAGGAAGGTGTTCCAGGACAAATGGTTTAAAAATGCCCTTATGGCCTTCTTCGTCCTCCCAATTTAAATATTGAGTACTGCACTCTGGAGAACTGGCCATACCTACTCCCTGCAAGGTCGTAGAGGCTAGTTGTAGAGGCCAGGCTGCAGGCCAGTGCTTTTTAGCAATCACTGAAGAATCAGCCCCTGTATCAGGAAGGCCCTGGAACCTTTTCCCATTGACTGTTCAAGTAAGTGTGGGGCGATTCTCTAAACTAAAAACCCAAAAAGCTCCAGGGGATCCTGTGGAGCCAAATCCCTTGTCCCCTTGTTCTTTTTAAAGAAAGGATTAGTAGAGCGAAACATGGGTAAAAGCACTAATTGAGCTATGCTCGCTCCTTGAGGGATGACAAGGACTCCCATACCAGCTTCAATCATAATTTTAATTTCTCCAGTATAATCACAGTCTATAATTCCTGGTAAAATTTTGATTCCTTTGAGTGCAGAACTACTTCTACCCAAAACTATACCTACTGAACCCTCTGAGATAGGTCCAAATACTCCAGTCCCCAAGGCCTGCACACCCATTTGTGGGGTCAATACTGCTCGGGTGGAGGTACAGAGATCTAGTCCTGAACTTCCTGAGGTGCCTTGTACAAGGTCGTTGACAGTGAGGCATTCCTCTGAGGAATGAATCCGATGGGAGCCGCTGCTCCGCTCATGGCCCCGTACACTTGTGCTTTGGGGGCCCAGGGCAGGCCTCTCCCCCCGTTTTTTGACCTGGGGATGAGATTTCCTTGACTGTCCATCTTAGAGTGACAGTCGTTGGCCCAATGTGCTGCCTTTTGACATTTAGGGCAAACACCTGGATTTCCTCTAGGCTGATTGACTGCTCCTTTGCCAGCAGGGCAGTTCCTTTTGAGGTGCCCTGACCTTACTCATTGAAAACAATTCCTAGGCCTAGCTCCACCTTGGCCTTCCTTAAGGTCTGAAACAATTACCTGGCCCATAACGTGAGTGCCATCAATGTCTCTGCATAATCGGATAAAGTCATTCAAATCTCCATCTCTATGGGGGCATAAAACTTGTTGGCAGAACTTATTAGCATTTTCGAAGGCCAGATGTTTAACAACTGGCATAGCTGAATCCACATCCCCAAAAATGCGACTTCCCACCTGTAGAAGGCAGTCAATAAACTCAGAATAAGGTTCTGAAGATCCTTGAAGGATCTTAGAAAGCTGTTCTCGTGATCCTTTGTTAGGTAAAGTTTTCCAAGCCTTAAAGGCTGCTGCAGCTATCTGAGCATAAATCGCAGGATCATAAGCAATCTGTGCTTCTAAGCCAGCATATTGTCCTTCACCAGTTAACATGTCAAGATTATTCTGTGGGAAGCCTGCTTCAGCATTTTTTCCTGTTGTCTTTTTGCAATTTTCCTGCATTTCACCTCTCCATAACAAGTAATCTCCCCCTGAAAGACAAGCCCTGCAAAGCTGCATCCAATTACTGTGTATAAGGTTGAGTTCTGCAAAGGATTCCAACAAAGCTACAGTGAAAGGAGCATGAGCTCCATAGTCCACAACTGCTTCTTTTAACTGCTTAATATCCTTAAAGGCAAGGGGGTTATGCTGCCTGGCCCTCTGTCCTTGCTGATCAATTTTTTTCCACAACAGGATAAATCTGCTTCTCTCTACTTAGATTATTTAACCTCTCCCGGATCTCTCGGATTTCTGCCTCTAAGTCAATAGGGGCAGAAGCAGTAGTACCAGGATTTTGCGGAGGAGGTCTCATGGAGACATCTCCGTTTGCTTCCTTCCTTTCCTCTTTTTCTAACTTATTTTTTATCAGTGCGATCTCCTTTTCTAAAATTTCTTCTTCTTCTTCTATATCCTTTCTAATACTACCTGTTCCTAAAACTTCCTGTTCCTCAAAACTCTTAATAGAACTTACAGATTCTACTTCCTGAATCTCGTCAAGGGTTTTGTTTAAACTCTCCAATTGCTCTTTGACTCTAACATCATCACTGAGAAGAGCATCTCTGACCAAGCGCCATAGTGAAAATATCGCCATGGGGACTTCTTGTGGCCCTCGCTCTTTCAGTGCATTTTGAAGATCAGCCTTTCCTGATCCCAAGCAGTAATGTTAAAACCTCCTGCATGTAAGAACCAGGGACTAAACTTTAAAACTGTCTTAATGATCTCTTGTGCTGTCTCAACTTTAATACCGGTGCCTCTATTTTCCAAAAGACCTAACAACTGGCCTGTTAACCGGCCCTCCAACACAGTAACAGAATAACTTGCACCCATAACCAATTCAACCTCGCCGCACAATTTCTTACCTTACTGGCCAGTCTTCCCAAAGGCGACCTCTCAGGGATCCCTACTTCCCGATCTCGCAGATGGGTCTAGTTGCCGATGATGATCCCAGCGGTGCCTCCAATTGTAACACCCGGTTTTGGTGTTGCACCCTCAGTACAGTTCGAGCGCAACTGTACCGAACGCGAGTCCGGGCAAGGACCTGCAGATTGAACAAAAGACACAGAGAGACCAGGGTCATTCGAAAGGAGTCCAGCCGAATGCCCTTTATTCAGACTTGGGGGAGTCCTTATCTACCTAACTGTCATACAAAGATCTCCGCCCAGGCAGATGGGAAATTGCCATACTAACAATGGAGAAGATTCCCTGCAGCTAACCACCAGGTGGGGCAGGGATAGCAGGGAAACACACAGGAAGCTTAGTTAACTGATTATAAACTGTCCCCGCCAATGCACCCCAGGAATAAGGGAGACCAGGGCCCTACAATTCAGGAGTCAGATCATATGCTAACTTCTGAAACCTTTGAGGGGTAACATCACATACCACAATCCCTGTCACAACTATTTCCTGTCCCCTTTATGATCTTTAAAGCGCCAATAATACATGGTATTGCTCTGATTACTGATTTCTTCTGCTTACTGACAGTTCACCTATCTAACACGATATACAAGGACCCCTGCTAGTCTTCACAGTGCAGGAACAAGGAGCTCACAAAAGAGGCCAGTATGTGAATATCTGGATAAATATATATGAAGGAACTGATGCATATTTGACATGCCATGTAACACACTGGTATTTACAGGAGTAGCAAGAGAACACGGTATGGAATTAAGCAGTCTGTGACTCCATATCCTAGAGGACAGAATATCAAACACAGTAGCAATACTTTTTAACATGGACAGCCATCAGAAAGAAGTGGCTTTGCCACACCCCACTTCTCAGGGTTTGATTCGGTGTCTGTTGTGGACCCAGATATCTACCATTTTAATAAGCAGTCCCTGCAAATGTGATGCAGTAATGCATGGCCCATTCCGGAAATGGTCTGATGGGGATGGCATCTATTTCAGTCCTGGTCATTTAAAGGAACCCATGCAGGTTTCAGTCATCTGGGAAGTCTAGGAATGCCATTGTTCCACAGTGTGCTGTTATTGCTGCTACCCTGCTCAACAGGATGTGTTCCTACAAGACATCACAGATCTGCTGCTGGTCACACGGATGGGAAGAGAAAAGGAAATGACTCACCTGGTGAGTCCCACATGATCTTGTCACTCTTGTTAGGTAACAGGCTGACAAGACCACACCACACTTGGTTCTTCTCCAGGAGCTGGTTCTGCATGGAGAGTTCACAGTTTTCTCCCTGTTCTACTAGAAGGCAGAGTAAGGGGAGAGAAAGCTCATGGAGAGGGGAGGAAGGCAGATGAGAATGCTCATGCACTCTACTGTACTGAATATAGGGATGGAGTAGTCTGTCTGCATCCAGTCAAGTCAAAGATGTGCAGTGACATCTTCCTCTTCTTTGTTCATCTCACAGATCCTTCCTATACACACCCATGTACACATCACACACACACACACGCCACACACACACACACACACACACACACTGGTGGCACTGATGACTCTCACATACTGAACACAAGGGCTCATGTCAGCTTCTGGTCAACATTCTGCGTGTTCTCTCTGCAGTCCTGTTGTTCTTATCATAGAAGAGACCTGACATTGACAGAAAGAGGAGACAAAGTGTTACTGACTACTAGCATTTGGTGATTACTGTCTTCCGGGGGTGGTCAGATAATCTAGAATTCTAAGCAGATAACACATGAAGAGCAGGTCCACTTGAATGTGTGTCGTCGCAAGGGCATGTTATGGGATAATTTAAGCATCACAATATATAATGATCTCAAAGGAGTACTGCTTTAAAAAACGGGTGTTTCTGAGTAGACAAAAACGCATGAGTAAATCCATTAATAATCAAAAGAAAAAAAGGGAAACTTTACTCAAAGACAAGCAATGCTTGTAGACTAGTAACTGCACAGGGAAGTAAATATCAGAGCAACACTTAGCAGGAGTCATGGTAATAATCCACATGGCAAGAATCAGCCATAAAACACCCTTTCTGTCCACAGTCCATAGCAGACACTGCTAAAATCTGTGTGACAGGATGGGAAAACAAAAGAAAAAACACACGAGTACTAACCTTGACCCTTTTGTGTTGGGAAAAATAATATTAGATATTTTGAAAATAATTACCTAAGTATTCTGCATAATACAAACCTTTCTGGAGTTACACATACACACCTAACTCCTCACATGTATCCCCTTCTTTCTCTCCACTGTGATCTTAGCAGCTCCCTGATGGAGCTGGCTGGGAGGTAAAGGACTATCTCTATGATCCCAAAGATTCCATTTGGGCAAATATTTGACCTGTGGCTGCCTTAGAAAATTTCCCCCAAACTGGGTGTTGGACATTTGTTTCTTTTTTCACAATTCACTTGCAACTTCAAAATACTGAAATTGAAACAAAAGCAAATATATGTTATCAAAGACATTTTCATCATGAAGAAAGAAACTTAACATTTCAACCTAAAAGAGAGCTTCTGTTAAAATCTACCCACAGACAGTTGACCACATTGAAATGTGTGAAAGCTGTAATTTAAAATACCTGTCACTGGAGATAGCTTCAGGAAATATGAAATAATTAGGAACAATCTGCCCGCTTCTCTGTAGTGCCTAGACACTGAATGGGACAAATCATTGTTGAGAGAGAGTAAAGATGTATAGATTTGTCCACTGTGGTGATATTTTGTTTCTTCCATGACAATAAAGCTTGCCTGAGGATCAGTGTGTGCAGATATCCACTAGTTAGCCATAGAGGCCAGGCAGTGGTGGCACTCACCTCTCCCAACACTCAGGAGATACAGGCAAATGGATCTCTGGGAGTTCAAGGCCACCCTGGGTTACACTAGATTGATCCAGTCAGGCAGTGGTGGCTCACACTTTTCGTCCCAGGGTTTGTTGAAGAGAGGAATATAAGGTGGTGCGAGGCAGGAGTCCAGGCATTCAGTCTGAGGTCTTGTAGAGACAGGACGCTCCATTCGGTCTGAGAATTTCATAGAGGAAAGAACTGGAAGCTGGCTGCTTTGCTGTTCTGATCTTATAGATTCAACCCCCTAATATCTGACTCCAGATTTTATTATTAAGACCAATTAGAATTCACTTTGCAATCACCTTCATGCAATGGAAGATACAGGTGTCTGTTCTCCTCAAACAGACCTATAGATCCAGTGCAATACCAACAGAACTCTAACAGACTTTTCATAAACTAATGGGCTTATCCTGAAACTCACAGTGAATATGAAGAACCCCAGCTTAAAAACACCTTGAAAAGGAACAAACTTGGAGGATGAACACATGACTTCAAACTCCTTATAAACCTAGAGAAATGAAGACAGCCTGCCTGATTGGTTATGACAATAAAGTGAGAAAATGTCCACTCTTCCAAATATATGTTAGAAACATATTTTCCTTACCTGGGAAAATGAATGTGGGAAACTGTGTGTCACATGACAGCCTCATTGTTTCCAGAATACAGAAAGCCTAAAAAAGAGCCACTAAGAAAATAGACAATTCAGGAAATAAAACTTGGACAGAGGGTGAGTAGATGCTCCACTAAGAGAAACATACAGCATCAACATCCTTAACACTTAGGGAAGAGAGACAGGTGACTCTGAGGGGACTCTCGACACCCCTATAAAATACTCAGAAATAAAGACTTGTCATACAAAGACCTGGCATGTTGTGGAGGATGAAAGTCTCATACCCACTGCTGGTGGCCATGGAAAACAGGACGATAACTTGGAAAAGTATTTCTCAGTTTCTTCATATGTTAATTGTCATCTGACCATCACATTCCCAAATATATAACCTGGAGAAAGAGGACATATTTTCTTTTAAAGACTTATTTATTTCATTTCACAGAGGCTTTATATACAAGACATTGAAATTGAAAACAACCTAAACAACAGGCAACAGTTAAGAGACTCATTTCCCAAAACTGGCATGGCAGCTCCCAACTGTAATTCTAGTGCCAAGGGATCCAATGTCCTCCCTTGGCTTCCATGGGCACCAGGCATGAATGTGCTCTTCATACCTATATGTAGGAAAACATATATACACATAAAATAAAAATAAATTATAAAATTTTTAGTGTAGCTATACATTGCTACACCATTTAATATTAAGAGTGAAGAATTATCATGGGAAACAAAATAGATAAATTTAAACATATATGCAAGATGAGTGAACGCCAGATGTTTCTAAACTCTGATTCTATTCTAATACATTCCAGTATATACAAATTGGTTGATAATGGCAGATTGTTGTATTTTCCTGAAGACAGGGTAGGGCAGTGGTTGGGATTGAAAACCTAACTAACATAGAAATGAAATCTTCTGGATTGGTCAATAATAATGAAACTTGCACCTACCTGAGTATAAGAAGATGTCTATTTTCATTATGGGGCAAAGTAGAAAAATAGTAATTACGTTTAATATTTGATGACTTGGACTTCAGAGATGGCTCCATGGTTAAGAGGACTTGCTGCTCTTACAGAAGACCTGGGCTGGGTTCTCAGCACTCACTTGGTGGCCCACAATGGACTGCATATCTCTTTCTAGGGGAAACAACACTCGTTTCTATCCAAAGCAGCACACCCTGATCCTAAAAACAGAGCAAAAGAGACATACACTGATCCTGAGACTAGAATCAATTCACTGGCCCTGGAACCAAAGCCCAACGTTTAAAAAAGGCCAGTGAAATAAACACACTTTGCCCCTGAAACCAAAGCCACAGAAACACACTCTTCCACTTACCAATTCGGCAAAACAAACTAACCAGTCTGTCAGCATAAAACCAACCAATCCCTGAGCAGGAAAACCAGCTGGTCACTGAGCACAAAACCAACCTGTACCTTTTCAGTTGGGAGCTGCCTTTCCCACTCTTGCAGGGCCAGCCACCTCCTTGATTCTTCCCTCCCAGTGAATCTCTTGAATGAGGCTTGGGTGAGACCTTTTTTGCCTAAGAAGAACAGAGAAGCAATGACTTCAACTGGAGACGAGCAGAGGAGAGGGGAGCAGAACTGGAAAAGCTTCTCCTAGCAGAGCAGAGTGGTTACTCTTCTGAGGCTCTAAGCAGAGCTCTATCAACTTAGCTGGGAAAAACCTCCCCTACCAGAGCAGAGCTGTTAATTTGGGGAAAAACATTCCTTGAAGCAGGTCTGTGAACTCCTAAGTTTAAGGTGAATTTGTGGTATTCCTTGGCTCCCGACTGCCATGATCCCTTTCCATCTGAGCATCAATGCTTACAATATACACACAATTTTTAATACATTGAAGTCATTGGGTGCCAGGAAGATATCCCCAGGCTGCCTGATACCATTCTGTTCAGGCAGGTGCCAGTCACCCACAGGCCAGCCTGCATTGTCAAAGCCTGGGCTGGCGGGAAGACATTCACAGGTCTACCCGGTACTTCAAGGAAGCCATTATGGTGAGCAAAATGTGTGGTGGAGAAATGGGAGAGAAAGAGCAACAGAACTAGGTATGATAAAAGGCGCAATGTCGGACGTGAAGGTGGTGAGCAACAGGCTGAGGAAAAACCTAACTACCTTCAAACTCAGGAACATGGATTCAAAACAAACTTCTTACCCAGACCCAGAAAAACAAATGTAATATGTACTCTCTCATGAGTGATTTTTAGACATAAAGCAAAGAAAAACCAGCTTATTTTCCACAACTCCAGACAACCTAAACAAGAAAGAGGATCCTAAGAGAGACATTCCTGGATCTACATAGGAAGGAGAAAAAGACAAGAACTCCTGAGAAAACTGGGAGTGTGGGGGTCACAGGAGAGGAGGAAGGGGAGACAGTAGGAAGGTAGGGAATTGGAGTTAAATGTATAGCTCATTAAAAACAATAAAAACCAAACTTCTTAGTTATAACAATCCTCTTTTCATAAGTTGAGAAGCTTGTTGTTAGGACATCCATCAAGTGTCAGCTGCATGCTCTTCCAAGTAATGATTGATAAATGAAGACAATGCCCTGATGGGGAAATACAAGTTTGAAAACCATGCACCAGATTAAGGACTCCTTGTATCTAGAACAGAACATCTCACAGATGACATTATGGTAAGTGCTACCTATGGGTTTTCATGTAATAGAATAGAGATGATTCTAAGTGACCAAGAGTATTGATTTCATAACAAATGTAAATGTATATGAATTCAGCAAGCAAAGACAAATACTCTTCAGGTTGCCTGTTAAGATAAAATCTTAAACTACTGACTTTTGAGCACATACCTCTTAAATGTTACACTGAACACTTAGAAATGAAAAAAGAATAGTAGCCAATTACAAATAAAAGGTAACCTGAGATAAAAATTCTGATATTTGAGAAATGCTTAAAAGAATATGCAATTAAGAGATATTTTTGAAACCCACAATAATTCCATGGGCTCAACTTTAGTGGCAAAATGTTACTTTTTCAAGAAATATTCCTATAATGTGGCTTTTTTTTTTTTTGAGGAATATGATGGCTAATCTTGGTTGTCAACTTGACTACATCTGAAATCAACTAAAACTCAAGTATCTGGGCACTCCTGTGAGAGATTCTCTTGATTGGATCATTTGAGGTGAGAATACCCACCCTAATCTGGGCATCATCTCTGTTGGAAGTCCACATCAAAGGACATGGAAGAGGAAAGCTTTTGTTTTTGTGTGCTCTCATTCTTATTAGCAAGGTCATCTTCCCTGCTTCTGAGGCATAACTTTGCTGGAGTGAGAACCTACATTTTTGGGACTCCAATATTGACTGAAGACCAGTTAGCAGGTCCCTAAGAATCCTCTAGATCTCCACTGCCAAACTGGGACTGCTGAGACATCCAGTCTTGTTGACTGAACAACTACCATTTATGGCTTTTCTGCCAGACAGAGCCATTGTCGGATTGGCTGGACCGCAGTCTACCTATTCCTTTAGATCAGTGGTTCTCAAACTTTGAGTTTGACCCCTTTCACAGGGATCAGATAAGACCATAAATAAACACAGATATTTACATTGTGGTCCATAAAAATAGCAAAATCACAGTTATGAGTAGCAATTAAATATCTTTGTAGTTGTAGGTCACCACAATATGACGAACCGGATTAAAGGGTCACAGCATCTGGAAGATTGAGAACCACTGCTTTAGTGAGATCTGACTAATGCAACAGATAAGGAAAAGCTCAGGAACAAGAGTAGACTGGAACACACTGTTTTCAATGCAGCAATAATCATATGGGAATAAATTCGTTGAAAAGATTTATGAAAGCTAATTTCCCTGTAGATCCTATATATAGCTCTATGAACTTTTGAAACTTGATAGAAGACCACCTACCCACTCTCCAGATGAATATGGAACATTCGCCAACACTAACTCCACATGAGACTGTTAAATTTGTACACAAAGGAATGTATGGATTAAAATGTTGCAATTCGCGAGTAGTTCAATTGTTAAAAGAAAGGCACATATACTTATGCCTGCCTGCTGAGTTCAATTCCCAAGACCTATGAGATGAAAGGAGGGAACCAATCATCACAAACTGGTTTTGGGAGGCACATATGTATCTAGGCACTGATGTACGGAAAGGCCTCTTTCATAGCAATTGAAACCCTGGCTAAGCGGAAAAGAGAAAATATTCCAAGAATGGTGACCTCTATGCATTCATAAATTTAGGAGAAGAACCAATTTTTTCAGAAGGTCTGTAAAACAAAGCAGACTCAGTAAGGATAAAAGACCCAAGTTTTCTCTCAGATATCGAATCCAGAGTTGAGTTCATTTATGAATGTGGCTGTGTGTGGTCATGCTTGCAGGTCATAAAACTAGAATAAAATAGAATAAAAATAAAATAAACTAGAATAAAAATAGACCACGAGAAGATGAACACGAGCTTAAAAGAGGATGGAAAAGAGAAGGCAGTGAAATATGTGGGCCATGAAAACAGAAGATGCAACAACTTGTAGATGAAAGCACAAAGGAAATAATCTGTTTCTAAAACAATGTTGAGTAAACCAGGAAGCGTATGAACCCAAGAAATACATGAAATGATTGATATAGTCAAACTTCAGAAAAGAAAAACAAAGAAAAAACCTTGAGATCACGTTGAAGGAATTCTGTTTCTGGTAGACAAAAAGAGAGCCACGTAATTATAATGAGGCATGCAGTCCAAGGGATAAAGCACACTATTTTTTATAGTGCTGAATAAAAGCAATTACCAAACCTGAATCTCTATGTCTACATAAATTATTCTGCTGGATTATCATGGGGATAAAAAACCATCATCAACAGTAAATGTAAGTGTTTTTCAATATGAGACATGTTGCTAAAAAGGGATAAAGGAAGTTTCTAAAACAAACAAATCTTAGAGGAAACAAAAATATCTGGAAGAAAGAAGACGAATAATATCAATGCAGAATATGATTAAATACATACACATTTCCTTTTCCTTTTAATATCTCTCAGTTCTGTGTGATGTTTGAAGCAAAAAGTATAAGTGATGTGATGTGGTCCTCTATAGACGTAGAGTAAATGTATTGTAGATTCTGTTCTTACAAGGGGTGATTGTGAAGGAACTATAATTGCAGTAACATTAAATAGGGTTAGACTTGAAGGCAATCATGATAAATGAGTAGCACCAACACCGACCAGGGAGATCTGGGAGAGCTGATGTAACATACTCACTTCACAGTGCCTTGATCCTTTCACCCAACTGAGATGACAAGTCATTTAGGCACATGGGATCACATTTAACCTCAAAGAGCTGCTAATGAACAGAAGATGAGGTATTGTTATCATATTGAATGGTTAAGGATGGGGATAGGGAACTAACTCACCCTTAATGTCCCAATGTTCTGTTCACCTTTCCTGTCTGGCGGACATCACAGCACACTGGGTTCTTCCCTATGAACTCCTGCTTCTGGGTTGCAGAGATTAAATCCTTCACATTTACACTAGAAGGTAGCATAAGGGAAAAGAAAACTCATGAAATAGAGGAAACCAGGATGAGAAAGCACATAAAACCCAGGGGATGGAATGATGGTGCCTTGTCTGTGCAGATGACATCACTGGAAGGTAACAATGATGTTTTTCATCCTTCCAGGTCATCACACCACTCTGAGCACACTCAATGATAACTGTGACAGCAGACACATACCGGGAATGTGAGCTTGTATGTCTGCCATTCCCATAACAAGAACACCCCCTCTCTGTGTGCACTCAGGCCCCTACTTTCATGCCCTAGCCTTCCATGTGTAGCACAAAGGGGGCAAGGGAATTCGGCCAACCACATAAATACACAGGTTTTGTTTTCTCTCCATTCAGGCCCTGAAAATGATTCTTTGAGGTGGGCATCATTACTTCCTTTCCACACAGGGGCTCAGAAAGTACAATGCTTAGACACAGGAAATTCTCCAGAGGCACCAGATGATCATTGATGTCATCTTAAAGGGATTCCTCTGGCCAATACTGGGACAAATGGAGCATGGAAATAGAGAACAGCAATAGAGAGGAAAACAGTTTGGGAAAATGGGTGTTGAGCCATACTGATATAAGTCAGCACGTGAGTAAAGAACTATGGAGATAAGTAAGCAGTATACTAAACACCAGGTCATCATTGAAGAGGACCAGGAGAATTATAACACATAACCTATCACAGCAGTAAGCGATTAACTAACTTTCACAAATATATATCGAGGGACATATTTGCACAAGCATGAGTATATACACAACACACACTAACAAATGTCAATGTAAAAACACAGCTCTCACCTCAATGGAAGAAGAGAGAGTTCATTCTGGAGTCAAATATCTGTGAGTAAACATGAGACAGTTTATGTTAGTACAAATTGCATGTTACAATGTGTAAACAGTTTCATGAAGTTTTTATAATAACAGAATGAAGAAACTATAGACTCTCCTTAAGTTCACTGGTGATAATATTAAGTAGAGCATTATGGTAAAGCAGAAAAACCTCAGCTACAGGCACTAGCTGCTATGTGATGACTCACAGTCCTTTGACTGGTTGAAACTTAGAGCTTTGTTAAGGAGACATATTCTGATATATTAAATGTCAGGTCCAACATCATCTGTTAGTGACAAGGTGTTAGGTAAGTCCAACACAGGGGGCCCAAGGAGGGGCTACTCATGGGCTCAAGAGAACACAAAGGATATTGTAATTAGGCCCTGGGACTGCGACCTCCACCATCTCCATATCACTGCAGGTCTAAGAGTCAGCGAACCAGTCTTTGAAGACCAGCCTCTGCCAAGGAATTCCTGTACACACACACACACACACACACACACACACACACACACACACACACACAAACACAACACCTCTCATTCTTACTCTCCCATCTCCCTGGTGTTTACTGAGAGCTCAAGGGGTACAACCACGTTACAACAGATTCATCTCTGACCACACATGGGATGGTGAGAGCTACTACCATATGTGGTTTGAATGAGATTCCTGTGACGATGGTCATGGACTTGTCTCTGGGACATTTCTCTCATTGGTTTCAGACTGTCAATAGTAACCTGTAAATGCCGATAAGAAAATAGGGACAAGCTGCATTACACATCACATAAAGTTTTTATCATGGGATAATCCATGCTTTCAACAAAAATTCCTTTGTAAGTTTCATTGACACTTGGTTCCTGAGAGTTTACAAGAGATTTAATAATTTGTTAACAAAAAAACGATACATAGAATTGTGTTTTAAAAATAAAAGCAGTTATAGATGAATCAAAAAGTGAAAATACTTGTGAATAATCCTGAACCATAGACCCATAGTGCTGATAGGCTGAAAGATTTCCAAACATTGCTGAATTGGAGACAACCTGTCTTAATGAAGGACAACTTATGTTCATGGCTCAAACAATTCATTATTAGTAAGATGTCTGGTGATTCAAAACTGAGCTACAGATTCGACGCAGTAACAATAAAATTGCACTTATTCTTTTTTAAATATTTATTTATTATATATACAATATTCTGTCTGTGTGTATGCCTGAAGGCCATAAAAGGGCACCAGACCCCATTACAGATGGTTGTGAACCACAATGTGGTTGGTGGGAATTGAACTCAGGACCTTCGGAAGAGCAGGCAATGCTTTTAAACTCTGAGCCATCTCTCCAGCCTGCACTTGTTCTCTTTGAAAATTGAGTGGATAACTCTATACATTGTAGATTAAATATATATCTTGTGGGAAAACCTTATAAACAGACAAATGTTAGAGAACAGCATTGCCTGATAGGAGACCTCTGTTTGAACCTACAGTAATTCGACCAGCATGATATTGAATCAAAGTTGGCAAAAAAAAAAAAAAATGTCCAAGGCCAACAGTAAATGCTCACATCCACGCATTTACAGACCACTGCCTATATCGAGTCAACATTTTTCCTGTACCCGATGCTGCATCAAGCTTGTGTGTAGTGCCTGTAGGGTGTGCTGAAAAGAACTGACCATACTCCTGCTGCAGCCTCCCAGGCACTGGGATTACTGGCATATATACCATGATTGGATTATTGGAGAACTGATGTTTCACAAATAAACAAAGCAATTTGATGCAGAAAGATGGCCTTTCAGGAAGCAATGCTGAGGCAAGTGTATATCCAAACCCACAAATAGAAACCAGGACCTACATCGTATCATATCTGAAGACCATTCAAAATAGATTACAGATGTAAAAATATAAAAATCAGCCTATCAATGTCAATCAGAACACAAGAAGAAAATCCCTGTCACTGGGTGCCAGGCAAAGATTTCGCTGACAAGACACCGAATAAAAACCATAATTGAAGAACTGGAGAAGGTGAGATCTTACAATTTAAAATCTCCTGCTCTTCCAAAGACATGGATGAGAATTGAGATGATAAGTCTGAGGCTAGGAGAAAAGTTAGAAATACATATATCTGATAAAGCATTTCTATGACATATACGGAAAACATCGAATGTCAGTCAGAAAGTAGTAATTGAGACCCGTGAAAGATTTCGGGTGTGCTTTTCAAGGGGGCATTGATAGGATCGCCCCGTTTATAGAGATTCATTAGAGATATTAAGGCCATAGGCAGCATCGCAGGGATTCTGAGGAGAGATCAGGGCCACCTGGCAGGGTGGGCCCCACGGAAATGGAAATTAAAATGACAGACTGGTGCCAAGCACAAAGTGTCCCACACCTGCAACCCCTTCACGAGGCAGCCAAGGCAGGAGAATCACTGAGAGTTCTGAGCCAGGGTAGGACACAGTGAAATGCTGTCTCAAATCCAAACAAAACCGCAGATTACTAAAAAGAAAATCCTCTAACCAAGTGCGTATTTTAGTATCAGCTGAGACATGTAGAGTAATTGTTGACTAGTATTTAGGCTTTCCCTCTTAAATCTCAGCAATCTCAACAGAGCCAGTCGAGGGGAGAAAGTCGTAAAAGGCTGGGAATAAAAGCTGAATTTTATGAATATTTAATTAAATAGAAAAAATGCTTTCTTTTCTGTTTGCCCAGAGATCTGACTGACTATGACCTCCCTTCCCTCATAAATTTACAGTTCCTAAGGGCGAGCAATCTCATGCACAGAGTGGGAAGTCGGGATCACAGAGTGCTCATTTGGCCTCATCTCCCTCCTGCTCACTCTCCCACAACTCCCCTCCTGGACAATGGCTCCAGGACACCCAGGTACAGAACAGCACAGGAGGAGGCAGAATGGTCCCAAGTCAGTCTCCTTCCGGAGATACACAGGCTGCAAGCCCCGAGGAAGGTGCGAGTGGTCCTACTTGGGTCTGGAATCCCTGCATCTTCCCCCCAACTTTCAGGAAGAATCTGGTGCTCACCTCCGGGAATCCATAAGCTCAACTCAGTCCAAACACCAGGAACTGAATGCTGCTTTCAGGACGTCATCGGGTTGCCATAATGATCCCGGTTTCTATGACAACCGCAATGCTGCCTCCCTGATAGTAACCAGGAATGGCTCCGCCCAGCCCTCCCTTACTTTCTCTCAGCCCAGGAACTCTTCACCCTTGTTTTCACCCAAGAAAGCATACCCATCATCTGAGAAACTGTCACCTCTACGAAAGCAGAGCTTTCCTTTTTTGTTCGCTCTGTGAAATTTTGGAATCATGCCCACGTTCTACTCACCAGACCATGGAGGTGTCTGTGGAAATGTCGTCACAAAGATGAACATTGCTGTCACGGTGACAAACGAACAGTTTCATCCAATAATTAGCTATGCATATATAACTTCATCACGGGAATTTAAAGTCTGGGACAACTTGCACAGAAACATCCTGAAAAAAGAAAAGTCAAAGGTTAAAAGTATTATTTTGGAGATGCCGGGGATCGAACCCGGGGCCTCATATATGCAAGACATGTGCTCTTCCACTGAGCTACATCCCCACACCTCTCATCAGCTTCATCAAAGCCCATGTGAATTCAGAGAAGCGAGCCAACATTCAGAGTCTCTGCAAGGGTCTGCATCAGGTCCTATGAGCATATTGGATTCCAGGTTGAGTTTAGTGCTTTGATAGGATACTTGGGACATTTGTTGCATGAGAAAACAATCTATTTTCAATCAAAGGAAAAATAATAACAATAAAAAAAAACAACAACAAAATAACAACAAAACTTATGCTCTTTGAAGCAAGGTAAGCTAACAATGAATGATATTTGAATTACTCAGTCCCATCAATTTTACTTCAACTTTACCTTGCAGGTGGCTCAACATGCCAGTATCATGCGGAATTAATAATTATATGTTGCTGATTAGTGATATGCGCTCATATCTGAGAGTAGAGAGCTTCCTGAAACCCTCTCTAGCATACCTCCTTTCTCTTTTAAAACACGCCTTAGTTTCAGGGCTTGAAAGGCAGTTTTTCTAATCTTGGTCAGGCTGGTCATTTTGTTTCTTAACTTTGTCAATACTGTCCATCACTCCATTTATGGCAATAACTAAATGTGCGGTAGCTATTGGTTCATAAAACCCTAAGGTGCTCTCACTTTCTCTATGTTTACGTATCTCACCGCAATCTTTGTGAGTTTCAAAAAAGAGAGGTTTTCTGAAATATGTCCTCCTTTTCACACATCATCTAGTATATGTCTCAATATACAAAATCATTAAATAAATACTGTATGTATGTTCAGATGAGTGAAAAATGTGAGTATTTTTTTTAAAAAAATCTATCTTTTTTCATTTACATACCAATCCAAGTTTCTATTCCCTCTCCTCTGCCCATTCCCTCCACTTACCCTCCCAGCGACATTCATCCAGTCCTCAGAGAGTGTAAGGCACATTGCCCAGAGGATGGAGCAAGCCCCTCCCCACTATATCCAGGCTGAGCAAGGTATCCATCCAAAGATAATGGTTTCCCAAAAGTCAGCACCAGCAGCAGTGATAAATCCTCTTGTCACTGCCAGTGGCCCTGCAGTCTGCCCCAGCCATAAACTGTCACCCACATTCAGAGGGTCCAGCTTGGTCCTATGTTTGTTTCGTCCCTGTCTGGCCAGAGTTGGTGAGCTCACATCAGCTCAAGTAAACTGTTTCAGTGGGTGTCCGCATCATGGTCTTTACCTCGTTGCTCATATACTCACCCCTGCCACTCTTCAACTGCAAAAATTAATAAATTGTACCTGAGAAGATGCCAGACTATAGAAGACTGAGTCCCCATAAGACATTGCTTAACCTCAACAATTATTGGAATACTACAAAGAATGATGCCAAAACAGGGCTTTAATATATAACTTCTAGATAAAGACAAGGAGGAATGGCAAACAGGTGAGCTAGTGTGGGAGACTGAGAGCTACCTAAATTAAATGAGGACAAAAGCAAAAAGAGAGGGATGGAGGGATTGGAATCAAAAGGTAAATAAGGGCAATGGAAGAAGCAGTAACATCTCAGTGCTGATTGTGGTCTAGGTTTGAGATGTTGGTGGATAAGTACTGATAACCAAATGACCTAGAAGTAACAAAATATTAGTCAGTGTATCTCTGTGAGCCATGACCCTCTTGTGTTATATTTCTTTCTGGGAATCTTCCCTCCATTTATTTATTTATTTATTTATTTATTTATTTATTTATTAAAGATTTCTGTCTCTTCTGAGCCACCGCCTCCCATATCACTCCCCCTCCCCCAATCAACTCCCCCTCTCTTATCAGCCTGAAGAGCAGACCAGGTTCCCTGCCCTGAGGTGAGTTCAAGGACCTCCCACCTCCTTCCAGGTCTAGTAAGGTGAACATCCAAACAGCCTAGGCTCCCACAAAGCCAGTATGTGCAGTAGGATCAAACCTAGTGCCATGGTTCCTGACTTCTTAGCAGTCCTCATTGTCCGCTATGTTCAGCGATACCTCTTCAATATAGTGCTTGATGTTCTAGCAATAGCAATAAGAAAACTTAAGGGAATCAAGGGGATTCGTATTGGAAAGGAAGAAGGTAAACTTTCCTTATTTGCAGATGATATGATAGTATACATAAGCCACTCCAAAAACTCTACCAAAGAACTCCTACAGCTGATAAACACCTTTAGTAATGTGGCAGGAGACAAGATCAACTCCAAGAAATCAGTTGCCTTCCTATACACTAAGGATAAGGAAGGAGAGAGAAAAATCAGAGAAACATCACCTTTCACGATAGCCACAAATAGCATAAAATATCTTCGGGTAACTCTAACCAAGGAAGAACTTTAAGTCTTTGAAGAAAGAAATTGAAGAGGACACCAGAAAATGGAAGGACCTCCCTTGCTCTTGGATTGGAAGGATCAACATAGTAAAAATGGCAATTCTACCAAAAGCAATCTATAGATTCAATGCAATCCCCATGAAAATCCCATCAAAATTCTTCACAGACCTTGAGAAGACAATAATCAACTTTATATGGAAAAACAAAAAACCCAGGATAGCCAAAACAATCTTATACAATAAAGGATCATCCCTGACTTCAAACTCTATTACAGAGCTACAGTATTGAAAACAGCTTGGTATTGGCATACAAACAGAGAAGTCGACCAATGGAATCGAATAAAAGACCCTGACTTTAACCCACAAACCTATGAACACCTGATTTTTGGCAAAGGAGCTAAAAGTATACAATGGAAAAAAGAGAGCATCTTCAACAAACTGTGCTGGCAAAACTGGATGTCAACCTGTAGAAGAATGAAAATAGATCCATATCTATCACCATGCACAAAATTAAAGTCCAAATGGATTAAAGACCTCAATATCAGTCTGAACACACTGAACATGATAGAAGAGAGAGTGGGAAGTACTCTAAAACACATGGGCACGGGAGACCACTTCCTCTGTATAACCCCAGCAGCACAGACATTAAGGGCATCATTGAATAAATGGGACCTCCGGAGACTAAGAAGCTTCTGCAAAGAAAGGACACTGTCACTAAGACAAAAAGGCAACCCACTGACTGGGAGAAGATCTTCACCAACCCCACAACTGACAAAGGTCTGATCTCCAAAATATATAAAGAACACAAGAAACTTGACTCTAAAAGGCTAATTAACCCAATTATAAAATGGGGCACTGAGCTGAACAGAGAATTCTCAACAGAAGAAGTTCAAAGGGCCAAAAGACACTTAAGGTCATGGTTAATGTCCTTAGTGATCGGGGAAATGCAAATCAAGACAACTTTAAGATACCATCTTACACCTGTCAGAATGGCTAAAATCAATTCCCTCCATTTTTATAGATAATAGATTTTCCCCATAATCTATCCTGATTATAATTTCCCTTCACTCTATTTCTCCCAGTTCTGACCTGTACTCCAGATGGTAATCAATCTACCTCAAATTCCAAATAAAGCACTTTCGTTATACACTCCAAAGACACTTTAGCCTAGCACAAGAACACTTCTGTGTATTTTACCTTATTCTAAGTAATTTTGTTATTTTTTATCTCTTAGGAGCCCATTGTTTTCTAATAAGAATCAGAAATGAGGTGGATCTGGATGGCATGGGAGGAGGGGAGAAACTGGGGAGATTAAAGGGAGAGGAAACTCTAATCAGAATATATTGTACAAGAAAAATGTGTCTTTTAAACATAGGGGGAAATAAGAAATCTATCATGATGTCATGCTTTTAACACAACCTTGCTGAACAACTGTCCCTGCACATAGGAAAGGCCTCTGGGGATGTGGTCCTCCCTTCTCACCTCGCTTTCACTCAAAGCAAAAGGCCTTCCTTAGAAGGCTGCCAACTGAGAAGCAGAACTAAGATGACCTAGGTGGGGACTCAGACAATTGGCAGAACTCACTTTTGGAAATAAACTATCTCCTGTCAGGAATTTTTGTATTATAGCAGCGAATTTAGGATCTACCATGAAGACATAGCTAGGGATATACAGTAGGACTCTGGAATATAAGGTAACTCTTTTCAGAAAATTGTCTAAGATGGTCCATCCACCTATGGCAGAAAACAGCAAGATTTTTCTCCAAAACATTGACTAAGCATTAGAAACCCGAACAACAACAAAAACATACAAACAAAAAAGGCCCAAAAGTTGTATAGCTGGGTCTTGAGGTAGACTGATTCCCAATCTTCCGCGAAACCACCATACTGATTTCCAAAGTGGCTGTACAAGTTTCCACTCCCACCAGCAGTAGAGGAGTGTTCCCCTAACTCCACATCCTCTTTAACATAAGAGGTCCTCATAATTTTTATCTTAGTCATTCTGACATGTGTCAGATGGTATCTTAGAGTCATTTTAATTTATGTTTTCCTGATGATTAAGGATGTTCAGCAATTCCTTAAATATCTGTTGGCAATTTGAGATTGTTCCTTTGAGAATTATCTGTTTAGCTTTATGCCCCATTTTTAAATTGGATTTTTTTGGTATTTTGAGCCTCGTTTCTTCAGTTCTTTATATATTTTGGGGATCAGTCCTCTGTCAGATGTGGGATTGGTAAAGCACCTTTTCCCATTTTATAGGATGTCATTTAGTCTTATTGACTGTGTCCTTTGCCTTACAGAAGCTTTTCAGTTTCAGGAGGTCTCATTTATTGGTTGTTGTTCTCAGTATCTGTGCTACTCCTGTTATATTTATGAAGCAGTCTCCTGTGCCTATGTGTTCAAGGATACTTCCCACCTTCTCCTCTATCAGGTTCAGAGCAACTGGATTTATGTTGAGGTCATTGATCCATTGGGACTTGAGTTTTGTGTTTGGCCGAAGATTTGGATCTATTTGTAATCATTTACATGTTGACATCAGTTATCCAGCACCATTAGTTACAGAAACTTCCATTTTCCATTGTATACTTTGACTTCCTTGTCAAAAATCAGGTGTTCACAGGTGTGTGAATTAATGCCAGCATCTGTATTTGATTCCATTGGTCCATGTGTCTGATTTTATGCCAATACCAAATTGTCTTTTATTACTATAGCTCTATGGTGAACTTTTAATTCAGGGATGGTGATGCCTCTGGAAGTTGTTTTATTGTACAGGATTGTTTTAATTATTCTGAGTTTTTTTTGTTTTTCCATATGAAGTTGAATATTGTTCTATAAGTCTGTGAGCAATTGTGTTTGGATTTTGATGGGCATTGCTTTGAATCTCTAGATTGTTTTTGGTAAGATTGCCATTCATATTATGTTGGTCCTACCTATCCAAGACCATCCATGAGCATGGGAGATCTTTCCATTTTCTGATATCTTCTTCAGTTTCTTTCTTTAGTGTTGTAGGGTGCCACTCTGTAGTATGGAGTGAGTGGCGGGCTGCTTCCCCGGCACCCGGCTGCCCACATGGCTAGCTTTACACCAGAAATAATTACACGGAAAATGTATTCTTTTAAACACTGCTTGGCCCATTAGCTCTAGCCTCTTATTGGCTAGCTCTCACATCTAGATTAATCCATTTCTAATAATCTGTGTACCACCACAAGGTGGTAGCTTACTGGTAAGATCTTAACCTGCATCCATCTTAGAGAGCAGAGCTAAGGTGACTGCCTGACTCGGCTTCTTTCTCCCAGCATTCTGTTCTGTTTACTCCGCCTACCTAATTTTCTGTCCTATTAAAGGGCCAAGGCAGTTTCTTTATTTAATCAATGAAATCAACACGAAACAGAAGACTCTCCCACATCACTTTAGAGACTTAAAGTTCTTGTCATACAGGTATTTTAGTTGTTTAGTTATAGATACCCCAAGATAATTTATATTTGTGGCTTTTGTAAAAAGTGATGTTTCTCTGATTTCTTTTCTTTAAATTTATTTATTTATTAAAGATTTCTATGTCTTCCCCGCTGCCACCTTCCATTTCCCTCCCGCTCTCCCAATCAACTCCCCCTCCCTTGTCAGCCCAAAGAGCAATCAGGGTTCCCTGCCCTGTGGGAAGTCCAAAGACCACCCACCTCCATCCAGGTCTAGTAAGGTGAGCATCCAAACTGCCTAGGCTCCCACAAAGCCAGTATGTGCAGGGGACAGAGGCAGGTGAATCCCAATGTATCACTGTTCAGAGAATCTAATCAACAGTTCTCATCAACAATAGAAATTAGTTTCAGCAGACCAAAGCAGTATAAATAAAATCAGGCAAGTTTGTGGTAACATTCTTGAGTTATGGCATGAGGACACACAGAGTGAGGGCAGAGGATTGTACTTTTGAGACTAGTCTGAACTTCATGATACTCTCTTAAAAACGAAAACAAACAAACAAAACCCAGCTAGGCATAGTGGTTTTTATTAATCCCAGGACTTAGGGAATAGGTAAGTGGATTTGGGGAAATTAGAGGCCAGCTTCTACGTGATGAGTTTCAGTACCGCCCAAGTGACATAGTGAAATACTGGCTCAATTTTTTTTTTTAAAAACTGGATTGGTGGTGGCGGCACATGCCTTTAATCGCAGCACTTGGGATGCAGAGGTAGTTGGATCTCTGTGAGTTCGAGGCCAACCAGGCACACAGAGCAAGTTTCAGGACAGGCTACAAAGCTACAAAGAGAAACCCTAAAGGGGAAAAAAAAACTTTAAAGAGAAGCAAAATATTAGTATCCAGGCAAAACTTCAGTCTCCCTCTTCTTCTTTATGTCTGTACACGAGTGTGTATATGTGTGTGTGTTCTGTGCATACATGTGTGTGTGTATGTTCTGTGCATACACATGTGTGTATGTGTGTGTGTTCTGTGCATACACATGTATGTGTGTGTGTTCTATGCATACACGTCTGTGTGTTCTGTGCATACACGTATGTGTGTTCTATGCATACATGTGTGCAGACATGTAGTGTAGCCTTCATGCACAGAGACCGGAAGAGGAGGCTAGGTACTCTGATCTATCACTCTACACCTGATTCCGCTGAGACAGCATCTTTCACTGAACCTGGAGCTAGGCTGGCCATCTGCAGGCTCCAGAGATTTTGGGGTCTCCACTCTCTTTAGATTCAACAGTCCAGGGGTTACAGGAACCTGCATGGCCACAATCAACTTTTTACAAGGATTCTAGGATCTAAACTCAAACTTTTGTGTTTGAATGGCAAGGACAATTAACCAACAAGTACTCTCTCCAGCTCCCAGTTAAGAAATTTGTTTTGTTTTGTTTTTTGTTTTGTTTTTTAATTTAACTTTCTATTCAAAAGTTTATACTTCCTCCCCTCCTCCCATTCTCCTCCTGACTCCCCATCACCTTCCTCCCTCCCCTCCCTCCTTAAGAGAGGGCAGGGTACCCTGCTCTGTGGGAAGTCCTTGGCCCTCCCCCTTCCATCCAGGCCTAGGAAAGTGTGCATCCAAGTAGCCTAGGGTAGCAAAAAGCCAGCACATGAGGTAGAAATAGCTCCCAGTGGAATTTCTCATTCAGCCCCCATTGTTAGCCACATTCAGAGAGTCTGGTTTGATCACAGGCTCATTCAGGTCTGGTCCACCTGGCTTTGGTGAGCTCCCATTAGATCAGGCACACTGTCTCAGTGGCTGGACCAACCCCTCACAGTCCTGACTTCCTTGTTCATCTTTTCCCTCCTTCTGCTCTTCAACTGGTGTAGGTCCCTGGTCTGCCCTTGTTCCTGGGGTGTATGTGGAGGACAGTTTCTGGTCAGCTAACTAAGCATCCTGTTTGTTTCGGTGCTCTCCTTGCCCAGCCTGGTGATTAGCTGTAGGGCATTGTCTCCATTGTAATTTCCCACCTGCCTGGGCGGAGATCCATATACAGCAGTTAGGTAGATAAGGACTCCCCCAAATCTGAATAATCTGTCATTTGGCTGGTCTCCCTTTGAATGACCCTGGTCTCTATATGTGTTTTTTCAATCTCCAGGCACTTGCCCGAATCGCCTATGGTACAGTGGCGCACAAACTGTACCGAGGGTGTAACACAAAATCGGGTGTTACAAACTGGACCTTGGGAGCTCAGTCCATTGCTCTGATGAGGGTCTCTGTCTCTATCTCCATCCTTCGTCTAATGAAGATTCTATGGTGATACTCGAGATAATCCTCAGTGTGATAGTGGGGCAAGGCCAGTTCAGGCACCCTCTCCTCTGCTGCCCAAGGACCTAGCTGGGGACATTTCGTGGACATCTTGGATCATCTCTAGAGCCAAGTCTCTTGCCAACCCTAAAATGGGCCCCTTAATGTAGATATCTTCTTCCCTGCTCCTATATCTGCCCTTCCTCCATCTCCACCTCCCCACTCCCCCCAAACTCTCCCCAGTCTTTACCTTCTCCCTTCTCTCTCCCCCTCTCCCCTTCCCCCATCTAGGTCCCATCCCTACCCCCACCCCCATGCTCCCAACTTTTGCCTGGCAATCTTGTTTGCGTCCAATTTCCAGAAGGATCTCTATATATTTTTCTTTGGGTTCACCTTGTTATTTGGCTTCTCTAGTCTTGTGAACTATAGACTAAATGCCTTTTGTTTATGGCTAGAGTGCACTACTGAGTGAGTACATAGCATAGTCATCTTTTTGGGTCTGGGTTATCTCACTCAGGATAGTGATTTCTATTTCCATCCATTTGCATGCAAAATTCAAGATGTCTTTTTTTTTTTTTACCGCTGAGTAGTACTCTAATGTGTATATATTTCATACTTTCTTATCCATTCTTCCATTGAGGGGCATCTAGATTGTTTTCAGGTTCTGGCTATTACAAATAATGCTTCTATGAACACAGTTGAACAAATGCTTTTGTAGTATGATTGGGCATCTCTTGGGTGTTTCCTTGTTGAAAATCACAGTGCAAAGTATTAGTTGATATTTTGAATTTTTTGCAGTGTATGACAATGAAGAGATGTGTAGATGTGTAACTGGTCAAAGAACTAAAAATAACTGCTTGTTGATTGCTCATCTCCAAATGGAACATCTCCAGTTCCGTTTCAAGGTTCAGGGATCATTCCAGAACTGGGGATAGAAAGAAAATAAAGGCTGGGTGTATGATACATGCTGTGAAACGCTGTCTATCTTCTGGAAGTGATACGGCTGTTCTACCTATGGATCCACAGTAGAAAACAGAAGCTGGGTGTAGGATAAATGTGGGAAACACTGTCTATCTTCTGGAAGTGATACGGCTGTTCCACAAAAGAACCTTCAATAGCTGTATTTTCAAACTGAAGAAAAATGGCACAAGATGAGACCAATAAACTTTTCATGATGAGTAGTTAGAGGGAAATGAAGCACCAAGGCATCTGAGAAATCCATGGTGGTGATTGGTTTCTGGGGGATGAGGAGCCATTATTTTTGATATTATAGCCATTGCTAACTTGTCCATAGTATGGTTCATAGCCTCCCAACTGTGCTCAAGCAAGCAATATTAATTATATTTGCTAGGTCTCAAACAAAGAAACCCCCAAATAACAATACTAAAATACTTGAAAGTAGGATTGAGAACTTTCTGGAAAGAAAATGTATAGCACAAGTGGGGGGTGATGAGAGAAGACAATAGGGGGTAAAAATTCAAATATGTTATACATTTGTATGGATTTGTCAAAGAAAAAAACACTTCATTGAACTTACATGAAAACAGACATCAAGACCATTGAAATAGAATAAAAAATACAGGCATAAACCTTCACAAACACAGAAAAAACTATTTTTTGACTATTAACAAAACTGTTAAACATGGTTTTCAATCAGAGAAATGCAAATCAATAGAACTTTGAGATTCCATCTTATACCTGTAAGAATGGCCAAGATCAAAAACACTGATTACAACTTATGCTGGAGAGGTTGTAGGGTAAAGGGAACATTTCTGCATTGCTTGTGGGAGTGCAAGCTGGTACAACCCCTTTGGATGTCAGTGTGGCAATTTCTCAGAAAATTAGGAAACAACCTTCCTCAAACCCAGCAATACCACTTTTGGGTATGTACCCAAAGGATGCTCAATCATACCAGAAGGACATGTGCTCAACTATGTGCATAGCAGCATTGTTTGTCATAGCCAGAACCTTAAAACAACCTAAATACCCCTCGACCGAAGAATGGATAAGGAAAATGTGGTATATTTACACAATAGAGTACTACACAGCAGAAAAAAATAATGACATCTTGATACTTTCAGGCAAATGGATGGATCTAGAAAATATCATATTGAGCAAGGTAACCCAGACCCAGAAAGACAATTATCTTATATACTCACTCATAAGTAACTTTAGGCATAAAGCAAAGAAAACCAGTCTATAATTCACAATTGCAGAGAACCTAGACAACAATGAGGACCCTAAGAGAGACATAAAGGGATCTAATCTACATGGGAAGTAGAAAAAGACAAGATCTCCTGAGTAAACTGGGACTATGGGGAGCATGAGAGATGGTCGAATTGGAAGGGAAAGACAGGAAGGGAGTGGAAAAAAAATACATAGGTCAATAAAAACGATAGAAAACCCACTGGTAATGCTGTTAAAAGCATACAATTAAAGACAGCTTTTTTTTAAACAAATAATGGTGGAAAACTGCATTCCATATGTAAAAGAATAAAACTAGATTTACCCCCCACACACAAATATTCAAAATGCCTGAAAGGTTTTCACAGAAGACCTCAAACATTGACAATGCTAGAGGCATACATACGGGAAGCCCTTAGTGATAGAAGCCTAGGCAGGGTGTTCCTTAAAGGACTCTATTATCAGAAAAACAAACAGGATTCTATGAAATTAAGTATGCCCTTTGCAGCAGAAGTTATAAGCAGAATGAGGAGATAGCTTTCAGCAAAACAAGAAGATTCTGCCAGGTATATTTCAGACAGAGGTTAACACTCAGAATACATAATTAATTGCAGAAATTAAATATAAGAGTTCTTTACTCCTCTCATCAGTAGGGCTAACACATTGAACAGATAGTTCTCATCCAATAGTCACATAGATGGCCTGCTTAAACTAAATCAGTCACAAAACAAAACCAACAGTTGTGAATCAGACTGGTAGGGACGAAGAGGGGTTGATAAGAATGGGAGGTAGTTGAGAAAAGGCATGGAGAGAGAGTATCACTCAGTTATGTAATAGTCAGATATCAAAACATCAGAAAAATAATTGCTCTATTCTCCTTGGTCGCCATATTGACATCAAGCTTCTATGGCAACCAAGATGTAGAGGCTATTCTTCATATTAGACATGCCTTCCCACAGCCCTCCTTTTCATGCTTTTGCCTTTCTTTCAGAGCAAAACATTTGCATCCTTCAAGACACCTGCGAAAGCCCGTTCATTAGCTAAACAGTGGTGAATGTGTCAGGTGGGAGCATGTTGAGGCTACTTCACACAGCCTGCACTGTTGCCAAGTGACAGTGATCTGGTTATCATTGCAGGGCTAGGACTGAACTTGGCTTCTTCTTGCTAGACCAGAAGTCTGTCACTGAGCTGCAATCCCAACCCTTTTTCCACTTCGTAAATTTTGACACAGGATGTCACTAACTTGCCCATTCTGGCCTGAAATTCAATCTGCAGTCTTGAAATTGTGATTCTCCTGCCTCAGTCACTAGCATAGCTGGGACTATGCCAGATGCTAATTTAAATCAATTAAAATTTAATCCTACACATGTATCTTTTCCTGTTTGTGGTGTATATGATTTTCTTTGTTGAAATTGAGATTCAGAGATTGGTGAAATGGCTCAGAAAGAAAAAGTGCTTGATATTCATGCCTGACAAACTAGTTTGATTCCCATAAACCAAGCAAAGGTGGAAGAAATCAATACCACAGTGTTCTCCAATCATCACATGCATATCTTGACACACACACGTACACACACGCACACACACACACACACACAAATAAAGTTTTAAAAAGTTAAAAGCTGACTTTCAGCTGAGTGTCTGTATCTTCATTTGCTAACCCTGGTAACTCTCAGGAATCTCCAAATTTAACAACTGTAAGGAGCCTTCCAATGAACAGACTCATGCAATCCAAGCAGATCCGATTGTTAATAGAGATAAAAGCTGACAATGTCTGGTTGTGATGGCTAAATTTATGCCAACTTGACTGAGACAACTGACACTAGTAGCAGATGGTAAGAAGTTTCTGAGTATTTTGATTCTGTAAGAGCTTAGAACTTCAGTCAGTAGACTAAGGCAGATCCATCCATCCATCTTCAACAGTGCGAGGAAGCTGAATCTAATCCATCGAGTTAGTGGAACTCCAGCTTCTGGTCCTTTAAATTCTGGAAACTTGCACCGGCAACTAACTCTTGGGTCCTTGGGCCTCCAGTATAGGACAGAGGCTCAACTTACACCTTAGGCTCAACTCCCATGGTGTCTAAGATTCAGGTTGACCTGCAGCACTGGCCTTCATTGGTATCCAGCTTATGGGTTGCAGGTAATGTGACTTCCTGAGTTTCCATGGTCATATGAGCCCATTCCATAACATCTCTATATTAAACCTCTATATATTGTGGGGAGTTTGTTTCTGTTTTTGTTTTTCTGGGAAAACCCTAATGCTTCTATAGAATGAAGGGACAATGGGCAACCATTCATTTGTCAGTGCTGTTAAGCAAGCTAATTTAGGCGATAACCTTAAGTTTAAATGATTCTTGCCTTTTGTGTTATTACATAAGCAAAACAAAAGCCACCCAAACATCAACAGTAAAACAAGTGTTGGCCTTAATCAATATGAAGCCATCAAACTAACCTCTAACTAGAAACTTTTACTTTAACCAACCAAATGTATTTGATTTCATCCTTCTGTGAGCAGTTCATAAAAGTTACCCCTCATTGCTGCTTCAATCGACTCCAAACCACCTGTAGTTTGGAAATAACATATTCATGAATTTCTATCTATACATACTGCTAAAAATTTTAATGTGCCAACTATGTCTTTGAACACTGCCAAGTGGACAAATCTCCTCTCTCAGCACATTATTTCATTTAATAGCATGAATGGCTTTTGATCTAGAAGTCCTGCTTCCAGCAATAGGATAATGCCAGTTAAGAGTTTAGAAAAGGATTGTAAGGTGATAGTCATCTGTAACCAAGCTGAGGATCTCTGGCCACACAGTTCTCCATCTCCAGGGAGGAAAGAAGCTAGTGCCTATAGAGTAGATTTTTAAGAGGATCCCAGCTTCATGTTCTTTCCATGAGCTTCTAATTGAATGTCTGCCACATCCTGCTACTGAGATAGCACTGCCCTCTCTTCATACACGTGTATGACTGCAAAGCACATGATCCCAAGCACAGAAATGAACGGGGAAAGTGCACGTTCCAGGCTGTCAGCCATGGCCTGGGAGAGACGCAACTTGAATACCTGGTGCAGATCCTACATATATATTCATCTGCGACTTACTAAAAGTGTACATATGAGCTTGATATATTAACTAAGGATGAGTTGTAATTATATAGCATAGCAATGAGTATGGCAGACACTCACATCCTTGATTTAAACCTTTTGTTGTTTTTCTTAGGTTTTCTTTTTTTTGAGAAAAGGTCTCACTATATAGCTCTAGCTGTCCCAAAACTCATTATGTTCACCAGCCTAGCACTGAAATTACAGAGATCCACTGTCTCTGACTATCAAGTACTAGGATTAAAAGTGCATGCCACTACACCCAGCCACATATTTGGTTTTAAATGCCATTCTCCAAAAAAAAAAAAAAAAGTATCACAAATTCTTGGTGAAATGCCTGACTCTGGGAATTGAACAGGACGTACATAAGGTAAGACTAAAACATCTTTTACTGTAGTTGTTTAAGGAATGGGCTTGCTATATAGCCAAGGCTAGCCTGACAGGATAGATCCTCTGATATTAGAAGTATGTACCACTATGCTTGGCTAGAGTGTCTAGTAGTGAACGAACATAGAATATAAATTCCACAACTCAGGCACATGAATTCAATACAGGAGACCACTGAAAGAGCTCTAAATGACCAAAGAAGAAATAATTAGAGCAACAAAAACATGTGAAGTAGTTTTACATGACAATAAGTGGAGTACATGGACAAATGGAGAAGAGGCAAATACCTTGTGCAAAACAATTACATATAATTTTAAAATACACTTTCATTAAGATAGAGCATAAGTCCCCATTCTGAAAGTATAGGTGGCCAAGAGTGACTATTTTATAGGGGAAAGATTTGCGCAAGACAATTTTTTTTTAAAAAAAAAAGCAACATCTCATAAGGAATCCCGTCCTTCCTCCATCCAAATACGAGGAAAGAGATATCTTGATTGAGGGAGCCATTATGGGATTAGCGAGAAACCTGTCTTTAGGAAAATTCCCAGGAATCCACAAGGATGACCCCAGCTAAGACCCTAAGTAATAGAGGAGAGGGTTCTGAACTGGCCTTGCCCTGTAGTCAGACTGATGATTGATTATCTTAAATATCACCGTAGAACCTTTGTTGAACAACAGATGGAAACAGAGGCAATGACTCACATCAGAGCACTGGACTGAGCTTCCAAGATCCAGTTGAAGAGTGGAAGGAGTGAGAGCATGAGCAAGGAAGTCAAGACCATGAGGGGTTCATCCACTGAGACAGTTTGTTTGAGCTAAAGGGGCTCACCAACTCCAACTGGACTGGGAGTTGCATGGGAACAAACTAGTTCCTCTGAATATGGTTGACAGTTGGGTCAAACTGAGGGGCCACTGATAGTGACACTGAGAATTGTCTGTACTGCATGTACAGACTTTTTGGGATCATAGTCCCTTTGTATGTATACCTTGCTCAACCTTGATGTAGTAGGGAGGGCCTTAGACTTTCCACAGGGCAGGATACATTGCCCTCTCTTAGGACTGGAGGAGGTGGGGTGGGAGGGTCTGTGGAGGGAGTGGGAGGGGAGTAGGGGGAAGAGGAGTGAGTGGGAATTTGGATTGGTATTTTTTAAGTAATAAAATAAAGAATCTTGATGCATCATCCTGGCGACAAAAGTTCATTTAACATGAATAGTGATAAGTGAGATGAATTACCTGTCATCTTTATATGATGTGATGCGAATGACATTTTCTCTATGTGGTATTTCCTCATGAATCACACTCATAGTACGTGCAAACACAGGAAAAACAGAAAGCAAACAAAAATGTGGGGTAATCAATACATGACAAGTTCTCGAAAACTAGTGAGGACAGTGAAACAAGCAAAAACGTGGGAGAAGCTCAACCAACCAAGAAAAACAACGTATGGAGAGGTAATGACAAAATATCATATAGCAATGTGGAAGAAATAGAGAAGAGATATAATGAAGAATAGCAATAACATGTGTACTTTAGGAAATAATATTGTATTGACTCATTATACAAATGAACCATCTTAATGAATGGTTTTAGTAAGAGTACATGCCTGCTTTGGAGTATGTGGAAACTCCATGTCATTTTAGTAATAATTTGGAAAACAGGCACATGTTCCAAAAAGGGTCTATTTTAAAACACCTGTAAGAAAATAACCTCATACTGTACAGATAGAGGAAAACTCACAGGGGCGGTGGTGATTCTATGGAAACAGAAAGAGAGGGCTTAAGGTAAATTTCCTGAAGAAAGACATGAGAGCTCTCAGATTACTGGACAGCAGCAGTGCTCATGGTCATCCATGTTGTTTCCTGCTTTGTTAGGCTCTAAGTTTCCTGGAGGGGCTTGTGGGAACAGACAATCAAGAAAGAGAGTGCCCATGAATCTCACGGATTATCAAGATCATAACAGAGTCCTCAACTGAGGGGAAGATAATCCTATTGGAGTCAGAGTGGGACTCTCTACCCTGTTGTCCAGCTAAAGGATTCCTTTGCTAAGCAGGGCCTCCAGATCACCATCAGCAACAGTGTCCCGAGAGAAGGGAAGAAAAGTACAAAAAAGACATAGCACCAGGGAGACATGGCACAGACTCTCAGTTATCTGGACTTATTCCTGGCCACCGGGGAGACCTCTCTTGTTCCAGCCACAAGTGCCTGACCAAGTTCCTGACTCCTATGCAGGGGAAGAGGCAGGAGCAAGGCACAACAGTCCTCATTCTCATGCTTCCTGCGCTCCTCTCCACACCCCTGCATGGGAAGATGTATCCCCATTTCACAGGTGCCAAGGCTCTGCCTTGCAGCAGTAAAGGAGAGATGGATTCTTCCATCATGGAGCCCCGGGAGTAACACAAATATGACCTCCTAGTTTACATCCAGAAGGAAACATGCACCGACTACACCTCTCCATGCACAGATGTGACTAGCTCCCAATTCCTGTATCTTATGCCCAGAAGGAGCAGTCATCCTGGGAGACAACAAACTATTGAGAAAACAATAAAGGAAGACACAAGGAAGTTTCAGGCTTGTTTTCTCGGTGCACACTGCTGGGTGTTGAAGTTTCACAAAAGTGGGCTGATGCCCAATAGAGGGCTCTATGGCTCATGGACTTTAATTTGACTTTGCGCTCTGAGTATTTTCCCATTCAGGGAAGGAAAATACACTACACGAGAATCAGAACATGGCAGACATTGTGTCAAACAGGCTGCAGCGAAAGAGAGAAAAGCCTAAACCGAAGCAGCAGAATAAGGTTAGGGCGCTATACAAATGCTGCCCGGGAACTAAACATAAGGGATGTCTTTGGGGGACCCTGCAGCCACCCCTGAGTTCCCTTGGGCCCCTTGGGTAGAAGGGGTCCTGCAGACTTCTTTTCATCCCAAACATCTGCCCCATCTTCTGCTTGTTCTTTCTCTCATCCTCCTTCACCCTTGCCATGTTGTCAGATTCTCTCATCTTGTCCTCATTGCTGAAGCACATGCCTTGGAGAGTCTCTTTATACTCCTTGAGGCAGTGGGCCAGCCCCTTGTTGCTTTTTCTTTTGGCCTTTCTGGGCCTGTGGATTTCAGCTGGGTGCTTTCCTGCAGGGCTCCCTTTACTTTCTGGCTTTCCCTGTCTCTCTGGACTTCCATCCTGTTTTGCCCTTCTCTCAGGCTCTGGTTGCTCTTGGCGCCTTGGCAGCATCCCCTCATCTCCTGCCTTTGCCTGCTTTTCTGACAGCTCTCTGTCTCCCACAGAAAAAGCTGCTTCTGACTGTCACTCCTCTTGTGACTCTGTACCATTTTCCACTGTCCTCGCTTTGAAGGCACGCCTTCCTTCCTTCTCACTCGAGAGTTCGTACATGTCCAGATTTTTATTTTCCCTCCTTGGAGCAGAGGTGGGGGTGAGGTGGGGAAAAAGAGAAAATAGAGAAGACACAGAGGCTGAGGAGCGGGCACGGCAGGCACATTCATCTTAACCTTTGCAACTTGCCCTTGAAAATTGCTCTCCACCTAAGCCTGTCTGCCTTCCAAGTGTGCCTGCTGCCTCCAGCCCACCTCAGAGGTGAGGTAAACATACCCTGGCAGACTCTGCTACCTTCCCTGTGCTCCTTCACTGTGACAAACACTGCGAAAGAGGGTGAGGTGCTTAGTGGAGCCCCAATTCTGCCTGTGGCCTGTCCATGCTGCTGCTGTACACCGACCTGCAGGCATCCAGAGCAGGTCGCACCTCCTTTCCGGGTGTCTCAGCAAGCAGACAACAGCAGACTCAAATATGCACTGACAGGACAGGGGTCAGGGGCTGTGCACTCAGTGAACAGCGGGGACTGGGAAACTGTTCTGGATTCAGGACCTGTCCCCCTCCATCCCTCCCTGCACTCCAGCCGCCATTTCTTTTCAGGACTTGGTTCAAAAGGAGAACGCTCTTCTACCTATTTTGGGGTCTGTGAGACTCTCTGACCTGGCTAAAACTCAAGAGCTCACCTTGGCGCTGAACAACTTTTCGGTCAGAAATGGTTGTTTTTCTTCCTTCCTTCCTTCCTTCCTTCCTTCCTTCCTTCCTTCCTTCCTTCCTTCCTTCCTTCCTTCCTTTCTTCCTTCCTTTCCATCCCTCTCTTAGAGAGCCCTTCCCTGCCCCTGTCCAGGACTGAGACTCCAAGGGGTCCCCGAAAGAGGACAGTGAAGGCAGCTGAGGTCCTGGGGTTGGCTGTAGCCAGCAGGTGGGGATACTTGGGGTTGTTTGCCTTATCTGCCATCTTTGCAGAGGCTGCAAGCTCCCCCAGCAGGCCCATTTCCCATTGCCTCTTCGGTCTACACACAAGTCATCCTCCCTTGTCCCAAACTCCACCTCCCAAATTTCCCTCCTAGCACCCAGGGGGCCTCAACCCCCAGCCTATGTGTCTAGGCACAAAGCCTCACACTGATCTGAGAGAAACAAGAACAGTAACTGGGAGCCCAAGGACCTGAGATATAGCTCTGGGAGAGAGTGCTGGGAGGTGAGAGCAGGGCTAGCCAGCTGGAAAGTCACGTGACAGCTCCCCAGCACCAGCCCTCCCTCCTGCCAACTATCAAGACTCAGCAAGTCACACACCACCTCCTTGAATCAGGTAGCCCTCCCCTCTTGGGTGTGTCTGTTTCTCTTGTTGGAAAGTTGGTTTTAAAAAGAATTTTATTCTATACCGGTTTTTTTTTTATTCTTCAGTTGACTGGAAGAATTTTGACAAAGCTGCTTTCAAAGCTATTGCAAGTCCAAAATCACTTAAGCAAGCCCCATAACTGTGAGGTTAACGTGCGGATAATGGGATATTGCACTTTTGAGAAATAATTAGGAATTCATCTCACTAAATGACAGTTCCTAACTTTATTGTCTGATTTTTATGCTATTTCTATAGCAAAAGTAGACGGACTTGAGGTTTGGGGCTAAGAGACAGAATATTAATTTGTTTTAAATGGGAAACTACTTATGCAAGAGGCAATGACCAGACCCTGGATGAAAATAGGGCTGTGATCAGTCATTCTTTCAGCACACAGCGTGAGTGAACAAAACACTCTTCTGCATCATCTTCAAGACTGAAGGACAAACCAATTTGCCTTTGAATACATCTAATATGCCCGCTAGTCCATGGCACTCCATACCCGGCTTCCAGCTGCCTGGGCTCCTACTTCATCTTCTCAAGAAATTCCAGAAGTCTTGGATGCTTTAAAAGATAACTCCAACACAAAGCTTTCTCATTGGAATCTCTGGAAAGCACAAATGTCTGACTCTGTTGCTTTAATAAATTGTAAACAAGCAGCTTCTATTTGTTCTTCCATGGGTAGCCCCTCTGTCCCTTCACCTAAGCCTTTGGATGGTTCTGTTATCAGTAGCCTTGAAGCTTCGATAATGGGATGTTGTTGCCTCTCTTCCAAAAGAACGAAATGTCCCTCTGAATGGAGACATGCCACTCTCTCCCTGGTGAAGAGTTGGTCCAGTTGGGTCAGCCAACCAGAAGGCCAAAGGACCCCATCTCCAAAATAGGGGCTCCTTCCACTTAAGCCATACTAGAAAGTGAAAGGGGCCATACTGATCCATCTTTCAGGAGGTCATCTGCATTCCCCTAAAGTGAGCCCTGCTCCTCCAGCAGTCTCCCACAGAGCTGCAGTCTCTCAAGCTCTTACTCTGGCCACTTTACTTCTCTTTTCTAGTTTTTTTTTTTTATGTGTTGAAATATTTTGCCTGCATTGATGTCTGTGTACCATGCGGGTGCCTGCTATCCAAGCAGGTCAGAAAAGGCATCTGATCCCCTGGAACTGGAATGGTTGTGAGCTTCCTGGTGGATGCTGGGAACCTCACCCAAGTTCGTTGCAAAAACAAGTGCTCTAAAGGCATCAGGGTTTCTCTCTTAAACTCTAACGACATTGTCATCCAGCAACGAGAAAACGCTCAGCGATTAAGAGCACTTTATCTTTTTCCTCTTTTTTATTGTTTTATTGACCTCTACATTTTCTCTGTTCCCCTCTATTCTTCCCCTCTCCCTGTCTACCCTGTGCTTTGACCCGCATGCTCCCAGTTTTTGGTTTTTGTTTTTCTTAAGAGATCTTATCTTTTTCACCTTCCTATGAAGGTTTATGTATGTCTCTCTTAGGGTCTTCTTTGTTCTCTAGGTCCTGTAGGATTGTTAGTTGTAGGCTGGTTTTTCTTTCCTTTATGTCTAAAACCCATTTATGAGTGTTTACATACGATATTTTTCATTCTGGGTCTGGGTTACCTCACTCACTATGTTTTTTTCTAGATCCATCCATTTGTCTGCAAATTTCAAGATGTCATTCTTTTTAACTCCTAAATAGTACTCCATTTTTTAAATGTACCACATTCTCGTTTTCCATTCTTTGGTTGAGGAGCATCTAGGTTGTTTCCAGGTTCTGGCTATGACAAATAATGCTGCTGTGAACATAATGGAGCACATGTCCTTGTGGTATGATTGAGCGTCCTTTGGGTATATACCCAAAAGTGGTATTGTTGTGTCTTGAGGTAAATTGTTTACTAATTTTCTGAGAAATCCCCATACTGATTTTCAAAGCAACTGTAAAAAGTTTGCACTCCCACCAGCAATGGAGGACCATTCCCCTTACCCCACATCCTCTCCAGCATAAAATGTCATCAGTCTTTTTGCTCTTGGCCCTTCAGACATGTGTAAGATGGAATCTCAGAGTTGGTTTTATTTGCATTTTTCTTATGAGCCCTTGATCTTCCAGAAGACCCTTGGTCAGTTCTCAGCAGCCAAATATAGGATCACAAACATCTGTTAAACTCAGTTTCTGGGAATCAAACACTACCTTCTCACCTCTTCCAGCACCATCTACCCGAGGACTGTACATGTGTGCATGCAGGCAAAATACCCATACACATAGAAGAGCATAAATAAATCTAAACTTTTACTGTCATCAAATATTCATTTAGTATTTTAAAATTACATTATTAATGAGACCCAGAACCTCAAGAGGATTTGCTGATTTTTCTGGAATCAATATACCTTTTTAAAATAATTGTTTATGATTTTGTTTCTTGAATCAGGCTTTCTCTGAGAAATAGCCTTGTCTGTCCTGGAACTCACTTCGTAGACCAGGCTGCCTTCAAAATCATACAGATCTCCCTACCTCCTCAGTGCTGGGATTAGAGGCATTTGCCAGGGCAGGCTTCAATATGTCTTAAAATATATAATAAAGATGAGATGAACTATTTGTTTGTTTGGGCTTTTTCTCCTCATAGTATAAAAACGTTTCATTATTTAAAAAATCCATAATCGTCGGACACAGAAAAGTTAAGAAAGTCTGGCAATTTAGTAATGGGATCTGAGTATCAGTAATGGGGTCAATCTCTCTTTTCTTCTTAGTTCTTAAGTCTCTTTATGAACGTGTGCGCGTTTAGTTTCTCTCATTTATATTCCCCAGAAACACACACACACGTCACTCCTTTCTTTTGGGTTACTATACCCGCTAAAGAACACAGTTGTAAACCTTTTATTCTTATGCATTTTCACATGTAAGTCAATCCCTTGCAGTGTTTGTGTTCTGAGTTTGCGCACTGATCAAACAGTGGTGATGCTACCAATCAGTTGGCTGGATACCATTTGCTTCACTTGCATAGAAATCCCTATGGGTAGTTGGGGAGGGCTTCAAGTTCTGATAGATGTCAGATTCTCCTTCCCACTGCACTTGACAGCTGCCAGCCGTGACTGTATGCACATTGGTATAGAAACAGGTCCCTCAGCCGTTTAAGTATTACAGAACTTGTAGTCCTAGAACGTTCATATTGCTCAGTTCTTTCTTCCAACTTGCACCACAGCTTCAGGGCAGTCCAAGTACCACAGCTCCTCCATCCCTAATAGTAACCACTGGTACAGCTCTTCTGTAGGTCCAGGGCTCTGTGCTACTTAACCCTTAATACAACATGGCATTGCAAGTCTGAGCCTCAGCTTCTAAGACTCTTGACCCTCTCCACAACCAAGAACTGGACTGAGCTCCAGGAGTCCTGTTGAAGAGAGAGAGAGGAGGGAATGCTCAAGCCACTTTGGTCAAGGTCACTCACAGAGACAGCACAGCTGAGCTGTTTGGAGCTCAAGGACTCTGGAGCTGTAGCTGGGGAGCCTGCATGTGACTGACCTAGGCCCCCTCATGTGTTTGAGAGTGGAGCCTGGTCTATTTGCGGGACCCCTAGCAATGGGATCAGGACCTGTACCTGATGCAGCCCCTGCCCTCTGGAACCTATCCCCATGCTGGTTGTCCTATCCTGCCTTGAGGCAGGGGGAGGAGCTTGGTCCTGTCTCAAGTTGATGTGCCAGGCTTTATTGATTCCCTTTGGAGGCCTGCCCCTTTCTTAACAGACAAGGAGAAAAAATAGGTGAGGGGAGTAGATGGGGTGGGAGAGAAAAAGAGAAGGAGAGGAGGGTGGGGAAACTGTGGTTGGTATGTAAAATGAATGAGAATGAATGAATGAATGAATAAATAAATAAATAAATAAATAATAGAAATATCCTTGACCCTGAAATATATAGATAGCCCAGTGGAAACCTCCACCCACTAGGACTTTCGTTCTCTCTTTCCTGTCACCTTACAGCTCTTCTCTTTCTGTATCAACCCTCCTTACTCCCTTGACCCCTTTCTATTTCCCTTGCCCGTCTTTCTTTCCTGGCCCCTTCAGATTGTTCAGCTGTTGCTCTTCAGCTGTGGGACAGCTGGTTGATTTGATGCTTCTTCTACTTGGTCTTCCTTCCCCACTGTCACTGCCAATCCACTGTCCTCTCTCTGCCTGTCCCTGTCTCCCTGTTCCTTGCCCACATCTGTCTCATGCTCCTTCTTTGAGACACAACCTCACATAGCCCAGGTGAGCATTTAAACACGACCATGCTGCTTACCTTGCTGATAGCCGTGATTCCAAGTGAGACCCACCTTACTTGGTTCTGCTGGTGTTTTCTCCATCCCATCAGCTATGCTACTGAAACTGGTAAGGAAAGACAAAGCAAGAGAAACCTTTTCTGGTGTCTAAGGCTGCAACACCAGGTCACACAGCACAGGAGAGCTTCTTCCAGCCAAGCCTGAACAACCTGATTATACAGTATAAAATGGATTTGGGGACCAATTGCAACCATCTGGTAGAAACAATGACAATCCTCTTAGCATCATCCAGTATCACTCAGGTTTGTGCTGTGTCCCAGGGCAGCCTTGCCTCTTAAAACCAATCACAGTCACTGAGACTTTGCTTTGAAAGCAGTCACAGCCTTGTGTCTTAGCACCAGACACTACAGCAACTCCCTTAGGCCATCAAGAAATGGGCTCCCCTCTGGCTTATGGTAAACTATTCCAGACCCTCCTTAGTTGTACTGAGGCCTGTGATAACAGTAAATCTGATGCAAACAGTTTCAAATCATCCAGGCTAGGGTCATACCCTCCAACTAGCACAAATCAATTGCGGACTTGGGGGAGTTTTCTCAAGGTATCTGTGGATAGTTCAAGACTGTTTGTGATGACTTGAGTAGTCTGGCAAGCTGTTTGATTAGCACTCCTCAAGACAAGCAGGGAACCAAGGAGAGTTCAACAGTTACCAGTTAAGTTAGCACATGCTTTATCTTCTTTGCTTATAGGAAGTAAACAGTAGTAAGTATTTTTCCAATCATAACTCAATGAACACCAACAGTGATTTAATACAAAACAAAGCTGACCTCAATGAGGATAGGCCTCTCTCATCTCAATCAAGGGAAGCTTTGTCAGACAGGCCTTTTGCATCTCCTAGTTCCTTCTCCTAGTCAGGAAGTTCCTGACAAGGCAGAGTGACTTAAGCCTAGAGAGTATTGGTGAATGAGCATCATTTTTCTGGCAGGAAGGACCTGGGTGCCTTAGTTACTCTTTTTCTGCTGAGATAAAACACCACAAACAAAGCAAATTTAAAAAGAAAGTTTTTACAATGTGTTGGATTCACACATTCAGAGGGTTACAGTCCATGATATCTGAGAAAAGGCTTGGCACTAGAAACAGCTGAGAGCAGTTAACATCTTGGCCCACAAACAGAAGGAAGATAGAGACCCTGGGAATGGCAGGATCAAGGATACAAGGGCCATATCTAAACATAAGAAAGGCAATATACAGCAAGGAAACAGCCAACATCAAATTAAGAGAACCACAAAGTGATTCCAATAACATCGGGAATAAGAAAAGATTTCCTCCCCTTTCCCTTACCCTCCCCCAATGAACTCCCCCTCTCTCATCAGCAGGTAGAGCAGTCAGGGTTCCCTGCTCTGTGGGGAGTCCAAGGACCTCCCACCTCTTTCCAGGTCTAGTAAGGTGAACATCCAAACAGCCCAGGCTCCCACAAAGCCTGTACGTGCAGTAGGATCAAAACCCAGTACCATTGTTCTTGACTTCTCAGCAGTCCTCATTGTCCGCTATGTTCAACAAGTCCGGTTTTACCCCATGCTTTTTCAAACCCAGTCCAGCTGGCCTTGGTGAGTTCCCCATTGTCTCAGTGTGTGGCAGGGAGGAGACAGAAATCTTTAACAATTAAAAAAAAAGATTTAGACTCGTTAGAATAGAATGTTTATTAAAACATCTAGAATACATTCCTTGCTTAATATTGTTTATGCTGGTTGTAATTCTAATCTTATATTTGATAACTGTTCCTAGTGAATATAGTTTTGTATTGGGTTTGGAACTCTGTTATTTAAACAAAAGGGGGAGGTGCTTTGGTGGTGTCTTTAAGATACCACTTGGGCTTGGTCTCTTATACTATAAATGCAGCTGTTAAGCCTGTGCTCACTTCTTTCTTCTGGTTTTCACTTCCGGCTGCTAGATTCAGTTCCTGTTCCCTGTTCATGTAGAGGATTGTGATCTAGGACAGTGATCTGTAAGTCTCCCCTAAATAAGTAACCCATTAAATTATATGTAATTCGGAAAAAAATAAAAAAAAAAAAGATTTCCACAGTCTTAGTATCTGTTGAATATAGTACTTGAAGACTTAGTGAAGATTTAGTCATGATTTCTTGAAATTTGTGAAATCTCTGCCATATGCTGCAAGACTGTTTTCTATCTATAGAACATTATCCATTGTCTGACTATGTGATGTGGGAGACTCCTCTGTGTGCTGTGATTACCATTAATGAATAACGAAACTACTTTTGAGCTATACCAAAACAGAACCTAGGTAGGAAGGGAAAGCTAGACTGAATGCTGAAAAAGGAAAGTCAGAGTCAGGAAGAAGCCATGGAGCCAGTGCCAGAGACAAAATGCTGAAACTTTGCTGGTAGGCCACAACCTCATGGTAATGCACAGATTAATGAAGATGGGTTAAATTAAGATGTAAGAGTTAGCCAATAAGAAGCTAGAGCTAATAGGCCAAGCAGAGATTTAAATAATACAGTTTCTCAGTTATTATTTAGGGGCTAAGCAGCCGTTAAACAACAAGCAGCTCACTTCCCTCAACAATTATATGACTGATACATCTGATATTTCATCAGACAGAGGGCTGATATCCAAAATAAAAAAGAACTCAAGAAATTGGTCATCAAAAGTACAAATAATCCACTAAAGAATAGGGTACAGACCTAAACAGAGAACTGTCAACAGGGGAATCTAAAATGACTGAAAGACATTTAAGGAAATGTTTAACATCCTTAGTCATCAGAGAAACGCAAATCAAAACAACTCTGAGATTCCATCTTACACCTGTAAGAATGGCCAAGATCAAAAACACTTATGACAACTTATGCTGGAGAGGATGTGGGGTAAAATGAACACTCCTCCATTGCTGGTGGGAGTGCAAACTGGTACACCTGCTATGGAAATTCATATGGCGATTTCTCAGAAAATTAGGAAACAACCTACCACAAGACCCAGCAATACCACTTTTGGGAATATACCCAAAGGATGCTCAATCATTTCTCAAGGACATGTGCTCAACTATGTTCATAGCGGCATTATTTCTCATAGTCAGAACCTGGAAACCACCTACATGTACCTCAGTTGAAGAATGGATAAAGAAAATGTGGTATCGTATTGGCTTTGTGGGAGCCTAGGCAGTTTGGATGCTCACCTTAATAGACCTGGATGGAGGTGGGTGGTCCTTGGACTTCCCACAGGACAGGGAACCCTGATTGCTCTTTGGGCTGACCAGGGAGGGGAACTTGATTGGGGGAGGGGGAGGGAAAGGGGAGGCGGTGGAGAGGAAGATACAGAAATCTTTAATAAAGAAAGAAAGAAAGAAAGAAAGAAAGAAAGAAAGAAAGAAAGAAAGAAAATGCGGTACAAAATAATGACATCTTGAAATTTGTAGGAAAATGGATGGATCTAGAAAAAACATACTGAGGTCACCCAACTCAGAGAGAAAAATATAATATGTATTCACTTATAAGTGGCTTTCAGACATCAATCAAAGGACAATAAGTGAAAACTTGTACAGCCACTTTGGAAATCAGTATGGTTGTTTCTCAGAAAATGGGGAATCAGTCTACCTCAAGACCCAGCTATATCACTTTTGGGCATCTTTTGTTTGTTTGTTTTTGTTGTTGTTCGGTTTTCTAATGTTGCTTGACTGCTTAGTCAATGTTTTAGAGAAAAATCTTGCAGTTTTCTGCCATAGGTGGATGGCCCATCTTAGACATTCCTCTGAAAAGAGTGACCTTATATTCCAGAGTCCTACTGTATATCCCTAGCTATGTCTTCATGGTAGATCCTAAACTCACTGCTATAATACAAAAATTCCTGACAGGAGATAGTTTATTTCCAAAAGTGAGTTCTGCCAATTGTCTGAGTCCCCACCTAGGTCATCTTAGTTCTGCTTCTCAGTTGGTAGCCTTCTAAGGAAGGCCTTTTGCTTTGAGTGAATGAAAAGTGAGAAGGGAGGACCACAGCCCTAGAGGCCTTTCCTGTGTGCAGGGACAGTTGTACAGCAAGGTTGTGTTAGAAGCATGACATCATGATAGATTTCTTATTTCCCCCTATGTTTAAAAGAAATATTTTTCTTTACAAAACATTCTGATTAGAGTTTCCTGTCCCTTTAACTTCCCCAGTTTCTCCCCTCCTCCCATGCCATCCAGATCCACCTCGTTTCTGATTCTTATTAGAAAACAATGGGCTCCTAAAAGATAAAAAATAACAAAATTAATTAGAATAAGATAATATACAACTATCGCATAGAAGTGTCCTTGTGGTAGGCTGAAGTTTCCTTGGAGTATAAAACGAAACTTCTTTATTTGGAATTTAAGGTAGATTGATTGTCATCTGGAGTACAAGTCCATCTAAATCGACTCACAGAAACTCAAAGAGACCGAAGCAGCAACCATGAGGCAGGCATCGGTCTGCACCAGGTCTTCAATGTGTATATTATCTCTTTCAGTATTTTAGGAGAACTTTTATTTGTATTTTTGTGGGGCTGTTGAGTGTGGGAACAATTGGGTCTCTGATTCTTAGGTCTTCTTGTGGGCTTTTTTACTCCTGTTCATTTGCCTCATCCAATTTTTATTTGATAATTATGATTTAAAATCTTATTCTAATTTATTTTGTTGTGTTTTGCTGTTACTTCTTAGAAGCCTATTATTATCTACTGAGAGATAGAAACCAAATGGATCCTGATAAAAGGCAAGGTGGAGCAGAACTGGGAGGAGTAGAGTGAAGGGAAATTATAATTAGGATAGATTACGGGGAAATACTATTGTCGATAACAATGGAAGGAAGATTCCCGAATGAAGGACAACACAAAAGGGTCATGGCTCACAGAGATACACTGACTCTTCTTGGTCATTTGATTATCAGTATGTATCCACCAACATCTCAAACCTAGACCACAATCAGCACTGAGATGTTACTGCTTCTTCCATTGCCCTCATTTAACTTTTGTTTCCGTCCCTCCATCCCTCTCTTTTTGCTTTTGTCTTCATTTAATTTAGGTAGCTCTCACTCTCCCACACTAGCTCACCTGTTTGTCATTACTCCTTGTCTTTATCTAGAAGTTATATATTAAAGCCCTGTTTTGATATCATTCTTTGTAGTATTCCAATAATTGTTGAGGTTAAGCAATGTCTTCTGCGGACTCAGTCTTCTATAGTCTGGCATCTTCTCAGGTACTACATATTAATTTTTTCCAGTTGAAGAGTGGGAGGAGTGAGAATATGAGCAAAGAGTTCAAGACCAGGATGCGGACACCCACTGAAACAGTTTACTTGAGCTGATGTGAGCTCACCAACTCAGGCCAGACAGGGAAGGAACCAGCATTGGACCAAGTGGCTGGGGTAGACTGCAGGGCCACTGGCAGTGACAAGAGGATTTATCCCTGCTGTTGCTGCTGCTGCTGCTGCTGCTGCTGCTGCTGCTGCTGCTGCTGACTTTTTGGAAACCATTATCTTTGGATGGATACCTTGCTCAGCCTGGATATAGTGGGGAGGGGCTTGGTCCTTCCTCTGGGCAATGTGCCTTACCCTCTCTGAGGAGTGGATAAAGGTGGGGTAGGGGGGTAAGTGGAGGGAATGGGCAGAGGAGAGGGAATAGAAACTTGAATTGGTATGAAAATGAAAAAAAAAAAGATTGTTTTCTTTTTAAAAATACCCACTTTTCTCACTCATATGAACATACATATAGTATTTATTTAATGATTTTGTATATTGAGACATATACTAGAGCATGTGTGAAAAGAAGGACATATTTCAGAAAACCTCTCATTTTTGAAACTTACAAAGTGTGCGGTGAGATACATAAACATAGAGAAAGTGAGAGCACCTTAGTGTTTTATGAACCAATAGCTACCGCACATTTAGTTATTGCTGTAAATGGGGTGATGGTCAGTATTGGCAAAGTTAAGAAACTAAACGACCAGCCTGACCAAGATTATAAAAACTGCCTTTCAAGCCCTGAAACTAAGGCGTGCTTTAAAAGAGAAAGGAGGTATTCTAGAGAGGGTTTCATACTCTCAGATATGAGCGCATATCACTAATCAGCAACATATAATTATTAATTCCGCATGATACTGGCATGTTGAACCACCTGCAAGGTAAAGTTGAAGTAAAATTGATGGGACTGAGTAATTCAAATATCATTCATTGTTAGCTTACCTTGCTTAAAAGAGCATAAGGTTTGTTGTTATTATTGTTGTTGTTGTTGTTATTTTTATTGTTATTATTTTTCCTTTGATTGAAAATAGATTGTTTTGTCTTGCAACAAATGTCCTAAGAATCCTATCAAAGCACTAAACTCAACCTGGAATCCAATATGCTCAAAGGACCTGATGCAGACTCTTGCAGAGACTCTGAATATTGGCTCGGTGTCTCTGAATTCACATGGGCTTTGATGAAGCTGTTAACAGGTGTGGGGATGTAGCTCAGAGGTAGAGCACATGTTTCGCATATATGAGGCCCCGGGTTCGATCCCCGGCATCTCCAACACAACAATTTTAACCTTTGACGTTTCTTTTTCAGGATGTTTCTGTGCAAGGTGTCCCAGACTTTAAATTCCCGTGATGAGGTCATATATGCATAGCTAATTATTGGATGAAATTGTTTGTTTATCACCGTGACAGCAATGTTCATCTTTGTGACGACATTTTCCTAGACATCGCCATGGTCTGGTGAGGAGAATGTGGGCATGCTTCACAGATCGAACAAAAAACGAAAGCTCTGCTTTCATAGTGGTGACAGTTTCTCAGATAATGGGTGAAAACAAGGGTGAAGAATTCCTGCTCTGAGAGAAAGAAAGGGAGGGCTGGGCGGAGCCATTCCTGGTTACTATGGGGGAGGTAGCATTGCGGTTGTCATAGAAACCCGGGTCATTATGGCGACCATTTTCAAATGGCCACCGCGCGATGTTTTGGAAAGGAGCATTCAGTTCCTGGTGTTTGGACTGATTTGAGCTTATAGATTCCCGGAGGTGAGCACCAGATTCTTCTTGAATGTTGGGAGGAAGATGCAGGGATTCCAGACCCAAGTAGTACCACTCGTACCTCGGGGTTTGCAGCCTGTGTATCTCCGGAAGGAGACAGACTTGGGACCATTCTGCCTCCTCCTGTGCTGTTCTGTACCGGGGTGTGCTGGAGCCATTGTCCAGGAGGGGAGTTGTGGGAGAGTGAGCAGGAGGGAGATGAGGCCAAATGAGCACTCTGTGATCCCGATTTCCCACTCTGTGCATGAGATTGCTCGCCCACAGGACCGGTGAGATTTAAGAGGGAAAGCCTAAATGCTAGTGTTATTCCTTTGGAAACTACAGCTCCCAGACTCCTCCTGGATTACCAGCACCTGTGCACGCTGGCTTGCCCAGGTGTGGGTCTCCCAGATAACCTTGCGCTTCCCGTTAAAAAGCAGGCTTCCACGAGGTCTTGCTCTCTCTGGCCCCCTACCCTTGTGTGTCTCACACACCCATCCTTTATCGTGTTCCCCTTCCCCCATTAAAGTGCACCCACGTGGGAGCCGCGTGTCTTGTCTCTTCCTTTTGCGCGTGTCTCGTCTATCCTGTGTTAGTCTACACACCCCACCCTGCCGTTTTTAAAGGAATAATAGCTAGTCCATAATTACCCTACATGTCTCAGATGATACTAAAATACGCACTTGATTAGAGGATTTTCTTTTTAGTAATCTGCGGTTTTGTTTGGATTTGAGACAGCATTTCACTGTGTCCTACCCTGGCTCAGAACTCTCAGTGATTCTACTGCCTTGGATGCCTCGTGAAGGCAAGGCATTGCAGGTGTGGGACACTTTGTGCTTGGCAACAGTCTGTAATTTTAATTTCCATTTCCGTGGGGCCCACCCTGCCAAGTGGCCCTGATCTGTCCTCAGAATCCCTGCGACACTGCCTATGGCCTTAATATCTCTAATGAATCTCTATAAAGGTGGCGATCCTATCAATGCCCCCTTGAAAAGCACACCCGAAATCTTTCACGGGTCTCAATTACTACTTTCTGACTGACATTTGATGTTTTCCGTATATGTCATAGAAATGTTTATCAGATATATGTATTTCTAACTTTTTTCCTAGCCTCAGACTTATCATCTCAATTCTCATCCATGTCTTTGGAAGAGCAGAGATTTTAAATTGTAAGATCCCACCTTCTCTACTTTTTCAATTACGGTTTTTATTTGGTGTCTTGTCTGCCAAGTCTTTGCCTGGTAACCCAGTGAGAAGGATTTTCTTCTTGTGTTCTGTTTGACATTTATAGGCTGATTTTTATATTTTTACATCTGTAATCTGTTTTGAATGGTCTTCACGTATGATAGGATGTAGGTCCTGGTTTATTTGTGGGTTTGGATATACACTTGCCTCAGCATTGCTTCCTGAAAGGCCATCTTTCTGCATCAAATTTCCTTGTTTATTTGTGAAACAGCAGTCCTCTAATGATCCAATCATGGTATATATGCCAGTAATCCCAGTGCCAGGGAGGCTGCAGCAGGCGTATGGTCAGTTCTTCTCAGCACACCCTACACGCACTACACACAAGCTTGATGCCAGCATCGGGTACAGGAAAAATGTTGACTCGATATAGGCAGTGGTCTGTAAATGTGTGGATGTGAGCGTGGACTGTTGGTTTTGGACTTTTTCTTGCCAACACTGATTCATTAGCAAGCTGGTTCAATTACTGTAGGTTCAAACAGAGGTCTCCTATCAGGCAATGCTGTTCTCTAACATTTGTCTGTTTCTAAGGTTTTCCCACAAGCTATGTATTTAATCTACAATGTTTAGAGTTATCCACTCAATTTTTAAAAAGAATAAGTGTAATTTTATTGTTACTGCATTGAATCTGTAGCTCAGTTTTGAATCAACAGACATCTTACTAATAGTGAATTGTTTGAGCCGTGAACATAGTTGTCCTTCATTAAGACAGGTTGTCTCCAATTCAGCAATGTTTGGAAATCTTTCAGTCTATCAGCACTATGGATCTATCTGTCGGGATTATGCACAAATATTTGTACATTTTGATTCATCTATAACTGGTATTATTTTTTAAACACAATTCATACGTATTGTTTTTTTTCTGTGAACAAATTATTAAATCTTCTGTAAACTGTCAGGAACCAAGTGTCAATAAACTTACAAAGGATATTTTTTGTTGAAAGCATGGATTATCCCATGATGAAAACATTATTTGATGTATAATGCAGCTTGTCCCTATTTTCTTATCGGCATTTACAGGTTATTATTGACAGTCTGAAACAAATGAGAGAAATGTACCAGAGACAAGTTCATGGCAATCATCTCAGGAATCTCATTCAAACCACAAAAGTTAGTAGCTATCACCATCCCCTTTGTGGTTAGATATGAATCTGTGGTAACGTGGTTGTACCCCTTGAGCTCTCAGTAAACACCAGGGAGCTAGGAGAGTGAGAATGAGAGGTGTTTTTGTGTGTGTGTGTGTGTGTGTGTGTGTGTGTGTATGTGTGTGTGTGTGTGTGTGTGTGTACAGAAATTCCTTGGCAGAGGCTGGTCTGCAAAGACTGATTGATTGACTCTTAGACCTGCAGTGTTATGTAGATGGTGGAAGTCACAGTCCCAGGGCCTAATTACAATTTCCTTTGTGTTCTCCTGAGCCCATGAGTAGCCACTCCTTGGGCCCCCTGTGTTGGACTTACCTAATACCTTGTCACTAACAGATAATGTTGGACCTGATATTTAAAATACCAGAATATGTCTCCTTAACAAAGCTTTAATTTTCTACCAGTTAAAGGACTGTGTGTCATCACATAGCAGCTACTGCCTGTAGCTGAGGTGTCTCTGCTTTACCATAATACTCTACTTAATATTATCACCAGTGAACTTAAGGAGAGTCTATAGTTTCTTCATTCTGTTATTATAAAAACTTCATGAAACTGTTTCCACATTGTAACATGAAATTTGTACTAACATAAACTGTTTCTCTCATGTTTACTCACAGATATTTGACTTCAAAATGAACTTTCCCTTCTTCCTTTGAGGTGAGAGCTCTGTGTTTACATTGACAATTTTTAGTGTGTGTTGTGTATATACTCACGCTTGTGCAAATATGTCCCTCGATATATATTTGTGAAAGTTAGTTAGTCACTTACTGCTGTGATAGGTTATGTGTTATAATTCTCCTGGTCCTCTTCAATGATGACCTGGTGTTTAGTATACTACTAAATTATCTCCATAGTTCTTTACTCATGTGCTGACTTATTTCAGTATGGTTTCCCCAGCCAAGGTGTTACAACTCTGCTTTAGATCCTCAGATGAGTAACAACTCTGCTCTGCTATGAGAAGCTTTTCCAGTTCTGCTCCCTTCTCCTCTGCTCATCTCCAGTTAAAGTCATTGTTTCTCTGTTCTTCTAAGGCAAAGAAGGTCTCACCAAGCCTCATTCAAGAGATTCACTGAGAGGGAAGAATCCAGGAGGTGGCTGCCCCTGCAAAGAGGGAAAATCAGCTCCCACTGAACAAATACAGGGTGGTTTCATGCTCAGTGATCAGCTGGTTTTCCTGCTCAGGAATTCGTTGCTTTTATGCTGACAGATTGGTTAGTTTGTTTTGCCGAATTGGTAATTGGAAGAGTGTGTTTCTGTGGCTTTAGTTTCAGGGGCAAAGTGTGTTAATTTCACTGGCCTTTTTTAAATGTTGGGCTCTGGTTCCAGGTCCAGTGAATTGATTCCAGTCTCAGGATCAGTGTATGTTTCTTTTGCTCTGATTTCAGGATCAGGGTGTGCTGCTATGGACAGATACTTGTGTTGTTTCCCCTAGAAAGAGATATGCAGTCCATTGTGGGCCACCAAGTGAGTGCTGAGAACCCAGCCCAGGTCTTCTGTAAGAGCAGCAAGTCCTCTTAACCATGGAGCCATCTCTGAAGTCCAAGTCATCAAATATGAAATGTAATTAGTATTTTTCTACTTTGCCCCATAATGACAATAGACATCTTCTTATACTCAGGTAGGTACAAGTTTCATTATTATTTACCAATCCAGAAGGTTTAATTTCTATGTTAGTTAGGTTTTCAATCCCAACCACTGCCCTACAATGTCTGCAGGAAAATACAACAATCTGCCATTATAGACAAATTTATATATGCTGGAATGTATTAGAATAGAACAAGAGTTTAGAGACATCTGGCCTTCATTCATCTTGCATATATGTTTAAAATTATCTATTTTGTTGCCCATGATAATTGTTCATTCTTAATATTAAATAGTGTAGCAATGTATAGCTACACGACAAGTTTCATACTTTAGTTTTATTTCATGTATATAAATGTTTGCCTACATATAGGTATGAAGAGCACATGCATACCTGGTGCCCATGGAAGCCAAGAGAAAACATCGGATCCCTTGGCACTGGAGTTACAGTTGAAAACTGCCGTGCTGATTTTGGGAAATGAGTCTTTGCCTCTTGCCTGTTGCTGAAGTTGTTTTCAATTTCAGTGTCTTGTATATAAAGCTGCTGTTAACTGAAATAAATGAGTCTTTAAAAGAAAATATGTCTTCTTTCTCCAGGTTATATATTTGGGGATGTGATGGCCAGATGACAATTAACATATGAAGAAACTGAGACATATTTTTCTTTTTTTCTTTTTTTTCCTGACTTGTAGTTTTTATTTTTTTTCCTTTTTTTAAATTTTTTTTCTTTTTTTTATTTATTAAAGATTTCTGTCTCTTCCCCACCTCCGCCTCCCCTTTCCCTCCCCCTCCCCCAATCAAGTCCCCCCCCCCCATCAGCCCAAAGAGCAATCAGGGTTCTCTGCCCTGTGGGAAGTCCAAGGACTATCCTCCTCCATCCAGGTCTTGTAAGGTGAGCATCCAGACTGCCTAGGCTCCCACAAAGCCAATACGTGCAGTAGGATCAAAAACCCATTACCCATGTTCTTGAGGTCTCAGTAGCCCTCATTGTCCGCTATGTTCAGTGAGACCTGTTTTAACCCAGGCTTTTTCAGACCCAGGTCAGCTGGCCTTGTTGAGATCCCGATAGAGCATCTTCATTGTCTCAGTGTGTGGGTGCATCCCTCGCGGTCCTGAGTTCCTTGCTCGTGCTCGCTCTCCTTCTGCTCCTGATTTGGACCTTGAGATTTCAGTCCGGTGCTCCAACGTGGGTCTCTGTCTCTGTCTTCTTTCATCGCCTGATGAAGGTTAATATTCAGGAGGATGCCAATATGTTTTTCGTTGGGTTCTCCTTCTTATTTAGCTTCTCTAAGAACCCGAATTATAGGCTCAATGTCCTTTATTTATGGCTAGAAACCAAATATGAGTGAGTACATCCCATGTTCCTCTTTTTGGGTCTGGCTTACCTCACTCAGGATGGTGTTTTCTATTTCCATCCATTTGCCTGCAAACTTCAAGAAGTCCTTGTTTTTTACTGCTGAGTAGTACTCTAATATGTATATATTCCATACTTTCTTCATCCATTCTTCTATTGAAGGGCATCTAGGTTGTTTCCAGGTTCTGGCTATTACAAACAATGCTGCTATGAACATAGTAGAGCATATACTTTTGTTGCATGATAAGGCCTTTCTTGGGTATATTCCCAAGAGTGGTATTGCTGGGTCCATGGGTAGGTTGATCCCAAATTTTCTGAGAAACCGCCACACTGCTTTCCAGAGTGGTTGTACAAGTTTGCATTCCCACCAGCAATGGATAAGTGTACCCCTTTCTCCACAACCTCTCCAGCAAAGGCTATCATTGGTGTTTTTGTTTTTCGCCATTCTGACAGGTGTAAGATGATATCTTAAAGTTGTCTTGATTTGCATTTCCCTGATCGCTAAGGAAGTTGAGCATGACCTTATGTGTCTTTTGGCCATTTGAACTTCTTCTGTTGAGAGATCTCTGTTCAGCTCAGTGCCCCATTTTATAATTGGGTTGATTAGCCTTTTACAGTCTAGTTTCTTGAGTTCTTTATATATTTTGGAGATCAGACCTTTGTCAGTTGCTGGGTTGGTGAAGATCTTCTCCCAGTCAGTGGGTTGCCTTTTTGTCTTAGTGACAGTGTCCTTTGCTTTACAGAAGCTTCTCAGTCTCAGGAGGTCCCATTTATTCAATGCGGCCCTTACTGTCTGTGCTGCTGAGGTTATACGTAGGAAGCGGTCTCCTGTGCCCAATTGTTGTAGTGTACTTCCCACTTTCTCTGCTATCAGGTTCAGTGTGTTCAGACTGATATTGAGGTCTTTAATCCACTTGGACTTGAGTTTTGTGCATGGTGACAGACATGGATCTATTTTCATTTTTCTACAGATTGAAATCCAGTTTTGCCAGCACAATTTGTTGAAGATGCTCTCTTTTTTCCACTGTATACTTTTAGCTCCTTTATCGAAAATCAGGTGCTCATAGTTTTGTGGATTAAAGTCAGGGTCTTCTATACGGTTCCATTGGTCGACTTCTCTGTTTTTATGCCAATACCAAGCTGTTTTTAATACTGTAGCTCTGTAATAGAGTTTGAAGTCAGGGATGGTAATGCTTCCAGACGTTCCTTTATTGTATAAGATTGTTTTGGCTATCCTGGGTTTTTTGTTTTTCCATATAAAGTTGATTATTGTCTTTTCCAGATCTGTGAAGAATTTTGATGGGATTTTGATGGGGATTGCATTGAATCTATAGATTGCTTTTGGAAGAATTGCCATTTTTACTATGTTGATCCTCCCAATCCAAGAGCAAGGGAGATCCTTTCATTTTCTGGTGTCTTCTTCTATTTCTTTCTTCAAAGTCTTAAAGTTCTTGTCATATAGATCTTTCACTTCCTTGGTCAGGTTTACCCAAAGATATTTTATGCTCTTTGTGGCTATCATGAAAGGTGATGCTTCTCTGATTTCCCTCTCTGTTTCTTTATCCTTAGTGTATAGGAAGGCAACTGATTTTTTGGAGTTTATCTTGTATCCTGCCACATTACTAAAGGTGTTTATCAGTTGTAGGAGTTCTTTGGTAGAGTTTTTGGGGTCGCTTATGTATACTATCATATCATCTGCAAATAACGAAAGCTTAACTTCTTCCTTTCCAATACGAATCCCCTTGATCCCCTCATGTTGTCTTATTGCTATTGCTAGAACTTCAATGAGACATATTTTTCCAAGTTATCATCCTGTTATCCATGGCCACCAGCAGGGGGTATGGGAGAGTCATCCTCCACAACCTGCCAGGTCTTCGTATGACAAGTCTTTATTTCTGAGTATTTTATGGGGGTGTTGAGAGTCCCCTCAGGGTCACCTGTCTCTCTTCCCTAAGTGTTAAGCATGTTGCGGCTGTTATGTTTCTCTTACTGGAGCATCTACTCACCCTTCTGGCCAAGTTTGATTTCGTGAATTGTCTAATTTCCCAGTGGCTATTTTTGGAGCTTTCTGTATTCTGGAAACAAGAAGACTGTCATCTGATATACAAGTTCCCACATTCATTTTTCCAGGTAAGAAAAATATGTTTCCCTCATATATTTGGAAGAGTGGATATTTTATAACTTCTTAGAATTCTTTACAATCCAGTTCCTCATTTAATGATAGGGGGTTTGTTGTATCTAAGAAGTTTGTCTGTAAATCATGAACCTAAACATTCAATTGTATTGTTACAAGATTCATGTTTGGCTTGTATTTTGGATTTCTTTTAGGTTTCTTTTCACTATTTACTGAGTGTCTGCCTGTATGTCTGTGTGTGCCGTATGTACGTTTGAGTACAGATGCCCACTGAGACCAGAAAAGACTTTCAGTTCCTCTAGATCTGGACTTATAGGCAACTGTGGGCCACCATATGGGTGCTGGAAGCTGAAGACAGAAAGACAGGGCATTGAAGTTGACATGAGAGGGGAAAGAGTCTCTCACCCTGTGATCTAATTTATATTTTTGTAACTGCCACTCAAGAAACCTCAATCCAATTGATAGAGCTGAAATTATCTATAGATATAATGCAGCTTTTCCTAAGCCATCTCAAAAAAAAGTTTTAAAATAACAAAAAAATAAACTATGGCCTGAAGAGATGGCTCATGTTTTAAAATCACTGGATGTCTTCCCGAGGATCCAGGGTTGATACCCAGCACCTACCCGATGGTTCACAACTGTCTGTAACTCCAGTTCCGAGAGATCCCTCTGTGGGCAGTAGGTACTCACTCATGTGGTGTACAGACTTCCCTGTGGAAAAACATTAAAAAATAAAAAAAAATAAATAAATTATATTACTTAGACCAGGATGCTTGTAGAGTCACATATTCACCTTACAGTTTAATTTACTGAAAGAAAATTTTTAAAGGGATAAGGATATTTTAAAAGCATTTTTTATTTTCATTTTTGACTTTTAAAACACCTATTGTATATTTTTTCTCATGGGAAAACAGACCCTATTTAAAGACTCAATGTATTCTTATGCATAAATTTTAAACAATGTAACTTTGTGAGCATTAAAAATCTTTCCATCTCTCCCTCTCCCACTGTCTCTCCCTCCCTTCCTCACACACACCCTTTGCAATGACACCTAATCTCAAGCCTCTCTCTACTCCACACTCAGGCCTAATATATCAGCCATCCTTATTCTGTGTGAGCTTCTGTCCAAAGCTTCATTCTGGCTTTCCCTGAAATTCTTTTCTGCAGCCTAGTCATACATCTAGCTTCACCAGGGTCAAGGTTATCAAAGGGACAGAGTCATACTCAGGATGCTGGTTATGGTGCTTGGCTCTTGGCTATACCTCCTTACAACCACCCAGAGTCCCAGAAAAACTCGGTGAAGAGCATATGCCTGCTTCACTGAAGTGTCTTTGTGTCTTTGCTATAGGTGTCCCCTCACACGTATGTGACTCTTCTGTTCCTTCATATACTGTTCTGTCTTATTGTCATTACCACTCAGTCAGGCTGTCTTCATTTCTCTAGGTTTATAAGGAGTTTGGAAGTCAGATGTTCATCCTCCAAGTTTGTTCCTTTTCAAGGTGTTTTCAAGCTCTGGTTTATCATATTCACTGTGAGTTTTAGGATAAGCCCATTAGTTTATGAAAAGTCTGTTAGAGTTCTGTTGGTATTGCACTGGATCTGTAGGTCTGTATGAGGAGAACAGACACCAGCATCTTCCATTGCATGAAGGTGATTGTAGTGTGAATTCTAATTGGTCTTAATAATAAAATCTGGAGTCAGATATTAAGGGGTTGGAGGTGAAAGATCAGGAAAACAGGAGTAGCCAGCTACTAGTTCTTTCTCGACAAAATCCTCAGATCAAATGGAATATCCCGTCTCTACAAGCCCTCAGACTGAATGCCTGGATCTCCTATCTCCTCCCACCTTATATTCCTCTCTTTTCCCAGCCATATCCCTTTCAGTCTCCATCTCCCTAGTGCTGGGATTAAAGGTGTGTGACACCAGGAAGCACTTTGATGAAAGATGTGAGTCACCACTGCCTGACTCCTCTTTAGACTGGGTAAATCTAATGTAGCCCGGGATGGCTTTGAACTCACATAGTTCTGTTTCTTGAGTGTTGGGAAAGGGGTGACGTGCCTGGCCTCTATGGCTAACTAGAGGCTATCAGCACACACTGATCCTCAGGCAAGCTTTATTGTCATGGAAGAAACAAAAATATCACCACAGTGGACAAATCTATACATCTTTACTCTCTCTCAGCAATGATTTGTCCCATTCAGTGTCTAGGCACTACAGAGAAGCGGGTAGAGTTTTCCTAATTATTTCATATTTGCTGAAGCTATCTCCAGTGACAGGGATTTTAAATTACAGCTTCCAGACATTTCACTGTGGTCAACTGTCTGTGGGTAGATTTTAACAGAAGCTCTCTTTTAGGTTGAAGTGTCAGGTTACTTTCCCTATGATAAAAATGTCCTTGATGCTAACATATATTTGCTGTGTTTCAATTTCAAGATTTTGAAGTTGCAAGTGAATTATGAGAAAAGAAACAAATGTCAAACAGCCAATTTTGGGGAAAGATTCTAAAGCAACCACAGGTCAAATGTTTGCCCAAATGGAATCTTTGGCAAAATCATAGAGCTAGTCCTTTACCTCCCAGCCAGCTCCATCAGAGAGGTTCTGAGATCAGGGATGGAGAAAGAAGGTGACACGCGAATATGTATGTATGAATCTGTAACTCCAGAAAGGTCTGTATTATGAAGAATACTAGGTAATCATTTTCATAATATCTAATATAATTTTTCGAACACAAAAAGGACAAGGTTAGTACTCGTCTGTTTCCTTCTTGTTTTCCCATCGGTCAGGCAGATTTTAGCAGTGTCTGCTGTGGACTGTGTACAGAGGGGGTGTTTTATGGATGGTTCTTTCCATGTTGATTATGACCATGACACCTGCCAAGGGTTTCTGATACCTACTTACCTGTGCAGTTACTAGTCTACAAGCATTGCTTGTCTTTGAGTAAAGATTCCTTTTTATTCTTTTGATTATGAATGTATTTACTCATGCCTTTGTGTCTACTCAGAAACACCCATTTTTAGAAGGAGTACTCCTTTGTCATCAATATATATTGTGATGCTTAAATTATCCCATAATGTGCCCGTGAGAGGACACACATTCAAGTGGACCTGCTCTTCGCTTGTTATCTGCCTAGAATTCTGGATTATCTGACCACCCCTGGGAAGACAGTAATCACCAAATTCTAGTTGTCAGTGACACTTTGTCTCCTCTGTCTGTCAATGTCAGGTCTCTTCTATGATAAGAACAACAGGACTGCAGAGAGAACATGCAGAAGGTTGACAAGAAGCTGACATGAGCCCTTGTGTTCAGTATGTGAGAGTCATCAGTGCCACCAGTGTGTTTGTGTGTGTGTGGCATGTGCGTGTGCGTGTGCGTGTGTGTGTGTGTTTGTACAGGAAGGATCTGTGAGATGAACAAAGAAGAGGAAGATGTCACTGCACATCTTTGACTTGACTGGATGCAGACAGACTACTCCATCCCTATATTCAGTACAGTAGAGTGCATGAGCATTCTCATCTGCCTTCCTTCCCTTTCCATGAGCTTTCTCTCCCCTTACTCTGCCTTCTAGTAGAACAGGGAGAAAACTGTGAACTCTCCATGCAGAACAGGCTCCTGGAGAAGAACCAAGTGTGGTGTGGTCTTGTCAGCCTGTTACCTAGCAAGAGTGACAAGATCTTCTGGGACTCACCAGGTGAGTCATTTCCTTTTCTCTTCCCATCCGTGTGACCAGCAGGGGATCTGCGATGCCTTGTAAGAACACATCCTGTTGAGCAGGTAGTAGCAATAGCAGCACACTTTGGAACAATGACATTAATAGACTCCCCAGATGATTGTACCCTGCATGGGTTCCTTTAAATGACCAGGACAGAAATGGAAGCCATCCCCATCAGACCATTTTCCCGAATGGGCCATGCCTTACTGCATCACATTAGCAGGGAGTCCTTATTAAAATGGTAGATATCTGGGTCCACAACAGACACTGAATCAAACCCTGGTAAGTGGGGTGTGGCGTAGCCACTTCTTCCTGGTGGCTGTCCATGTTAAAATTTGTTTCTACTGTGTTTGATATTCTGTCTTCCAGGATATGGAGTCACAGACTGCTTAATTCCATACCGTGGTCTCTTAAATACCAGTGTCTTACATGGCATATCAAATAGACAAATGAATTTGTTCATGTATGTTTATCCAGATATTCTTTTGTGAGCTCCTTGTTCCTGCACTGAGAAGACTAGCAGGGGTCCTTGTATATTGTGTTAGATAGGTAAACTGTCAGTAAGCAGATGAAATCAGTAATCAGAGCAATTTCATGTATTATTTCTGTTTTAAATATCATAAAGAGGATAGGAAATAGTTGAGATGGGCATTGTGGTACGTGATGTTACCCCTCAAAGGTTTCAGAAGTTAGCATGTGATCTGAGTCCTGAATGACAAAAAGAAGCAAGGCCGTGCACGAACCATGTTGTGGGCGTGCTTGCCCCCATGGAGAACAGTGGATCTAAGAGCAGAGGACAAGGCCAGTGGCCAGAACCTTGAAGACAATGTGGACACTGCTTGGGGATAGGATAGAAAGGAAGATGTGTGTCGTTTTCAGCTGTGTATGACATTTGGATTATATGATCAGTGTGGAAGGAGAGTTATGGAACTGACATGATTTGATTCCTTTTGGTGGAAGGTGACTTGGCACTGCATAGAGAAAGGCCTGAGGAGGGCGAGATGAGGGAGTGTGTGGAGACAGTGGGGATGTTTCAGAAGACAGGGGAGGGATGGAAGTGGATTGAAGGAGGGATGAAGCCATGCTGCAGTGATCAGCAGAAGAGCCGCCCTGAACAGCCTTGTCTGGGAGAAGGCAGATAGCACCTGTATGCGCTGTGCATTTTCCTTGTGGAGACGTTGCTCTAACATCTCTGGATTTGTCTGACCGCATGGAGACACAGTGCTTCCGTTTACTGACATTAGTTGTTCTGCGTGTATTTGACACAGAATAGTTTGAATACCCAAACTAGTTATTGTAAAACTCAGTAATTTAACAACGTGTCAGCTGATGAATAATTTCCAGATGTAAACTTTTCTAAGTACAACTAACTGTAGCACAATTTCCAAAAGAATAAGAATCTAACATTTGTCTAATGAAAAGTGAACCCAAAATTCAATGTATTTTTGAAAATGGCTGTTCTACAGCATGCACTGCTCTTGGCAGGTTTACAGATGACGCAAGTGAGTAGGCTTTAGGCAGAGTCGAAGTGAAATCAGTCTCTAGGTGCTGCAGCTACTGCTTGTCCCTATTCTTTCTCCAGAAGAAGACTGCTTTTAGAAATGCGTATGTTTGACAGGTGGGCGTAGCGCAAACATTCACAAGACAGAGGCAGTTGGATGTCTGAGTGCAAGGCCATCCTGTAATTCCATTTGCATACATCAACATTAGTCTGCCACATATGCAGGACTTGTGACTGGTATTTAAAGCAGGTAATAGCACGTGAGCAGTGTGATGCTCTCATTTCACAGAGTGGGGAGCGCAGCTCAGAGCAGAGGGTCTCACCCTCTTTTCTCCTCACACACAGACACACACATATGCACACCCGGGCACACACCCACACATTGGATAAAGGATGTATATACCTTCTGTACTTTAGAAGTAGTCATTGTGTTCTGTTTCTGAACAATGAAGTAGAAGGACAAATGGAATTGACTCTATGCTCTGTGCATGCCTGTGTGTGTGTGTGTGTGTGTGTGTGTGTGTGTTCGTATTTACACACAGAGCTCCACCATCTCTATCTAATGAGGTTGCTTTATGTTAGCCTTAGACTGGGATTGGTCTCCGATTTGATATACCTAAGATGTCAAGGTTTATGTGCCAGGAAATTATAATGAGGTGAAAAAACACTGCCTTATCTTCAGAGGTGAGGTCCCTTCAAGTCCAGGTCACAGCCAATGTTCCCTCCCTCCCAACCACAGACTCCACTGGGCCCAAGACTCTCACTGATGTAGTTCCCACTATGGCCAGGAGGTGGCAATCAAACTACATGCCTACATTAATTTTCTTTAAAAGGGCTGATATTTTATGGAATAGCAATGCGTTTTTAGTGTGTTTGGAAAGCTGACACATATATAGAGCAGTTCCATTTATGGATTGCAGCAACTGTAGTGCTCCACAACTCACTTCATCCTCCCTGAGTGAAAAGTGGGCAATGCACACGGGATACAGGGTGGTTGGTGCTCTGTAGAGAATATGAATGTGGTGGTCACATTGAAACCTCTGACGGTGGGATGGATGGATTTTCTAGACTTTCCATCTCCTCTCCAGGAGGCTGTGGTACAGCCCCTAGATCGCTCCCTGCCAGGCAAGTTGTATCCTGGTCAGTCACTGCCATTGTGTTGCACCATGCCTGCTGGGAACTTCCAAGTGCAACCTGGTGTTTTTGGTGTGATTGCCATGTATGCTTCCATGGTGTTTGTGGTGTGTTTGCCATGTACTTTTCTATGAATATGCTCTGAATATAGCTCAGATATAATATGTATTCACCCTTACGATGTAGACCAAGCTTGGGGGCCCTTCTCTGTTGCAGGAAGATCTCCAAAGTATTTCCTTTACCTCCCCATCATTTTAGAGCCACTAACTAGATACTGAAAAAGAAATTATCCCCTGAGTCCTAAAAGAAGGGAAGAAAAAAGGCAAAAACCTCAAGTCCCTTGACAGTCACAGGACATTGTCTGAGCTACTGTTCTATTGCTGGGAAGAGGCGCTGTGTTGAAGGGAATTTACAGAACACAGCATTAAATTGGAAGCTTGCTGTCAGTGTAAGAGGTTTAGTCCAGTACCATCACTGTGGGCAGCATGGCAGTAGGCACCCTGGCAGGGCACTGAAGCAGTAACTGATAGTTTACATCCTGATCACAGGAAGGGGCAGAGGGCTTTGAGATATCAGAACTCACCCCCAGTGACAAACCTCGTCCAATAGGGCCACACAACCTAATCTTTCTTAAACCATCCACCATTGAAACATTAATCATAGGAGCTTATGGGGACCATCCTCATTCAAACTACCACCGTCCTGTAAGGGATTTCCTCTGCCCCATCAGCAGCTGCAGAGGGAGAATTGGGGCTGGTTGAATACCCATAATGCATTGACTAGAATCTGTTCCAAGATGTCAGTCATTAATACAAGAGACTACTGTGTGACATTTGGGGCGAGCAGGAGGCCATTCAAGTTACTTGTCTAAAATAATGTGCTCCTCAGAAGACAATAGTTCACGTTTGGCCCTCTTCATAGATACACCTGGTAAACTGAAACTGTAAAGACCTTGAGTACACAGGAATTTACGAAATGCCATCTGTCATGGTCACTGTTCTATTGCTGTGAAGAGACACCATGAGTAAGGCCACTCTTATCAAAGAAAGCATTCACGTGCCTTGCTTATACTTTCTGAGGTTGGTCTGTTACCATCACGGCAGGGAGCATGGTGGCACGCAGGCAGACATGGTGTTGGAGAAGTAGCTGAGAGTTCTATTACCTGATCCACGGGAGAGAGAGGTTGACACTGGGTCTGGCATGGGATTTTGAAATTCAAAGCCCACCCCCAGTGGCATTCTTGTTCCAATGATGCCACATCTACTCCAACAAGGAACCACACCACCTAAGCCTTCTCAAAGAGTGCCCCTCCCTGGAGACTAAGCATTCAAATATATGAGCCTACGGGGGTCATTCTTATTCAAACCTCCACACTACCTCAAGACTCCAAGAGATCTGAGCTCTGTGTTTGCCAGGAGCATATCCCTGGCATGGTCTACGCTGTAACTAAGAGAACATTAGCAGAAAATATCTTCCCTCTTGTCCCACATTGATGCTCGCCCACTTTTCTGCAAAGAGGATGTGTGAAATTTCTCTCTCTTTTTTTTTAGCTTAATATGACCTTCTCCCCACTTTGTGCTCTTATATGGGTAGCATAAACACAACTTTGTCAGTAAGGTTTCCCTTCCAATTCTGCAGTTGCTTCTAGGATACAGTCTGAGACATTATACCAGGATATCAGATGTGCACATAGCCAGAGTTTTGTGGAACTCATCAATTTCTCAGACATGCACAGACAGGTGTTCTCTTCAGGTGCTTAGCTGACTTTGGGCAAAGGAAAACATCGTGCAAATTACTAAAATGGGAAACTCAGAGATTTGAATTGTCACACTGCTTGAAGAAGCAGGCCCACTGGTGAAAGAAAGTGTCCTTGAGTCCTTCCTTGTGAGTGGGCACAAATATCCACAGGGGAATTTCCTTTTGTAAGATGCAGCTATAGAATGAGATGGTGGGGCATGCAGACAGGATACTACCTTAGTAAATTCCTAACGCATTGAATAAGGTAACTATGTATGCCACCTTTGCGGAGCTGGAGAGATAGATGGCTCATGGTAAGAAAATAATCTGTTAAAATGGAGGCAGGTCGCCTGGTGGTAGTGGCATACATTTAATCCCAGCACTCGGGAGGTAGAGGCAGGTGGATCTCTGTGAGCTCAAGTCCAGCCTGGTCTACAAGAGCTAGTTCCAGGAAGGCTCCAAAGCTACAGAGAAACCCTGTTTCAACCCCATCCCCCAGTGGAGGCAGGTAACATCAGATGATTCATGTCAGAATGGCAGGACCACAAGCCGTCTAGACAGTTGGTCTACAGCCTTGAGAACTGGGGTGGTTGACAGCGGTTCAAGGATCCATGAATTCAAGGCAACAGAGAAATCAGTACACTCTGGTTCGTGGCATTTTTTGGCCATAATAGGAAAGCTTTTGAGAAATTACATTGCCAGTGATAATCCCTGAAATGAGCTGAGGAATTTTTACAGAATTGCAATCCTTCACGTACTATATGGTACATAGAAGGACCTAACACTAATCCTTGGGAAGCTGAACAGATAGATCGTTCATTAGTTAGGAGTGATACTTGTTTCCTCAGAGGACCTGAGTACAAATCCCAGCACCCATGACAGGAAGCTCACAACCATGTGCAGCTCCAGTCTCCGGGATCCAACACCACTGAGCCCTGCATTCACATACATATACACAGCACTCCTACAGAGAATTACAATAAATCTAAAAGAAAACACAACCAATGAAAATTAAAAAAGTTGTTGCCTATCCTGTTGTATTTTGAGGAAAATCTTGTTTCTGTTCGTTAAAAAAAAAAAGCCATTTAAAAAAAATTAAAAGATGCCATTTCATGGTGAGAAAAGAATCTGTTAAAAATGGAGTCAGGAGACATCTCATGATCCATGTGGGAACAGCAGGACTGTTTCCTATCACTCTCCCCAATCCAGAGGCCCTGCACATACAAACAGTGTCTCTATTACACTCCCACACTGCCTACAGGGATTTTCGACTGTAAACACAGTGAGGCCTGCACCACATAGTTCGGGGAAGTCCATGAATTCCAGAGCTTTCTGACATTCTTCAGAGGGCTGGACTTCAAACCCGCCTGTCACCTGGTGTGGAAGGAATACTGAAGGTTCCTGCCACGTTCCCCCCCCCCCCCTGCTTTTTCTTAATCTCATCTGCTGCTTCCTCTTGTGGAGGTTGTGTGGCAAGAGAGGCTGCTCATCTCAGCCACTGGGAGGACCAGACTCTTCCCATTGCAGCGGCCACCTGGACACTTACCTCACCCTGCAAGAGCAGGGATGGAAGGAACATTGTGAAACACCGCCTCAGGGTCAGGGTTCCCGAAGGAAAGGCTCTAGGGAAACTGGGAACATGGTCACCTCTGCCCTGAGCAGTGTGAACAGTGGGAGAAGAGGGACTGCTTCCTAAAGCAGTAGAAAAATTCATAGCTGTAACAAGAATTTATTGTATATATTTATTGTGCTGGTATGTAGTGTGATCAAGATCAGAGGACAATTTACAGAAGTTGGCTCTTTTCTGCCACCAAGTAGGTTCCAAGCCTCAAACTCGTTGGGCTGGGCTGCAAGCATCTTTGCGTGGTGAGCCATCAGATGGGCCAAGAATTCCACAGTCTTGGTACTTCTGTGTGCATGTCCCAACCCTGCCATAAAAGAATGCATGTATGTTTCCAAGTGGCCAAAATATGCAAGTCACAAAATTTTAGTAGATGTTGTCGATATTCTTCTAGTGTTAGAAAGTAGAATTGCTTTTTATTTTCTCTAATTTCCATGTGTGTTCCATAGTTTACACTGATGCCCCAACATATGTCTTTGGGTAATTCTGGACTTCATACTCTAGAAGGGAAAGCTTAATGAGTGAGTTGTCTTTATGCTACACCCACTTAAATGGGAAATGTGACAGAGGAAAAGTCCATACATTGATGGAGGAGAAATTTCATGTACTCCCTATGTAGAAAAACTAGGCAGTGTTGACCAAAAGTCAGATGTGAAGCTTCCACAGCTACCGCAGTCTCAGGTACTAAGGACAGAGTCGCAGGTATGATGTACAAAGGAGAGAACATGCACAAGAATGGTCACACAACATAGCCACACATGTCCAAGTGGTACCACATGACCTGACCCCAGAAACCTCAGAAATCCTTTCTGGAATGGAAAGTTGCAGTCTGTATATTAATCTATGCGTTCTTTGGCAGCTACGTACACGCTAACACTCAGATGTATTGCATAATTCTCTAACGATCCCCAGATGTTGGGATCCTAAGGGCACAGATCTCCCTGAGTACTCTGAGTGAGCGGACACCAGCACTGCCCTTTGATGCCCCAACCTTGCCTATAGGGAAACTCCTTAGTTGCCTTGAAGTCCTGCAACTCACATGTTGATCTCCAGATGGCCGCCTGGCTCTATTTTATAAAGGCTAGTTTTCACTGAATAAATGAATATTTTTAAAGAAAGAAAAAAATTCTCCTCAAAATAGGTAACAAAATAATAAGTACCAATACGCCATGATTCTCTTTGTGTATTGTGAATTATACAAGATTTAGTGAAGGTACACATGCACTCAAACACACACACACACACACACACATTTTATTTAGCCATGTCATCAATTTATTTCTGTGAATTAGTAGTTTATTGTGTGCCAGGCATCATCATTCTAACCCCACATCTACATGTCTCACACAATGCCCTTTTCCCTCTTTTGGTCTGCTCAAGTGGATTACCATGGAAACCACTCAAAGAGACTGCATTAAACTGTCTGGTCCACAAAGAAAAACAAATGCTGCCTTGGGAAACCAAGGAAAATTTGGCCCATCCTTCCCATAGTGCTCGCTATCAGGCCCCACCCTGCTCCTGGCTATATCTCCCTTACAGAGGGGAGGGAGGATAAACCTTGTGTGGTGTCTGTCGTGGAAGTTATCCTGGGTGCCGAGTAGATTTTTTTCTGATTCTGCTTTCCATTTGATAGTGCAGTTAACATGTCTCCATACTTAACCAATCATGGATGATCTATAAGAAAGCAATTTGTTTAAGGGGAACATTGAGGTTACACCAAGCACGTGACTTCCCTTTCCCACACTGTGGGACTAGAGCAAGAGACACAGGACATAGAGAGGAATAGGAACCACGTCTTCAAAGACAAAGACAGGCAGAGGGTCCAGGCTGAGCATGTAACTCTCCTGATTTCAGGAAATGCTCACTGCAGGTTTCTCACATAGGAGTACCTCCTCTCAGCTCTCCACGTGGGTAGTCTGTGAGCAAAGAGACACTCTTCTCCATTGCTGGAGAGAATGCAACTGTTCTCCAAGCCTATGGAAGGATCTGATGCTAGTAAAACACAAGCGTGCATTCTGGGGACCAGGGATCTGTCTTCTAAGGATCCATCCCAAAGAACACAGAAGGGAAGACAAAGACTGTCAGAGCAACAATGTAGAACTCCAAGATCAGAACTATGAAAATCGTCTGTGGGAAGGAGAGAGTGACGGCACTATCTCAGGTGTATCTACGACTGCTTTCCTCTGCTTACTGACAGTTTACCCATCTAACATGATACTCCAGGACCCCTGGTTATCTTCTCAGTACAGAAACCTGGTGCCCACAAAAGAAGCCAGTATGTGAATACCTGGATAAACATTACATATCTGAAGGAATTGATTTGCCTATTTGATATGCCAAATAAGACACTGATATTTAAGGCAGTAAGTTGAGAAAATGGTATGGAATTAAGCAGTCTGTGACTCCATATCCTGGAAGACAGAATATCAAACCCACTAGCAATAAATTTTAACATGGACAGCCACCAGAAAGAAGTGGCTATGCCACACCCCACTTACCAGGGATTGATTCAGTGTCTGTTATGGACCCAGATATCTACCATTTTAATAAGGACTCCCTGCAAATGTGATGCAGTAATGCATGGCCCATTCGGGAAATGGTCTGACGGGGATGGCTTCCATTTCAGTCCTGGTCATTTAAAGGAACCCATGCAGGGTACAGTCATCTGGGGAGTCTATTAATGTCATTGTTCCACAGTGTGCTGCTATTGCTGCTACCTGATCAACAGGATGTGTTCTTACAAGCCATCACAGATCCCCTGCTGGTCACACAGATGGGAAGAGAAAAGGAAATGACTCACCTGGTGAGTCCCAGAAGATCTTGTCACTCTTGCTAGGTAACAGGCTGACAAGACCACACCACACTTGGTTCTTCTCCAGGAGCTGGTTCTGCATGGAGAGTTCACAGTTTTCTCCCCTGTTCTACTAGAAGGCAGAGAAAGGGGAGAGAAAGCTCATGGAGAGGGGAGGAAGGCAGATGAGAATGCTCATGCACTCTACTGTACTGAATATAGGGATGGAGTAGCCTGTCTGCATCCAGTCAAGTCAAAGATGTGCAGTGACATCTTCCTCTTCTTTGTTCATCTCACAGATCCTTCCTATACACACCTATGTATACATCACACACACGCACACACACACACGCTCGCGCACACACACACACACACACAGACACACACACAAACACACTGGTGGCACTGATGACTCTCACATACTGAACACAAGGGCTCATGTCAGCTTCTGGTCAACCTTCTGCATGTTCTCTCTGCCTTCCTGTTGTTCTTATCATAGAAGAGACCTGACATTGACAGAAAGAGGACTCAAATTGTCACTGACAACTAGAATTTGGTGATTACTGTCTTCCCAGGGGTGGTCAGATAATCCAGAATTCTAGGCAGATAACAAGTAAAGAGCAGTTCCACTTGAATGTGTGTCCTCACACGGGCATGTTATGGGATAATTTAAGTATCACAATATATAATGATGACAAAGGTATACTCCTATAAAAAAAATGGGTGTTTCTGAGTAGACACAAATGCATGAGTAAATACATTAAAAGCAAAAGAGAAAAAAGTGAAACTTTACTCAGAAACAAGCAATGCTTTTAGACTAGTAACTGCACAGGGAAGTAGGTATCAGAAACCCTTAGCAGGTGTCATGGTCATAATAAACATGGAAAGAAGCATCCATAAAACACCCCCTCTGTACACAGTCCACAGCAGACACTGCTAAAATCTGCCTGACTGATGGGAAAACAAGTGGGGAAAGACACGAGTACTAACTTTGTCCATTTTGTGTTGGGAAAAATAATATTAGATATTTTGAAAATAATTACCTAAGTATTCTTCATAATACAAACCTTTCTGGAGTTACACATACACACTTAAATCTTCGCATGTATCCCCTTCTTTCTCTCCACCGTGATCTCAGCACCTTCCTGATGGAGCTGGCTGGGAGGTAAAGGACTATCTCTATGATTCCAAAGATTCCATTTGGGCAAACATTTGACCTGGGGCTGCCTTAGAAACTTTCCCTCTAATTGGGTGTTGGACATTTGTTTCTTTTCTCTTAATTCACTTGCAACTTCAAAATACTGAAATTGAAACAAAAGCAAATATATGTTATCAAAGACATTTTCATCATAGAGAAAGAAACCTAACATTTCAACCTAAAAGAGAGCTTCTGTTAAAATCTACCACAGACAGTTGACCACAGTGAAATGTGTGGAAGCTGTAATTTAAAATCCCTGTCACTGGAGATAGCTTCAGGAAATATGAAATAATTAGGAAAACTCTACCTGCTTCTCTGTAGTGCCTAGACACTGAATGGGACAAATCATGGCTGAGAGAGAGTAAAGATGTATAGATTTGTCCACTGTGGTGATATTTTTGTTTCTTCCATGACAATAAAGCTTGCCTGAGGATCAGAGTGTGCAGATAGCCACTAGTTAGATCTAGAATAAGGCAGTGTTGACATTCCCCTTTGCCAATACTGAAGAAACAGTAATCTGTGAGTTCAAGACCATCCTGGGCTACATTAGATTTATCCGGAGTCAGGTAGTGGTGACTCACATCTTTCATCAAAGTATCCTGGTGTCACACACCTTTAATCCCAGCACTAGGGAGATGGAGACTGAAAGGGATATGGCTGGGAAAAGAGAGGAATATAAGGTGGGAGGAGATAGGAGATCCAGGCATTCAGTCTGAGGGCTTGTAGAGACGGGATACCCCATTTGGTCTGAGGATTTCATAGAAAGAACTAGTAGCTGGCTGCTCTGCTGTTTTGATCTTATAGCTCCAACCACTTAATATCTGACTCCAGATTTTATTATTAAGACCAATTAGAATTCACACTACAATCACCTTCATGCAATGGAAGATACAGGTGTCTGTTCTCCTCATACAGACCTAGAGTTCCAGTGCAATACTAACAGAACTCTAACAGACTTTTCATAAACTAATGGGCTTATCCTGAAACTCACAGTGAATATGAAGAACCAGAGCTTGAAAACACCTTGAAAAGGAACAAACTTGGAGGATGAACACATGACTTCCAGACCCCTTATAAACCTAGAGAAATGAAGACAGCCTGCCTGATTGGTAATGACAATAAGACAGAAAAGAATATGAAGGGACAGAAGAGTCACACACGTGTGAGGGGACACCTTTAGCAAAGACACAAAGACACTTCAGTGAAGCAGGCATATGCTCTTCACCGAGTTTTTCTGGGACTCCCTATTGTGGTAGGGAGGTACAGCCCAGCACCTGACCAGCAGCCTGAGGATCACCCTGTTCCTTTGATGACCTTACCCTGGTAAACTGGATCTAGGATGCGGAAAAGAATTTCAGAAACAGCCAGGATGAAGCAAAGGTTGTGAGCTTATTAATCCTGTGGATAGAAGCTCACATAGAATAAGGATGGCTCATGCATGACGGCCTGAGTGTGGACTAGAGAGAGACTTGAAATTAGGTGTCACTGCAAAGGGTGTGTGAGGAGGGCAGGGAGGGAGGGACAGTGGGAGAGGGAGAAATGGGAGGATTTTTATGGCTTTAAAGTTACATTGCTGAAAGAATGTAATTCAGAAAATTTCAAGATTAAATTACATTAAAGCCTATATTCAGGTTTTAAAATTAACTATAATAATAATTTTACTCTTTAAATTGGTTCTATTTTTCTATTAGGAAAAAAATATACAATAGGTCATTAAAAAGTAAAAAATAAAAATAAAAAGCAATGTTTGAAATATTTTTATTCGTTTTAAAATTTCTATCAGTAAATTACATTGTAAGGTGATCATGTGACGTAGGTGAGAGAATAGAGTGCTAGCAGTATTCATCTCAAGGCTACAAGCATTCTGCCCCTAAGTAAGCATAGTTACGTTTCTTTATTTTCTGCTTTTGAATGCTTTTCCACAGGGAAGTCTGTGCACCACATGAGTACCTAATGCTCACAGAGGGTAACAGACATTATGAGATCTCTTGGAACTGGAGTTACAAACAGTTGTGAACCACTGGGTAGGTGCTGGGTATCAACCTTGGGTTTTCTGGAAGGCATCCAGTGATATTAAAGAATGAACCCTATCTTCAGATTCTAGTTTATTTGTTGTAATTTTTAAACATTATTTGAGATGTCTTTAGGAATAGTTGCATCATATCTGCACGTAATTTTGGCTCTATCAGTTGGGTTCAGTCTTCTTGAATGTCAGAAAAGTGTAAAAATGATCACAGGGTGAGGGGCTGTGTATTCCCTCTCATATCCCCTTCAATGCCCTTTCTGTCTTATTTTGGGACAAACAGACATCCCCATGCACAAATATAAATATAGACAAACGTATATCGCAGGATACAAAAGTCAATCTAGAATGAACAAATGATCTACACAGGACTAGAGAGACATCTCTGAAGTTAACAGTGCCTTTGGCTATTGCAGAGGACCTGACTTCAGTTTCCAGCACCCATATGGTGGCCAACAGATGCCTGTAAATCCAGAGCCAGGGGAACTGACAGTCTTTTCTGGTCTCAGTGGGCATCTGCACTCAAACGTACATACGGCACACACAGACATACAGGCAGACACTCAGTAAATAGTGAAAAGAAACCTAAAAGAAATCCAAAATACAAGCCAAACATGAATCTTGTAACAACACAATTGAATGTTTAGGTTCATGATTTACAGACAAACTTCTTAGATACAACAAACCCCCTATCATTAAATGAGGAACTGGATTGTAAAGAATTCTATGAAGTTATAAAATATCCACTCTTCCAAATATATGAGGGAAACATATTTTTCTTACCTGGGAAAATGAATGTGGGAACTTGTATATCAGATGACAGTCTTCTTGTTTCCAGAATACAGAAAGCTCCAAAAATAGCCACTAAGAAATTAGACAATTCACGAAATCAAACTTGGCCAGAAGGGTGAGTAGATGCTCCAGTAAGAGAAACATAACAGCCGCAACATGCTTAACACTTAGGGAAGAGAGACAGGTGACTCTCAGGGGACTCTCAACACCCCCATAAAATACTCAGAAATAAAGACTTGTCATACGAAGACCTGGCAGGTTGTGGAGGATGACTCTCCCATACCCCCTGCTGGTGGCCATGGAAAATGGGACGATAACTTGGAAAAATATGTCTCAGTTTCTTCATATGTTAATTGTCATCTGGCCATCACATCCCCAAATATATAACTTGGAGAAAGAAGACATATTTTCTTTTAAAGACTCATTTATTTCAGTTAACAGCAGCTTTATATACAAGACACTGAAATTGAAAACAACTTCAGCAACAGGCAAGAGGCAAAGACTCATTTCCCTAAACCAGCAAGGCAGTTTTCAACTATAACTCCAGTGCCAAGGGATCCGATGTTTTCTCTTGGCTTCCATGGGTACCAGGCATGCATGTGCTCTTCATACCTATATGTAGGCAAACATTTATATACATGAAATAAAACTAAAGTATGAAACTTGTCGTGTAGCTATACATTGCTACACTATTTAATATTAAGAATGAACAATTATCATGGGCAACAAAATAGATAATTTTAAACATATATGCAAGATGAATGAAGGCCAGATGTCTCTAAACTCTTGTTCTATTCTAATACATTCCAGCATATACAAATTTGTCTATAATGGCAGATTGTTGTATTTTCCTGCAGACAGGGTAGGCCAGTGGTTGGGACTGAGAACCTAAGGAATATAGAAATGAAACTTTATGGATTGGTAAATAATAATTGTTGTTCCCTTGAAAACTACAGCTCCCATACTCCTCTTGGAGTACCATCACCTGTGCGCGCTGGCGTGCCCAGGTGCGGGTCTCCCAGATAACCTTGCGCCCCCTTTAAAAGCGAACTTCCACGAGGTCTCGCTCTCTCTCTCACCCCTCTCCTGGCCCCACCCTTGTGTGTCTTGCACACCCCATCCCTTATCGTGTTACCCTCTCCCCATTAAAGCGCACCCACGTGGGCGCCGCGTGTCTTGTCTCTTCCTTTTGCGCGTGTCTCGTCTATCCTGTGTTTGTCTACACACCCACCGCCGCCGTTTTTAAAGGAATAATATTGGTGCCGTTTGACTCGGGGACTTCTCCGTGCCGGACTCTCCACCCGAGGTCCGGACTCCGGGCCTCTGGCGCCTCCCGGAGCCCGGGACCTCACGCCAGACACAGAGTCAGAACCGAGACCACCACCTCTCGCCACGGCCATCTCCAACTGATTCGTGAGTTTACCCCCCGCGGGCTTCTCCTTCCTTGGTACGCTTGGGGACGCCCGGCCAGCTTCCCCTGGCAAATCCGGGTTGGAGTTGCCTTCCTTCCCCCCCCCCTTCTCCTGGTCTTTTGCCTCTGGCAGATTTGGTTCTGACGCCACTGAGAGTTTGGTGCTCTCAGCGTTCTCTCCAGGGTTTGGTGCCCTGGCCTTTTTTCCTTCTTTCTTACTTCCTCTCTCTCCGGCTGTACGGTCATCCCCAAATCGGCGTAACTGCCCCCTCTCGGCCAGGTTTGGTTCCCACCGGTGCCGAGGTTGGGCTGTTTATATCGGCCCCTCCCGGCCGGGATTCTCCCCTGTCGGCTGCCGGGTTTGGGACAGTTAGACAGCCAACCGTGGCCTTCTGGTTACCAGGGATGCCTGTATCCAGAACTGCCGTATTCTTGGCACCTCCGTGTGCCTCCAGTGCTCGGTACCACCATCTGCCATGGGTTCTCGACCATCAAAAACAATTCCCCCTGGTTCCCCTCTCGGTCAACTCCTGGAATCTCTAAAACCCACGCCCCCGAAGAGACTGGCGTTCTCCGCCGCCTCTTCCTTCAACAGATTAGAAACCCCCCAACCGGCCGCCGTCTCTTCCTTCAACAGATTCCAGAAATCTCCCCCCCCCAACCGTTCCACCCTCAGATCTCCCTCTCGTTCTCTGCTGCGCAGATATTTCCCCAGATCTAGGTCTCTTTCCCGCCGACGCGATTGGGTAAGACTTCTGCCCCTTGCTCTTCTCAGGCTTCGGGCTCTCCCCAAGGGCCCCCTTTTCATTTCACCCTTTGAACTTATGTATGGGCGGCCGGTCTTAACACCCGGCCTCTCACCGGGAACCTCCCCCCTCCCAGATCACCTGCTCACTCCCCTTCTTTCACACTTACGTTCACTTCTATGGGACTTTGCGGACCACACTCTACCTCAGCCCTGCACTAACCCATGTCCTCCACCAATTAAAATAGGAGATGAGGTATTGCTCTCACCCCCAGGTCAACGCCCCTCACCTCTTGTTCCTAAATGGCAGGGACCCTTTAGAGTAATTCTTCTAACTCCCACAGCTGCCAAGTTAAAAGGGATTCCTCACTGGATCCACCTGACACACCTTAAGCCATTTATTTCCACAGCTCAAAATAATCCATTTCCACAGCTTAAAATAAGCCATTTATTTCCACAGCTCAAAATAATACACGGTAACCCAGACGGGACCCTGCTCCCTCAAGTTCCAAAAGACACCAGGCTTAGCCCCCCCTACCCCATCTGCCACCTGATCTTCCTGTTCTAAATAACCATTCAGCTGTCATTACAGATCATCAAATACGAAGCCAAGGGCTCCAGCGGTAAGCAGATCTTTAACAAAATCACTTAACAGGTCAGTCCACCTAAGCAAATAAAACACAAGCGGATCAGTAACAAAATAAGTATCATTTAATTTTTTTCTCTTCTTCTTTCTTTCATTCCTAGGACCCCTCCACCACCCCTAAGTTTCCCCTCTAACCTTCCAAGTCTTCCAGATCTCTTCTCCCTAATTTCTTTCTCCACTAATGCGATTTTTGCCTTCCAGCATCTAAACCAGCTACTCAAAAGAAGAACTCGAACGGAGGTGACTCCTTCAATCAGCCATCTCAGGATGCCAGCGGACCAACAGACCATCGGACACACACCCCCGGATCAACAAAACACCAGACATTCACCGGACATCCCCTGGACCCCTCGACGCCCAAAGTCAGCAGGAAGCAGTCATGAGAGACCGGGCTACGCCCCCATTCCCTACACCCTAAGACCCCTACTCCCCAATTTTTTCTTTTTTTTTAATAAATCAAAAAGGTTGAAATGTTGTTCCCTTGAAAACTACAGCTCCCATACTCCTCTTGGAGTACCATCACCTGTGCGCGCTGGCATGCCCAGGTGCGGGTCTCCCAGATAACCTTGCGCCCCCCGTTAAAAGCGAGCTTCCACGAGGTCTCGCTCTCTCTCTCGCCCCTCTCCTGGCCCCACCCTTGTGTGTCTTGCACACCCCATCCCATATCGTGTTACCCTCTCCCCATTAAAGCGCACCCACGTGGGAGCCGCGTGTCTTGTCTCTTCCTTTTGTGCGTGTCTCGTCTATCCTGTGTTTGTCTACACACCCACCGCCGCCGTTTTTAAAGGAATAATAATAATGAAACTTGGACCTACCTGAGTATAAGAAGATGCCTATTGTCATTATGGGGCAAAGTAGAAAAATACTAACTACATTTAATATATGATGACTTGGACTTCAGAGATGGCTCCATGGTTAAGACGACTTGCTGCTCTTACAGAAGACCTGGGCTGGGTTCTCAGCACTCACTTGGTGGCCCACAATGGACTGCATATCTCTTTCTAGGGGAAACAACACCCGTTTCTGTCCAAAGCAGCACACCCTGATCCTGAAACCAGAGCAAAAGAAACATACACTGACCTTGAGACTAGAATCAATTCACTGGCCGTGGAACCAGAGCCCAACGTTTAAATAAGGCCAGTGAAATAAACACACTTTGCCCCTGAAACCAAAGCCACAGAAACACACTCTTCCACTTACCAATTCGGCAAAACAAACTAACCAATCTGACAGCATAAAAGCAACGAATTCCTGAGCAGGAAAACCAGCTGATCACTGAGCATGAAACCACCCTGTATTTGTTCCATTTGGAGCTGACTTTCCCTCTTTGCAGGGGCAGCCACCTCCTGGATTCTTCCCTCTCAGTGAATCTCTTGAATGAGCCTTGGTGAGACCTTCTTTGCCTTAAGAAGAACAGAGAAGCAAAGACTTTAACTCGAGACGAGCGGAGGAGAGGGGAGCAGAACTGGAAAAGCTTCTCCTAGCAGAGCAGAGTTGTTACTCATCTGAGGATCTAAGCAGCACTGTAACAACTTGGCTGGGGAAACCATACTGATATAAGTCAGCACATGAGTAAAGAACTATGGAGATAAGTTAGCAGTATACTAAACACCAGGTCATCATTGAAGAGGACTAGGATTATTATAACACATATCCTATCAGAGCAGTAAGTGATTAACTAACTTTCACAAATATATATCCAGGGACATATTTGCACAAGCATGAGCATATACACAACACACACTAACAATTGTCAATGTAAACACACAGCTCTCACGTCAAAGGATGAAGAGAGAGTTCATTCTGGAGTCAAATATCTGTGAGTAAACATGAGAGAAACAGTTTATGTTAGTACAAATTGCATGTTACAGCGTGGAAACAGTTTCATGAAGTTTTTATAATAACAGAATGAAGAAACTATAGACTCTCCTTAAGTTCACTGGTGATAATATTAAGTAGAGTATTATGGTAAAGCAGAGAAACCTCAGCTACAGGCAGTAGCTGCTATGTGATGACACACAGTCCTTTAACTGGTAGAAAATTAAAGCTTTGTTAAGGAGACATATTCTGATATTTTAAATATCAGGTCCAACATTATCTGTTAGTGACAAGGTATTAGGTAAGTCCAACACAGGGGGCCCAAGGAGTGGCTACTCATGGGCTCAAGAGAACACAAAGGAAATTGTAATTAGGCCCTGGGACTGTGACTTCCACCATCTACATAACACTGCAGGTCTAAGAGTCAATCAACCAGTCTTTGCAGACCAGCCTCTGCCAAGGAATTCCTGTACACACACACACACACACACACACACACACACACACACACACACAAAACACCTCTCATTCTCACTCTCCTAGCTCCCTGGTGTTTACTGAGAGCTCAAGGGGTACAATCACGTTACCACAGATTCATATCTAACCACAAAGGGGATGGTGATAGCTACTAACTTTTGTGGTTTGAATGAGATTCCTGAGATGATTGCCATGAACTTGTCTCTGGTACATTTCTCTCATTTGTTTCAGACTGTCAATAATAACCTGTAAATGCCGATAAGAAAATAGGGACAATGTGCATTGCACATCAAATAATGTTTTCATCATGGGATAATCCATGCTTTCAACAAAAAATATCCTTTGTAAGTTCATTGACACTTGGTTCCTGACAGTTTACAGAAGATTTAATAATTTGTTCATAGAAAAAAATACTTATGAATTGCGTTTAAAAAATAATACCAGTTATAGATGAATCAAAATGTACAAATATTTGTGCATAATCCCGACAGATAGATCCATAGTGCTGATAGACTGAAAGATTTCCAAACATTGCTGAATTGGAGACAACCTGTCTTAATGAAGGACAACTATGTTCACGGCTCAAACAATTCACTATTAGTAAGATGTCTGTTGATTCAAAACTGAGCTACAGATTCAATGCAGTAACAATAAAATTACACTTATTCTTTTTAAAAATTGAGTGGATAACTCTAAACATCATAGATTAAATACATAGCTTGTGGGAAAATCTTAGAAACACACAAAGGTTAGAGAACAGCATTGCCTGCTAGGAGACCTCTGTTTGAACCTACAGTAATTGAACCAGCATGCTGCTGAATCAATGTTGGCAAGAAAAAGTCCAAAACCAACAGTCCACGCTCACATCCACACATTTACAGACCACTGCCTATATCAAGTCAACATTTTTCCTGTACCCGATGCTGGCATCAAGCTTGTATATAGTGCGTGTTAGGTGTGCTGAGAAGAACTGACCATACTCCTGCTGCAGCCTCCCAGGCACTAGGATTACTGGCATATATACCATGATTGGATTGTTGGAGGACTGCTGTTTCACAAATAAACAAGGAAATTTGATGCAGAAAGATGGCCTTTCAGGAAGCAATGCTGAGGCAAGTGTATATCCAAACCCACAAATATAAACCAGGACCTACATCATATCATACATGAAGACCATTCAAAACAGATTACAGATGTAAAAATATAAAAATCAGCCTATGAATGTCAAACAGAACACGAGAAGAAAATCCCTGTCACTGGGTGCCAGGCAAAGACTTGGCAGACAAGACACCGAATAAAAACCGTAATTGAAGAACTAGAGAAAGTGGGATCTTACAATTTAAAATCTCTGCTCTTCCAAAGACATGGAAGAGAATTTAGATGATAAGTCTGAGGTTAGGAGAAAAGTTAGAAATACATATATCTGATAAAACATTTCTTTGACCTATACGGAAAACATCAAATGTCAGTCAGAAAGTAGTAATTGAGACCCGGGAAAGATTTCGGGTGTGCTTTTCAAGGGGGCATTGATAGGATCGCCCCGTTTATAGAGATTCATTAGAGATATTAAGGCCATAGGCAGCGTCGCAGGGATTCTGAGGAGAGATCAGCGCCACATGGCAGGGTGGACCCTACAGAAATGGAAATTAAAATGCCAGACTGGTGCCAGGCACAAAGGTCCCACACCTGCAACAAGGCATCCAAGGCAGGAGAATCACTGAGAGTTCTGAGCCAGGGTAGGACACAGTGAAATTCTGTCTCAAATCCAAAAACAACCGCAGATTACTAAAAAGAAAATCCTCTAATCAAGTTCGTATTTTAGTATCATCTGGGACATGTAGGGTAATTATGGACTAGCATTTAGGCTTTCCCTCTTAAATCTCACAGATCCTATGGGCGAGCAATCTCATGCACAGAGTGGGAAGTCGGGATCACAGAGTGCTCATTTGGCCTCATCTCCCTCCTGCTCACTCTCCCACAACTCCCCTCCTGGACAATGGCTCCAGCACACCCCGGTACAGAACAGCACAGGAGGAGGCAGAATGGTCCCAAGTCAGTCTCCTTCCGGAGATACACAGGCTGCAAACCCCGAGGTACGAGTGGTACTACTTTCGTCTGGAATCCCTGCATCTTCCTCCCAACTTTCAAGAAGAATCTGGTGCTCACCTCCGGGAATCTATAAGCTCAAATCAGTCCAAACACCAGGAACTGAATGCTGCTTTCCAAGACATTGTGGGGTCGCCATTTGAAAATGGTCGCCATAATGGCCCCAGTTTCTATGACAACCGCAATGCTGCCTCCCCTGTAGTAAGCAGAAATGGCTCCGCCCAGCCCTCCCTTTCTTTCTCTCAGAGTAGGAACTCTTCACCCTAGTTTTCACCCATTATCTGAGAAACTGTCACCACTGTGAAAGCAGAGCTTTCTTTTTTGTTCGATCTGTGAAGCATGCCCACCTTCTCCTCACCAGACCATGGCGATGTCTATGAAAATGTCGTCACAAAGATGAACATTGCTGTCACGGTGACAAACGAACAATTTCATCCAATAATTAGCTATGCATATATGACCTCATCACGGGAATTTAAAATCTGGGACACCTTGCACAGAAACATCCTGAAAAAAAATTCAAAGGTTAAAAGTATTGTGTTGGAGATGCCGGGGATCGAACCCGGGGTTTCATATATGCAAGACATGTGCTCTACCTCTGAGCCACATCCCCACACCTGTCAACAGCTTCATCAAAGCCCATGTGAATTCAGAGACACCGAGCCAATATTCAGAGTCTCTGCAAGGGTCTGCATCAGGTCCTTTGAGCATATTGGATTCCAGGTTGAGTTTAGTGCTTTGATAGGATTCTTAGGACATTTGTTGCAAGACAAAACAATCTATTTTCAATCAAAGGAAAAATAATAACAATAAAAATAACAACAAACCTTATGCTCTTTGAAGCAAGGTAGCTAACAATGAATGATACTTTGAATTACTCAGTCCCATCAATTTTACTTCAACTTTGCCTTGCAGGTGGCTCAACATGCCAGTATCATGCGGAATTAATAATTATATATTGCTGATTAGTGATATGCGCTCATATCTGAGAGTATGAAACCCTCTCTAGCATACCTCCTTTCTCTTTTAAAACACGCCTTAGTTTCAGGGCTTGAAAGGCAGTTTTTCTAATCTTGGTCAGGCTGGTCATTTTATTCTAACTTTATCAATAATTTCCATCACCCCATTTATGGCAATAACTAAATGTGTGGTAGCTATTGGTTCATAAAACCCTAAGGTGCTCTCACTTTCTCTATGTTTATGTATCTCACCGCAAGCTTTGTGAGTTTCAAAAATAAGAGGTTTTCTGAAATATGTCCCCCTTTTCACACATCATCTAGTATATGTCTCAATATACAAAATCATTAAATAATACTGTATGTATGTTCAGATGAGTGAAACATGTGAGTATTTTTTTAAAAGAAATCAATCTAACTTTTTTCATTTACATACCAATCCAAATTTCTATTCCCTCTCCTCTGCCCATTCCCTCCACTTACCCCCCCAGCCCACATTCATCCACTATTCAGAGAGGGTAAGGCACATTGCCCAGAGGAAGGAGCAAGCACCTCCCCACTATATCCAGGCTGAGCAAGGTATCCATCCAAAGATAATGGTTTCCCAAAAGTCAGCACCAGCAGCAGGGATAAATCCTCTTGTCACTGCCAGTGGCCCTGCAGTCTGCCCCAGCCATAAACTGTCTCCCACATTCAGAGGGTCCAGCTTGGTCCTATGTTTGTTTCCTTCCCTGTCTGGCCAGAGTTGTTGAGCTCACATCAGCTCAAGTAAATTGTTTCAGTGGGTGTCCGCATCCTGGTCTTGACCTCTTTACTCATATTCTCACTCCTCCCACTCTTCAACTGGAAAAAATTAATATATAGTACCTGAGAAGATGCCAGACTATAGAAGACTGAGTCCGCATAAGACATCGCTTAACCTCAACAATTATTGGAATACTACAATACTACAAAGAATGATATCAAAACAGGGCTTTAATATATAACTTCTAGATAAAGACAAGGAGTAATGACAAACAGGTGAGCTAGTGTGGGAGACTGAGAGCTACCTAAATTAAATGAAGACAAAAGCAAAAAGAGAGGGATGGAGGGATGGAAACAAAAGGTAAATTAGGGCAATGGAAGAAGCAGTAACATCTCAGTGCTGATTGTGGTCTAGGTTTGAGATGTTGGTGGATAAGTACTGATAACCAAATGACCTAGAAGTAACAAAATATGAGTCAGTGTATCTCTGTGAGCCATGACCCTTTTGTGTTGTCCTTCATTCGGGAATCTTCCTTCCATTTTTATCGATAATAGATTTTCCCCGTAATCTATACTGATTATAATTTCCCTTCACTCTACTCCTCCCAGTTCTGCTCTACCTTCGCTTTTATTAGGATCCATTTTGTTTCTATCTCTCAGTAGATAATAATAGGCTTCTAAGAAGTAACAGCAAAACACAACAAAATAAATTAGAATAAGATTTTTAATCATAATTATCAAATAAAAATTGGATGAGGCAAATGAACAGAAGTAAAATAGCCAACAAGAAGACCTAAGAATCGGAGACCCACTTGTTCACACACTCAACAGCCCCACAAAAATACAAATAAAAGTTCTCCTAAAATAGTGAAAGAGATAATATACACATTGAAGACCTGGTGCAGACCGATGACTGCCTCATGGTTGCTGCTTCAGTCTCTTTGAGTTTCTGTGAGTCGATTTAGATGGAATTGTACTCCAGATGACAATCAATCTACCTCAAATTGCAAATGAAGCCCTTTCGTTATACACACCAAGAACACGAAAGCCTACCACCAGGACACTTCCATGTGATAGTTGTACTTTATCTTATTCTAATTAATTTTGTTATTTTTTTTATCTCTTAGTAGCCCTTGTTTTCTAATGAGAATCAGCCAGGAGGTGGATCTGGATGGCATGGGTGGAGGGAAGGAACTGGGGAGGTTAAAGGGACAGGAAACTCTAACCAGAATATATTGTACAAGAAAAATATTTCTTTTAAACATAGGGGAAAATAAGAAATGTATCATGATAACTATCGTGATGTCATGCTTCTAACACAACCTTGCTGTACAACTGTCCCTGCACACAGGAAAGGCCTCTGGGGCTGTGGTCCTCCCTTCTCATTTCTCATTCACTCAAAGCAAAAGGCCTTCCTTAGAAAGCTACCAACTGAGAAGCAGAACTAAGATGACCTAGGTGGGGACTCAGACAATTGGCAGAAATCACTTTTGGAAATAAACTATCTCCTGTCAGGAATTTGTGTATTATAGCAGTGAGTTTAGAATCTAACATGAAGACATAGCTAGGGATATACAGTAGGACTCTGGAATATAATGTAACTCTTTTCAGAGGAATGTCTAAGATGGGCCATCCACCTATGGCAGAAAACTGCAAGATTTTCTCCAAAACATTGACTAAGCAGTCAAGCAACATTAGAAAACCGAACAACAACAAAAACAAACAAACAAAAGATGCCCAAAAGTGATATAGCTGGGTCTTGAGGTAGACTGATTCCCAATTTTCTGAGAAACAACCATACTGATTTCCAAAGTACCTGTACAAGTGTTCACTTATTGTCCTTTGATTTATGGCTAAAAGCCACTTATAAGTGAATACATATTATATTTTTCTCTCTGACTTGGGTGACCACAGTATGTGTTTTCTAGATCCATACATTTTCCTACAAATTTCAAGATGTCATTATTTTGTACCGCATTTTCTTTCTTTCTTTCTTTCTTTCTTTCTTTCTTTCTTTCTTTCTTTCTTTCTTTCTTTATTAAAGATTTCTGTATCTTCCTCTCCACCGCCTCCCCTTTCCCTCCCCCTCCCCCAATCAAGTTCCCCTCCCTGGTCAGCCCAAAGAGCAATCAGGGTTCCCTGTCCTGTGGGAAGTCCAAGGACCACCCACCTCCATCCAGGGCTATTAAGGTGAGCATCCAAACTGCCTAGGCTCCCACAAAGCCAATACGATACCACATTTTCTTTATCCATTCTTCAACTGAGGTACATGAAGGTGGTTTCCAGGTTCTGACTATGAGAAATAATGCCGCTATGAACATAGTTGAGCACATGTCCTTGAGAAATGATTGAGCATCCTTTGGGTATATTCCCAAAAGTGGTATTGCTGGGTCTTGTGGTAGGTTGTTTCCTAATTTTCTGAGAAATCGCCATACGAATTTCCAAAGCAGCTGTACCAGTTTGCACTCCCACCAGCAATGGAGGAGTGTTCATTTTACCCCACATCCTCTCCAGCATAAGTTGTCATAAGTGTTTTTGATCTTGGCCATTCTTACAGGTGTAAGATGGAATCTCAGAGTTGTTTTGATTTGCGTTTCTCTGATGACTAAGGATGTTAAACATTTCCTTAAATGTCTTTCAGTCATTTTAGATTCCCCTGTTGTCAGTTCTCTGTTTAGGTCTGTACCTTATTTTTTAGTGGATTGTTTGTTCTTTTGATGACGAATTTCTTGAGTTCTTTTTTATTTTGGATATCAGCCCTCTGTCTGATGAAATATCAGATGTATCAGTCATATAATTGTTGAGGGAAGTGAGCTGCTTGTTGTTTAACGGCTGCTTAGCCCCTAAATAATAACTGAGAAACTGTATTATTTACATCTCTGTTTGGCCAATTAGCTCTAGCTTCTTATTGGCTAACTCTTACATCTTAATTTAACCCATCTTCATTAATCTGTGCATTACCATGAGGTTGTGGCCTACCAGCAAAGTTTAAGCATTTTGTCTTAGGCACTGGCTCCATGGCGTCTTCCTGACTCTGACTTTCCTTTTTCAGCATTCAGTCTAGCTTTCCCTGCCTACCTAGGTTCTGTCTTGGTATAGCTCAAAAGTAGTTTCTTTATTCATTAATGGTAATCACAGCACACAGAGGGGTCTCCCACATCACATAGTCAGACAATGGATAATGTTCTATAGATAGAAAACAGTCTTGTAGGATATGGCAGAAATTTCACAAACTTCACAAAAATCATGACTAAATCTTCACTAAGTCTTCAAGTACTATATTCAACAGATACTGAGACTGTGGAAATCTTTTTGTTTTTTTTTATTTTTTTTTCAGAATTACATATAATTTAATAGGTTACTTATTTAGGGGAGACTTACAGATCACTGTCCTAGATCACAATCCTCTACATGAACAGGGAACAGGAACTGAATCTAGCATCCGGAAGTGAAAACCAGAAGAAAGAAGTGAGCACAGGCTTAACAGCTGCATTTATAGTATAAGAGACCAAGCCCAAGTGGTATCTTAAAGACAAAGCACTTCCCCCTCTTGTTTAAATAACAGAGTTCCAAACCCAATACAAAACTATATTCACTAGGAACAGTTATCGAATATAAGATTAGAATTACAACCAGCATAAACAATATTAAGCAAGGAATGTATTCTAGATGTTTTAATAAACATTCTATTCTAATGAGTCTAAATCTTTTTTTTTAATTGTTAAAGATTTCTGTCTCCTCCCTGCCACACACTGAGACAATGGGGAACTCACCAAGGCCAGCTGGACTGGGTTTGAAAAAGCATGGGGTAAAACTGGACTTGTTGAACATACCAGACAATGAGGACTGCTGAGAAGTCAAGAACAATGGCACTGGGTTTTGATCCTACGGCACATACTGTCTTTGTGGGAGCCTGGGCTGTTTGGATGTTCACCTTACTAAACCTGGAAAGAGGTGGGAGGTCCTTGGACTCCCCACAGAGCAGGGAACCCTGACTGCTCTACCTGCTGATGAGAGAGGGGGAGTTGATTGGGGGAGGGTAAGGGAAAGGGGAGGAAATCTTTTCTTATTCCCGATGTTACTGGAATCACTTTGTGGTTCTCTTAATTTGATGTTGGCTGTTTCCTTGCTGTATATTGCCTTTCTTATGTTTAGATATGGCCCTTGTATCCTTGATCCTGCCATTCCCAGGGTCTCTATCTTCCTTCTGTTTGTGGGCCAAGATGTTAACTACTCTCAGCTGTTTCTAGTGCCAAGCCTTTTCTCAGATATCATGGACTGTAACCCTCTGAATGTGTGAATCCAACACATTGTAAAAACTTTCTTTTTAAATTTGCTTTGTTTGTGGTGTTTTATCTCAGCAGTAAAAGAGTAACTAAGACACCCAGGTCCTTCCTGCCAGAAAAATGATGCTTGTCACATTTGGGTCCCTCGTTCACCAATACTCTCTGGCTTAAGTCACTCTGTCTTGTCAGGAACTTCCTGACTAGGAGAAGGAACTAGGAGATGGAAAAGGCCTGTCTGACAAAGCTTCCCTTGATTGAGATGAGAGAGGACTACCCTCATTGAGGTCAGCTTTGTTTTGTATTAAATCGCTGTTGGTGTTCATTGAGTTATGTTTGGAAAAATACTTACTACTGTTTACTTTCTGTAAGGAAAGATGATAAAGTATGTGCTAACTTAACTGGGAACTGTTGAACTCTCCTTGGTGCCCTGCCTGCCCTGAGGACTGCTAATGCAAACAGCTTGCCAGACTACTCAAGTCATCACAAACAGTCTTGAACTATCCACAGATACCTTGAGAAAACTCCCCCAAGTCCGCAATTGATTTGTGCTAGTTGGAGGGTATGACCCTAGCCTGGATGATTTGAAACTGTTTGCATCAGATTTACTGTTATCACAGGCCTCAGTACAACTTAGGAGGGTTTGGAATAGTTTACCATAAGCCAGAGGGGAGCCCATTTCTTGATGGCCTCAGGGAGTTGCTGTAGTGTCTGGTGCTAAGACACAAGGCTGTGACTGCTTTCAAAGCAAAGTCTCAGTGACTGCGATTGGTTTTAAGAGGCAAGGCTGCCCTGGGACACAGCACAAACCTGAGTGATACTGGTTGATGCTAAGAGGATTGTGATTGTTTCTACCAGATGGTTGCAATTGGTCCCCAAATCCATTTTATACTGTATAATCAGGTTGTTCAGGCTTGGCTGGAAGAAGCTCTCCTGTACTGTGTGACCTGGTGTTGCAGCCTTAGACACCAGAAAAGGTTTCTCTTGCTTTGTCTTTCCTTACCAGTTTCAGTAGCATAGCTGATGGGATGGAGAAAACACCAGCAGAACCAAGTAAGGTGGGTCTCACTTGGATCACGGCTATCAGCAAGGTAAGCAGCATGGTCGTGTTTAAATGCTCACCTGGGCTATGTGAGGTTGTGTCTCAAAGAAGGAGCATGAGACAGATGTGGGCAAGGAACAGGGAGACAGGGACAGGCAGAGAGAGGACAGTGGATAGGCAGTGACAGTGGGGAAGGAAGACCAAGTAGAAGAAGCATCAAATCAACCAGCTGTCCCACAGCTGAAGAGCAACAGCTGAACAATCTGAAGGGGCCAGGAAAGAAAGAAGGGCAGGGGAAATAGAAAGGGGTCAAGGGAGTAAGGAGGGTTGATACAGAAAGAGAAGAGCTGTAAGGTGACAGGAAAATAACATGAAAGTCCTAGTGGGTGGAGGGTTCCACTGGGCTATCTATATATTTCAGGGTCAAGAATATTTCTATTATTTATGTATTTATTCATTCATTCATTTTACATACCAACCACAGTTTCCCCTTCCTCCTCTCCTCTTTTTTCTTCCCACCCTATCTACTCCCCTCACCCATTTTTCCTCCTTGTGTGTTAGGAAAGGGGCAGGCCTCCAAAGGGAGTCAACAAAGCCTGGCACATCAACTTGAAGCAGGACCAAGCTCCTCCCCCTGCCTCAAGGCTGGATAGGGCAACCAGCATGGGGATAGGTTCTGAGTATCAGAGTCTGCATCAGGTATAGGTCCTGATCCCATTGCTAGGGGTCCCGCAAATAGACCAGGCTACACTCTCACACACATGAGGGAGCCTCTGTCAGTCACATGTGGGCTCCCTAGCTACAGGTGCAGAGTCCTTGAGCTCAGCTGTGCTGTCTCTGTGAGTGACCTTGACCAAAGTGGTTTGAGCAACCCCTCCTCTCTTTCTTCAACAGGACTCCTGGAGCTCGGTCCAGTTCTTAGTTGTGGAGAAGGTCAAGGGTCTTAGAAGCTGGGGCTCAGACTTGTAATGCCATATTGTATTAAGGGTTAAGTAGCACTGAGCCCTGGACCTACAGAAGAGCTGTACCAGTGGTTACTATTAGGGATGGAGGAGCCATGGTACTTGGACTGCCCTGAAGCAGTGGTGAAAGTTGGAACAAAGAACTGGGCAATGTAAACATTCTAGGACCAAAAGTTCTGTAATACTTAAAGGGCTGAGGGGCCTGTTTCTATACCAACGTGCATACAGTCATGTCTACCAGCTGTCAAGTGCAGTAGGAAGGAAAATCTGACATCTATCAGAACTTGAAGCCCTCCCCATCTCCCATAGGGATTTCTATGCAAGTGAAGCAAATGGCATCCATCCAGCTGATTGGTAGCATCACCACTGTTTGATCAGTGAGCAAACTCTGAACACAAACACTGCAAGGGATTTACTTACATGTGAAAATGCATAAGAATAAAAGGTTTACAACTGTGTTCTTTAATGAATATAGTAACCCAAAAGAAAGGAGTGACATGTGTGTGTATTTGTGGGGAATATAAATGAGAGAAACTAAACCCACACATGTTCATAAAGAGACTTAAGAAGAGAAGAGAGATTGACCCCATTACTGATACTCAGATCCCATTACTAAATTACCAGACTTCCTTTACTTTTCTGTGTCAGATGATTATGGATTTTTTAAATAATCTAATGTTTTTATACTATGAGGAGAAAAACCCCAAAGAAACAAATAGTTCATCTCATCTTTATTATATATTTTAAGACATATTTAGCACTGCCCTGGCGAACGCCTCTAATCCCAGCACTGTGGAGGCAGAGCTAGGGAGATCTGTATGAGTTTGAAGCCAACCTGGTCTAAAGTGAGTAGGACAGACAAGGCTATTCCTCAGAGAAAGCCTGCCTCAAGGGGGACTTGGAGGCAAAAAATCTTTAATAAATAAATTAAAAAAAGAAAGAAAGCCATAAACAATTATTTTAAAAAGGTATATTGATTCCAGAAAAATCAGCAAATCCTCTTGAGGTTCTGGGTCTCATTAATAATGTGATTTTAAAATACTAAATGAATATTTGATGACAGTAAAAGTTTAGATTTATTTATGCTCTTCTATGTGTATGGGTCTTTTGCTTGCATGCACACATGTACAGCCCTTGGGTAGATGGTGCTGGAAGAGGTGAGAAGGGAGTGTTTGATTCCCAGAAACTGATTTTAACAGATGTTTGTGATTCTATACTTGGCTGCTGAGAACTGACCAAGGGTCTTCTGGAAGATCAAGGGCTCATCAGAAAAATGCAAATAAAGCCAACTCTGAGATTCCATCTTACACATGTCTGAAGGGCCAAGAGCAAAAAGACTGATGACATTTTATGCTGGAGAGGATGTGGGGTAAGGAGAATGGTCCTCCATTGCTGGTGGGAATTACAGCAGCTTTGAAAATCAGTATGGGGATTTCTCAGAAAATTAGTAAACTATTTACCTCAAGACATAGCAATACCACTTTTGGGTATATACCCAAAGGATGCTCAATCATACTACAAGGACATGTGCTCTATTATGTTCAGAGCAGTACTATTTGTCATAGCCAGAACCTGGAAACAACCTAGATGCTCCTCAACCAAATAATGGAAAACGAGAATGTGGTACATTTAAAAAATGGAGTTCTACTTAGGTGTTAAAAAGAATGACATCTTGAAATTTGCAGACAAATGGATGAATCTAGAAAAAACCATAGTGAGTGAGGTAAGCCAGACCAGAAAGAGAAATATAGTATGTACACATTCATAAATGGGTTTTAGACATAAAGGAAAGAAAAACCAGCCTACAACTAACAATCCCAGAGAACCTAGAGAGAAAAGAGGATCCTAAGAGACGTACATGGACCTTCATAGGTGAAAAAGATGAGATCTCTTAAAAAAAACAAAAACCAAAAACTTGGAGCATGCGGGTCAAAGCACAGGATAGAAGGGGAGAGAGAAGGAAGAGGGAGGAACAGAGAAAATGTAGAGGTCAATAAAAACAATAAAAAAGAGAAAAAAGATAAAGTGCTCTTTTTTATTTTTTTAATTTATTTATTTCTTTATTAATTAATTAAAGATTTCTGTCTCTTCCCCACTGCCGCCTCCCCTTTCCCTCCCCCTCCCCCAATCAAGTCTCCCTCCCTTGTCAGCCCAAAGAGCAATCCAAACTGCCTAGGCTCCCACAAAGCCAATAAGTGCAGTAAGATCAAAAACCCATTGCCATTGTTCTTCGGGTCTCAGTAGTCCTCATTGTCTGCTATGTTCAGCAAGACCGGTTTTAACCCAGGCCTTTTCAGACCCAGGCCAGCTGTCCTTGGTGAGTTCCCAATAGGACATCCCCATTGTCTCAGTGTGTGGGTGCCCCCCTCGCGGTCCTGAGTTCCTTGCTCGTGCTCTCTCTCCTTGTGCTCCTGATTTGAACCTTGAGATTTCAGTCTGGTGCTCCAATGTGGGTCTCTGTCTCTGTCTCCTTTCATCGCCTGATGAAGGTTAATATTCAGGAGGATGCCTATATGTTTTTCTTTGGGTTCTCCTTCTTATTTAGCTTCTCTAAGAACCCGAATTATAGGCTCAATGTCCTTTATTTATGGCTAGAAACCAAATATATGTGAGTACATCCCATGTTCCTCTTTTTGGGTCTGGCTTACCTCACTCAGGATAGTGTTTTCTATTTCTATCCATTTGCCTGCAAACTTCAAGAAGTCCTTGTTTTTTACTGTTGAGTAGTACTCCTATATGTATGTATTCCATACTTTCTTCATCCAATCTTCCATTGAAGGGCATCTAGGTTGTTTCCAGGTTCTGGCTATTACAAACAATGCTGTTATGAACATAGTAGAGCATATACTTTTGTTGTATGATAAGGCCTCTCTTGGGTATATTCCCAAGAGTGGTATTGCTGGGTCCAGGGGTACGTTGATCCCGAATTTTCTGAGAAACTGCCACACTGCTTTCCAGAGTGGTTGCACAAGTTTGCATTCCCACCAGCAATGGATGAGTGTACCCCTTTCTCCACAACCTCTCCAGCAAAGGCTATCATTGGTATTTTTGATTTTAGCCATTCTGACAGGTGTAAGATGGTATTTTAAAGTTGTCTTGATTTGCATTTCCCTGATCACCAAGGAAGTTGAGCATGACCTTAGGTGTCCTTTGGCCATTTGAACTTCTTCTGTTGAGACATCTCTGTTCAGCTCAGTGCCCCATTTTATAATTGGGTTGATTAGCCTTTTACGGTCTAGTTTCTTGAGTTCTTTATATATTTTGGAGATCAGACCTTTGTCAGTTGCATGGTTGGTGAAGATTTTCTCCCAGCCAGTGGGTTGCCTTTCTGTCTTAGCAACAGTGTCCTTTGCTTTACAGAAGCTTCTCAGTCTCAGGAGGTCCCATTTATTTAATGAGGCCCTTACTGTCTGTGCTGCTGGGGTTATATGTAGGAAGTGGTCTGCTGTGCCCACATGTTGTAGAGTACTTCCCACTTTCTCTTCTATCAGGTTCAGTGTGTTCAGACTGATATTGAGGTCTTTAATCCACTTGGACTTGAGTTTTGTGCATGGTGATATATATGGATGTATTTTCATTCTTCTAAAGATTGACATCCAGTTTTGCCAGCACAATTTGTTGAGGATGCTCTCTTTTTTTTCTATTGTATACTTTTAGCTCCTTTATCGAAAATCAGGTGTTCATAGGTTTGTGGGTTAAAGTCAGGGTCTACTATTCGATTCCATTGGTCGACTTCTCTGTTTTTATGCCAATACCAAGCTGTTTTCAATACTGTATCTGCCAGGTGATGGTGGCGCACGCCTTTAATCCCAGCACTTGGGAGGCAGAGACAGGTGGATCTCTGGGAGTTCGAGACCAGCCTGGTCTACAGAGCTAGTTCCAGGACAGGCACCAAAGCTACAGAGAAACCCTGTCTCGAAAAACCAAAAAAAAAAAAATACTGTATCTGTTCCCAATAGAACATCCCCATTGTCTCAGTGCGTGGGTGCACCCCTCGCGGTCCTGAGTTCCTTGCTTGTGCTCTCTCTCATTGTGCTCCTGATTTGGACCTTGGGATTTCAGTCTGGTGCTCCAATGTGGGTCTCTGTCTCTGTCTCCTTTCATCGCCTGATGAAGGTTAATATCCAGGAGGATGACTATATGTTTTTCTTTGGGTTCACCTTCTTATTTAGCTTCTCTAGGAACCCGAATTATAGGCTCAATGTCCTTTATTTATGGCTAGAAACCAATTATATGTGAGTACATCCCATGTTCCTCTTTTTGGGTCTGGCTTACCTCGCTCAGGATAGTGTTTTCTATTTCTGTCCATTAGCATGCAAAGTTCAAGAAGTCCTTGTTTTTTACTGCTGAGTAGTACTCCTATATGTATGTATTCCATACTTTCTTCATCCAATCTTCCATTGAAGGGCATCTAGGTTGTTTCCAGGTTCTGGCTATTACAGACAATGCTGCTATGAACATAGTAGAGCATATACTTTTGTTGTATGATAAGGCCTCTCTTGGGTATATTCCCAAGAGTGGTATTGCTGGGTCAAGGGTACTTGATCATGAATTTTCTGAGAAACTGCCACACTGCTTTCCAGAGTGGTTGCACAAGTTTGCATTCCCACCAGCAATGGATGAGTGTACCCCTTTCTCCACAACCTCTCCAGCAAAGGCTATCATTGGTGTTTTTTGATTTTAGCCATTCTGACAGGTGTAAGATGGTATCTTAAAGATGTCTTGATTTGCATTTCCCTGATCGCCAAGGAAGTTGAGCATGACCTTAGGTGTCTTTTGGCCATTTGAACTTCTGCTGTTGAGACTTCTCTGTTCAGCTCAGTGCCCCATTTTATAATTGGGTTGATTAGCCTTTTACGGTCTAGTTTCTTGAGTTCTTTATATATTTTGGAGATCAGACCTTTGTCAGTTGCATGGTTGGTGTAAGATTTTCTCCCAGCCAGTGGGTTTCCCTTTCTGTCTTAGCAACAGTGTCCTTTGCTTTACAGAAGCTTCTCAGTCTCAGGAGGTCCCATTTATTTAATGAGGCCCTTACTGTCTGTGCTGCTGGGGTTATATGTAGGAAGTGGTCTGCTGTGCCCACATGTTGTAGAGTACTTCCCACTTTCTCTTCTATCAGGTTCAGTGTGTTCAGACTGATATTGAGGTCTTTAATCCACTTGGACTTGAGTTTTGTGCATGGTGATATATATGGATGTATTTTCATTCTTCTAAAGATTGACATCCAGTTTTGCCAGCACAATTTGTTGAGGATGCTCTCTTTTTTTTTCTATTGTATACTTTTAGCTCCTTTATCGAAAATCAGGTGTTCATAGGTTTGTGGGTTAAAGTGGGTCTACTATTCGATTCCATTGGTCGACTTCTCTGTTTTTATGCCAATACCAAGCTGTTTTCAATACTGTATCTGCCGGGTGATGGTGGCGCACGCCTTTAATCCCAGCACTTGGGAGGCAGAGACAGGTGGATCTCTGGGAGTTCGAGACCAGCCTGGTCTACAGAGCTAGTTCCAGGACAGGCACCAAAGCTACAGAGAAACCCTGTCTCGAAAAACAAAAAAAAAAAAATACTGTATCTGTTCCCAATAGAACATCCCCATTGTCTCAGTGCGTGGGTGCACCCCTCGCGGTCCTGAGTTCCTTGCTCGTGCTCTCTCTCCTTGTGCTCCTGATTTGAACCTTGAGATTTCAGTCTGGTGCTCCAATGTGGGTCTCTGTCTCTGTCTCCTTTCATCGCCTGATGAAGGTTAATATTCAGGAGGATGCCTATATGTTTTTCTTTGGGTTCTCCTTCTTATTTAGCTTCTCTAAGAACCCGAATTATAGGCTCAATGTCCTTTATTTATGGCTAGAAACCAAATATATGTGAGTACATCCCATGTTCCTCTTTTTGGGTCTGGCTTACCTCACTCAGGATAGTGTTTTCTATTTCTATCCATTTGCCTGCAAACTTCAAGAAGTCCTTGTTTTTTACTGCTGAGTAGTACTCCTATATGTATGTATTCCATACTTTCTTCATCCAATCTTCCATTGAAGGGCATCTAGGTTGTTTCCAGGTTCTGGCTATTACAAACAATGCTGTTATGAACATAGTAGAGCATATACTTTTGTTGTATGATAAGGCCTCTCTTGGGTATATTCCCAAGAGTGGTATTGCTGGGTCCAGGGGTACGTTGATCCCGAATTTTCTGAGAAACTGCCACACTGCTTTCCAGAGTGGTTGCACAAGTTTGCATTCCCACCAGCAATGGATGAGTGTACCCCTTTCTCCACAACCTCTCCAGCAAAGGCTATCATTGGTATTTTTGATTTTAGCCATTCTGACAGGTGTAAGATGGTATTTTAAAGTTGTCTTGATTTGCATTTCCCTGATCACCAAGGAAGTTGAGCATGACCTTAGGTGTCCTTTGGCCATTTGAACTTCTTCTGTTGAGACATCTCTGTTCAGCTCAGTGCCCCATTTTATAATTGGGTTGATTAGCCTTTTACGGTCTATTTTCTTGAGTTCTTTATATATTTTGGAGATCAGACCTTTGTCAGTTGCAGGGTTGGTGAAGATTTTCTCCCAGCCAGTGGGTTTCCTTTCTGTCTTAGCAACAGTGTCCTTTGCTTTACAGAAGCTTCTCAGTCTCAGGAGGTCCCATTTATTTAATGAGGCCCTTACTGTCTGTGCTGCTGGGGTTATATGTAGGAAGTGGTCTGCTGTGCCCATGTGTTGTAGAGTACTTCCCACTTTCTCTTCTATCAGGTTCAGTGTGTTCAGACTGATATTGAGGTCTTTAATCCACTTGGACTTGAGTTTTGTGCATGGTGATATATATGGATGTATTTTCATTCTTCTAAAGATTGACATCCAGTTTTGCCAGCACAATTTGTTGAGGATGCTCTCTTTTATTTCTATTGTATACTTTTAGCTCCTTTATCGAAAATCAGGTGTTCATAGGTTTGTGGGTTAATGTCAGGGTCTACTATTCGATTCCATTGGTCGACTTCTCTGTTTTTATGCCAATACCAAGCTGTTTTCAATACTGTATCTGCCGGGTGATGGTGGCGCACGCCTTTAATCCCAGCACTTGGGAGGCAGAGACAGGTGGATCTCTGGGAGTTCAAGACCAGCCTGGTCTACAGAGCTAGTTCCAGGACAGGCACCAAAGCTACAGAGAAACCCTGTCTCGAAAAACCAAAAAAAAAAAAATACTGTATCTGTTCCCAATAGAACATCCCCATTGTCTCAGTGCGTGGGTGCACCCCTCGCGGTCCTGAGTTCATTGCTTATGCTCTCTCTCATTCTGCTCCTTGTTTGGACCTTGGGATTTCAGTCCGGTGCTCCAATGTGGGTCTCTGTCTCTGTCTCCTTTCATCGCCTGATGAAGGCTAATATCCAGGATGATGACTGTATGTTTTTCTTTGTGTTCAGCTTCTTATTTAGCTTCTCTAGGATCACAAATTATAGGCTCAATATCCTTTATTTATGGCTAGAAACCAATTATGAGTGAGTACAGCCCATATTCCTCTTTCTGGGTCTGCCTTACCTCGCTCAGGATAGTGTTTTCTATTTCTGTTCATTTTCATGCAAAGTTCAAAAAGTCCTTGTTTTTTACTGCTGAGTAGTACTCTAATATGTATATATTCCATACTTTCTTCATCCATTCTTCCATTGAAGGGCATCTAGGTTGTTTCCAGGTTCTGGCTAATACAAACAATGCTGCTATGAACATAGTTGTGCATATACTTTTGTTGTATGATAAGGCCTCTCTTGGGTATATTCCCAAGAGTGGTATTGCTGGGTCAAGGAATTTGATCCCGAATTTCCTGAGAAACCGCCACACTGCTTTCCAAAGTGGTTTCACAAGTTTGCATTCCCACCAGCAATGGATGAGTGTACCCCTTACTCAACAACCTCTCCAGCAAAGGCTATCATTGGTGTTTTTGATTTTCGCCATTCTGACAGGCTTAAGATGGTATCTTAAAGATGTCTTGATTTGCATTTCCCTGATCGCTAAGGAAGTTTAGCATGACTTTAAGTGTCTTTTGACCATTTGAACTTCTGCTGTTGAGAATTCTCTGTTCAGCTCAGTGTTCCATTTTATAATTGAGTTGATTAGCATTTTACAGTCTAGTTTCTTGAGTTCTTTATATATTTTGGAGACCAGACCTTTTGACTTTTGGGGCTAAGAGACAAAATATTAATTTATTTTAAATGGGAAACTGCAAATGCGAGAGGCAATAACCAAACCCTGCATGAGAATAGGGCTGTGATCAGTCATTCTTTTTCCACACAGCATGAGTGAACGAAACACTTCTCCGCATCATCTTCAAGACTGAAGGACAAACCAATTTGCCTTTGAATACATCTAATATGCCCGCTAGTCCATGGCACACCATACCAGGCTTCCAGCTGCCTAGGCTCCTACTTCATCTTCTCAAGAAATTCCAGAAGTCTTGGATGCTTTAAAAGATATCTCCAACACAAAGCTTTCACTGGAATCTCTGGAGAACACAAATGACTGACTGTGTTGCTTTAACAAGTTGCAAACTAGCAGCCTCTATTTGTTCTTCCATGGGTAGCCCTTCTGTCCCTTTACCTAAGCCTTTGGATGGTTCTGTCATCAGTAGACTTGAAGAGTCAATAATGGGATGTTGTTGCCTCTCTTCCAAAAGAACGAAATGTCCCTCTGAATGGAGAAATGCCACTCTCTCCCTGGTAAAGTGCTGGTCCAATTGGGTCAGCCAACCAGAAGGCCAAAGGACCCCTTCTCCAAAATGGGGCTCCTTCCGCTTAAGCCATACTAGAAAGCGAAAGGGGCCATACTGATCCATCTTTCAGGAGGTCATCTGCATTCCCTTACAGTAAGCCTTGCTCCTCCAGCAGTCTGCCACAGAGCTGCAGTCTCTCACCCTCTTGACTCTGGTCACTTTACTTCTCTTTTCTAGGTGTTTTTTTTTTTCTATGCGTTGGAATATTTTGCCTGCATTGATGTCTGTGTACCATGCGGGGGCCTGCTATCCAAGCAGACCAGAAAAGACATCTGATCCCATGGAACTGGAATGGTTGTGAGCCCCCTACTGGATGCTGGGAACCTCACTCAAGTTCTCTGCAAAAACAAGGGCTGTAAAGGCATCAGGGTTTCTCTCTTAAACTCTAAGGACATCGTCATCTAACAACTAGAGAGAACACTCAGTGATTAAGAGCACTTTATCCTGTTTATCAGCTGTAGGAGTTCTTCACAGATCTTGAGAGGACAATAATCAACTTTATATGGAAAAACAAAAAACCCAGGTTAGCCAAAACAATCTTATACAATAAAGGAACTTCTGGAGGCATTACCATCCCCGACTTCAAACTTTATTAGAAAGCTACAGTAATGAAAACAGTATGGTATTGGCATAAAATCAGAGAAGTCGACCAATGAAACCGTATAGAAGACCCGGATTTTAACCCACAAACCTATGAACACCTCATTTTCGATAAAGGAGCTAAAAGTATACAATGGAAGAAAGAAAGCATCTTCAACAAATGGTGCTGGCACAACTGGATGTCAACCTGTAGAAGAATGAAAACAGACCCATATCTATCACCATGCATAAAACTGAAGTCCAAATGGATCAAAGACCTCAATATCAATCTGAACACACTGAACCTGATAGAAGAGAAAGTGGGAAGTACCCTACAACAGATGGGCACAGGCGATTGCTTCCTAGGTATAACCCCAGCAGCACAGACATTAAGGGCAACATTGAATAAATGGGACCTACTGAAACTGAGATGCTTCTGTAAAGCAAAGGACACTGTCAGTAAGACAAAAAGGCAACCCACTGACTGGGAGAAGATCTTCACCCCCCCCCCCCCCCCGAAACAGACAAAGGTCTGATCTCCAAAATATATAAAGAACTCAATAAACTTGACTTTAAAATGCTAATTAACCCAATTAAAAAATGGGGCACTGATTTGAACAGAGAATTCTCAACAGAAGAAGTTAAAATGGCCAAAAGACACTTAAGGTCATGGTCAACCTCCTTAGCGATCAGGGAAATGCAAATCAAAACAACTTTGAGATATAATCTTACACCTGTCAGAATGGCTAAAATCAAAAACACCAATGATAGCCTTTGCTGGAGAGGTTGTTGAGAAAGGGGTACCCTCATCCATTGCTGGTGGGAATTCAAACTTGTGCAACCACTTTGGAAAGCAGTGTGGCGGTTTCTCAGGAAATTCGGGATCAACCTACCCCTGGACCCAGCAATTCCACTCTTGGAAATATACCCAAGAGATGCCCGATCATATAACAAGGACATTTGTTCAACTATGTTCATAGCAGGATTATTTGTAGTAGCCAGAACCTGGAAACAACCTAGATGTCCTTCAATGGAAGAATGGATGAAGAAAATGTGGAATATATACACATTAGCGTACTACTCAGCGGTAAAAAACAATGACTTCTCGAATTTTGCATGCAAATGGATGGAAATAGAAAACAGTATCCTGAGTGAGGTAACCCAGACCCAAAAAGATGAACATGAACATGGGATGTACTCACTCATAATTCGTTTCTAGCCATAAATAAAGGTCATTGAGTCTATAATTTGATATCCTAAAAAAGCTAAATAAGAAGGTGAACCCAAAGAAAAACATATAGCTATCCTCCTGGTTATGGGAAGTAGACAAGATTGCCGGGCCAAAAATTGGGATCTTGGGGGTGGGGTGGGAGGGGGAGGTAAGGGGAGATGGGGAGAACAAAGTCAGAAGGGAAGGATGGGGGGGGAACTTGGGGAAACGGGATGATTGGGATAAAGGAAGGTTGGATAGGGGAGCAGGGAAGCACATATCTTAATTAAGGGAGCCATCTTAAGTTTGGCAAGAGACTTGGACCTAGAGGGGCTCCCAGGTGCCCAGGGCAAATTCCCCAGTTGGTTCCTGGGGCAGCTGAGGATAGGGAACTGAAATGGCCCTATCCTATAGCCATACTGATGAATATCTTGCATATCACCATAGAACCTTCATCTGGCGATGGATGGAGATAGAGACAGAGACCCACACTGGAGCACCGGATTGAGCTCCCAATGTCCCATTGAGGAGCAGAAGGAGGGAGAACATGAGCAAAGAACTCAGGACCACAAGGGGTGCACCTACCCACGGAGACATTGGGGCTGATCTTTTGGGAGCTCACCAAGGCCAGCTAGACTGTTACTGAAAAAGCATGGGATAAAACCGGACTCTCTGAATATGGCAGAAAATGAGGGCTGCTGAGAAGCCAAGGACAATGGCTCTGGGTTTTGATCCTATGTCATGTTCTGGCTTTGTGGGAGTGTAGCCAGTTTGGATGTTCACCTTCCTAGACCAGGATAAAGAGGAGAGGACTTTGGAATTTTCACAGGGCAGGGAACCCTGACTGCTCTTCAGACTGGAGAGGGTGGGGGAGAGTAGTGGGGGGAGGGGAGAGGAGTGGGAGGAGGGGGAGGGATATGGAAGGCTGGGAGGAGGCGGAAATTTTTTTCTTTCAATAAAAAAAGAAATAAAAAAAGAAAAGCACTTATCTACCAAGAACAGACCAAAAAAAAAAAAAAACCAATTGGATCTGCTTGGATTTCATGAGTCTGTTCATGGGAAGACTCCTTACAGTTGTTAAATTTGGAGATTCCTGAGAGTTGCCAGGGTTAGCAAATGAAGATACACATAATCAACTGAAAGTCAACTGTTAACTTTTTAAACCTTTATGTGTGTGTGTGTGTGTGTGTGTCAAGATATTCATGTGATGATTGGAGAACACTGTGGTATTGATTTCTTCCACCTTTGCTTGGGTTATGAGAATCAAACGAGTTTGTCAGGCTTGAATATCAAGCACTTTTACTTTCTGAGCCATTTCACCAATCTATGAATCTCAGTTTCAACAAAGAAAATCATATATACCACAAACAGGAAAAGATACATGTGTAGGATTAAATTTTAATTGATTTAAATTAGTATCTGGCATAGTCCCAGCTATGCTAGAGACCGAGGCAGGAGAATCACAATTTTATGACTGCAGATATAATTTAAGGCCAGAATGGGCAAGTTAGTGAAATCCTGTGTCAATATTTAAAAAGTAGAAAGAGGGTTGGGATTGCAGCTCAGTGACAGACTTCTGGTCTAGCAAGAAGAAGCCAAGGTCAGTCCTAGCCCTGCAATGATAACCAGATCACCGTCACTTGGCAACAGTGCAGGCTGTGTGAAGTAGCCTCAACATGCTCCCACCTGACACATCCACCACTGTTTAGCTAATGAACGGGCTTTCACAGGTGTCTTGAAGGATGCAAATGTTTTGCTCTGAGAGAAAGGCAAAAGCATGAAAAGGAGGGGCTGTGGGGGAGGCAGTCTAATATGAAGAACAGCCTGTACATCTTGGTTGCCATAGAAGCTTGATGTCAATATGGAGAACAAGGAGAATAGAACAATTATTTTTCTAATGTTTTGATTCAGTTTTGATATCTGACTATTACATAACTGAATGATACTCTCTCTCCATGCCTTTTCTCAACTGCCTCCCATTCTTATCAACCCCTCTTCCTCCCTACCAGTCTGATTCACAACTATTGGTTTTTTTTTTTTTTTGTGACTGATTTAGTTTAAGCAGGCCATCTATGTGACTATTGGATGAGAACTATCCTTTGGAGTCTGCTGGGGTCACACAGCTAAAATAATGTCTTCCCGGATGGATCCTAAATCTATCAACAGTAAGCAGCTCATTTGTGAGGAGTAGGGTTCTTCCTCCACCCATTCCTGACCGTTGATGTTCCCATTCTGCTATGGGCTCCAGTACAGTCATGAAGACCAGTGTGACCTGGTGAAAGAAGCAGATTCCAAACACTTGGTATTTGAACTTAGTTGGCAACAACTTACATCTGTCTGGTTATATTCTGAGACATAGCTGGGTATCATCATAGCACAACAAAACCTATGGCATTATTATTTTTGAAAAATAGGGAATTGTTGTACCTAAAGTGAGCATTTGAAAAGTTCCTAATTTTTAAAGCAGTTTTAAATGGTTAAAAATTGGTTCTATGAAATAAGGCATATTATAAAATCAAATTTCCAGGAAGATAAAACCACCTTCAAATATCAGAATCTATCTGAGACATACATGAAAACCACTGATTACTATTTAAGACAGTGATATCAGTGAAGTTCCGATGATCTTTTGGGTGAGTATTTTGATGCCTATTTCACAGGCAGGAAAGAAAAGTGGTAGGATGGAAAAAATTAACTTACAAAAATCAGTACCCCTTCTATACATCAACAACAAACACAGAGAGAAAAAGATCATGAACACATTCTGATTTACAATAGCCATTGATTTTAAGCAGTGGTATTGTTCATCTCTTTGACTTGTTTTTACAATGATAGCACTATTGGTAGTTTCCTTCCTTCCTTCCTTCCTTCCTTCCTTCCTTCCTTCTTTCCTTCCTTCCTTCATTCCACCCTCTCTGAGGATCTGGAGAGTTCACACTTCCCAACATAATCCACTCCTTCCCCATTTCCCTTCAGAAAAGGACTGCCCTCCCAGTGATATCCATCAAACATAGACATAACAAGTTACAATAAGACTAGGCACAAACCTTCATATAAAAACTGGGCAAGGGGACCGAGTGGGGGAAAACAGTACCAAGAGCTGACAAAGAATCATAGCCAACCCCTCTTCCCACTGTCAGAAATTCCACAAGAAGATATGCGGAGTGTCTAAATCATTTCCATGTTGGTTGTTGGTTCAGACACTGTGGGCCCCTATGAGCCCAGGTCTGTTGATTCCATGAGATTTTTTTGTAGTGTTCTTGACCCCTCAGGCTCCTACAATCCTTTCTCCCCTTCTTCCACAGGATTCCTTGAGTTTGACTGTGGGTCTCTAAATTTGTGTCTATCAGTTTTTGGATAAAGCCTCTCTGATGATGATTATGCTAGGCTCCTGTCCATGAGGTTAGCACTATATCATTAGGAATCATTTCATTTATATTTGCTGCTTCAATCCTAGGTCTCTGGACTATCCAGTCTTTGGTTCCTGGTGCTCTAGGAAGTATCAGGGGAAACATTTATTTTCTAAACATGAGCCATTCTGACAAGGGTGAAAAGGAATCTCAAAGTAGTTTTAATTTCTATTTCCCTGATTGTTAAGGTTGAATACATTTTCAAGTATTTATGGGTCATTTGTGTTCCTTTCTTTAAGAACTATCTGTTCAATGTGTTAGCCCTACTGATGAGAGGAGTAAGGATCTCTTATATTTAATTTCTGCAATTAATTATGTATTCTGAATATTAACCTCTGTCTGAAATATAGCTGGCAGAATCTTCTTGTTTTTCTGAAAGCTATCTCCTCATTCTCCTTATAACTTTTTTCTGCTGCAAAAGGCATACTTAATTTCATAGAATCCTCTTTGTTAATTTTTGATAATTTTTCTGATAATAGAGTCCTGCCTAGGCTTCTATCACTAAAGGCTTCCTGTATATATGCCTCCTGCATTGTCAATGTTTGAGGTCTTCTGTGAAGACCTTTAAAGCATTTTGAATTTTTGTGTGTGTGGGGGGGTAATCTAGTTTCATTCTTTTACATATGGAAATGCAGTTTTTCCACCATTGTTTGTCAAAGAAGCTGTCTTCAATTGTATGATTTTTAACAGCGTTACCTGTAGGTTTTTTCCCCGTTTTTATTGACCTATACATTTTTTTCCACTCCCTTCCCGTCTTCCCCCTCCAATTCGACCATCTCTCATGCTCCCCATAGTCCCAGTTTACTCAGGAGATCTTGTCTTTTTCTACTTCCCATGAAGATTATATCCCTTTATGTCTCTCTTAGGGTCCTCATTGTTGTCTAGGTTCTCTGGGAATGTGAATTGTAGACTGGGTTTCTTTGCTTTATGCCTAAAGTCACTTATGAGTGAGTATATAAGATAATTGTCTTTCTGAGTCTGGGTTACCTTGCTCAATATGATATTTTCTAGATCCATCCATTTGCCTGAAAGTATCAAGAGGTCGTTATTTTTTTCTGCTGTGTAGTACTCCATTGTGTAAACATACCACATTTTCCTTATACATTCTTTGGTCGAGGTGTATTTAGGTTGTTTTAAGGTTCTGGCTATGACAAAAAATGCTGCTATGCACATAGTTGAGCACATGTCCTTCTGGTATGATTGAGCATCCTTTGGGTACATACCCAAAAGTGTAATTGCTGGGATTGAGGAAGATTGTTTCCTAATTTTCTGAGAAATTTCCACAGTGACATCCAAAGGGGTTGTACCAGATTGGACTTCAACAAGCAATGCAGAAGTGTTCCCTTTTCCCCGCAACCTCTCCACCATAAGTTGTCAAGAGTGTTTTTTTTTTTTTTTTTTTTTTTTTTTTTTTTTTGAGACAGGGTTTCTCTGTAGCTTTGGTGCCTGTCCTGAAACCAGCTCTTTTAGACCAGGTTGGCCTCGAACTCCCAGAGATCCGCCTGCCTCTGCCTCCCGAGTGCTGCGATTAAAGGCATGCGCCACCACCTCCTGGCTGTCATCAGTGTTTTTGATCTGGGCTGTTTAATTAGAGCGGCAGGGCTGCGTCCCTGGCACCCGGCCGCCCGCATGGCTAGCTTATGCCCGAAATAATTACACGGAAACTGTATTCTATCAAACACTGCCTGGCTAGGCTAGTTCCAGCTTCTTATTGGCTAGCACTTACATATTGTTCTAACCCATGTCTAATATTCTGTGTAGCCCACGAGCTGGCTTACCAGGGAGGATCTTAACCTGCTTCTGTCTGGAGCGGGAGAATCATGGCGACTCCTTGACTAAGCTTCTTTCTCCCAGAATTCTCTTCTCTCTACTCCGCCTACCTAATTTTCTGTCCTATGAGGGCCGAGGCAGTTGCTTTATTATAATTAACCAATGTCCTTCCTCCATCACTGGGCCATTCTTACAGGTATAGGATGGAATCTCAGAGTTCTATTGATTTGCATTTCCCTAATGGATAACAATGTTTGCCAGTTTTTTTAATAGTCAAAAAATAGGTTTTTCTGTGTCTTTGTGGGTTTATGCCTGTATTATCTATTCTATTTCTATGGTCTTGATGTCTGTTTTCATGTAAGTTCAATGAAGTGTTTTTTTCTTTGACAAATCCATACAAATGTATAACATATTTGAATTTTTACCCCCTATTGTCTTCTCTCATCACCCCTCACTTGTGCTATACATTTTCTTTCCAGAAAGTTCTCAATCCTACTTTCAAGTATTTTATTATTGTTATTTTGAGGTTTCTTTGTTTGTGACCTAGTCAATATATTTAATGTTGCTTGCATGAGCATAGTTTGGAGGCTATGAACCATACTATGGACAAGTTAGCAATGGCTATAATATCAAATATAATGGCTCCTCATCCCCCAGAAACCAATCACCACCATGGATTTCTCAGATGCCTTGGTGCTTCATTTCCCTCTAACTACTCATCATGAAATGTTTATTGGTCTCATCTTGTGCCATTTTTCTTCAGTTTGAAAATACAGCTATTGTGGGTTCTTTTGTGGAACAGCCGTATCACTTCCAGAAGATAGACAGTGTTTCCCACATTTATCCTACACCCAGCTTCTATTTTCTACTGTGGGTCCATAGGTGGAACAGCCATATCACTTCCAGAAGATAGACAGCGTTTCACAGCATGTATCCTACGCCCAGCCTTTATTTGCTTTCTATCCCCAGTTCTACAATGATCCCTGAACCTTGGAACGGAACTGGAGATGTTCCATTTGGAGATGAGCAATCAACAAGCAGTTATTTTTAGTTCTTTGACCAGTTACACATCTACACATCTCTTCATTGTCATCACTTCAAAAAAAAACTTCCTTCCTTCCTTCCTTCCTTCATTTATTTATCTATCTATTTGTCTGTTTGTCTATTAGAGGCAGGATCTCTCTCTGTGTATCTCTGGCTATCCTGGAACTCGCTCTGTAGACCAGGCTAGCCTTGAACTCTCAGAGATCTGCTTGCCTCTGCCTCCTGAGTACTTGAACTAAAGGTGTGCACCACCACTGCCTGGCTGAACAGAAGGATGAGAGAAGCACTATTGTATGGATAAACATGCAAATATTTCGGGCAGGTGTGGTTGGTTTATGACTTTAATTCAAGCAGTCTGGAGGTAGAGACGGGCACAGGTCTGTGAGTTTGCTGCCAGGCCTACCTAGTCTACATAACAAGTTCCAGGCCAAACCATTCTAAATACAATCCATATATATTTAGAAACCAGCTTGATCATGTTTATTCAGCAAGACAGCAGCAGAAATTTCCACCTTGCACACATGACTTTCCTAACCACGGAGTATTGGCCAGTATTCTAATACCAGGCATTGATTCCTTCCTGTGAAACAGGCTTCAAATACAACCAAGGTAGTTCATGCCCCCCAAGTAACTCATTCTGCTATTGCAACATCAGGGGAATATTTCCTAACATGCCAATAATGTCGATTACAGGGCTCACAGCTGCATAAAACCATCGATGCCTGTTCTTTCTCCAGTAGAATGAATCACTCCCTTTGGCATTAGGACAGGTGGCTAGCATGGAGGAAGCTTTCAGCTCACTGCTGGCTTGATTCCTTGAGGTCTGGAACCAAAATATCAAAGTATTGAATGTCTTTAGCAGTAGAGGCTTAATTTCTAGTTCTGGTGCATAATTGAGAACAATAGGAATTGGGTGTATTTTTCGGGAAACCAATGGGGCTTCTTATATCAGCAACTCATAGTGAGGTACCTGATTTCTGGCACTAAGGTGTGTGTGCGTGTGTGTGTGTGTGTGTGTGTGTGTGTGTGTGTGTGTGTGTATACAAACGAGTGCAGATACCTGTTGAGGACAGAGGCATCAGATTCCTCTGGAGCTGGAGTTGCAGGCATTTGCGAGCTTCCTAAGGCTGCTGCTGGGAAGTAAACTAAGGTCTTCTACAAGAGATTTCTTTTTCATTTTCAGCTCCTGGAGCTTTTGTTTAATAGCTCATGACTTCTAGAAATAGCATTATTTGTATATATGCAGAGTATCTCTGTTCAAATACTTTCAAAAACTTGATTATTAATTAGCTTATAAAATAGTAGTTTTCTACGTGGCTTTCTAAAAAATAATTTATTTATTTATTTACTTATTTCACATTCTGGACACAGTCTTTCCTCCCTCCTCTCCTCCAAGTCCCCCCAGTCCACCCTCTGTTTCCACCTTCCAATCCCCTTCTCCTTCCTTTCTGTTTAGGAAAGGGCAGGTCTCCCATGTGTATCAACAAAACATGACATATCATGTTATAGTAAGACTAAGCACCTCCCCTTGTATTAAGGCTGGGGGGCAAGTTGACCCAGTATGAAGAGTAGTGTGCCACCACTGCCCGGCTCTACATGGCTTTTTAATGCAAATATAGCATATATAGCCATCCCTTACCCTCTCTTCCCTAACCCCTTCTAAGCCCCACTCTAATTGTTGGATCTTCAATGTTCTCCCTCATACTTCATTTAAGCCCTCTTCTCTCCCCACCCATAATGGCCTTTCTCCAGCATCCTGACCTTTAGAGACACTCGAATTTAAATAAACAAATTCAAAGCTAAGGTCTACCTATGAGAGAGAGCATACAGTTTTTGTCGTTCTAGGTCTGGGTTATCTTACTCAGTATATCTTTCAGTTACATCCACTGTCCTGAAAATTACATTCTTACATTACAACTGAATAAAATCTCTCTCTCTCTCTCTCTCTCTCTCTCTCTCTCTCTCTCTCTCTCTCTCTCCTCTCCTCTCTCTCTCTCTCTCTCTTTATCTCTCCACCCACCCCCATATATACATCCCAGTTTGATTATTCATCTAACTATTGATGAACCTCTGATCTAGTGAGATTCCTTTTAACTTTTGTGACTATAGCCACAGTGAACATGGATGTGCAAGATCAGCGGAATGCCCCAAAAGTGAATGGGTCACCCTGGGTACCCTACCAGCATAAGCAAAAAGGGGAACTCACCGAGAGGAAGTCAATCCAGTCTGGCAAGGAGGGTGCACAGTTAGGGTGTTTTCCAGAACGTGTCCCTGGGCCAGCTAAAAAACAGAACCTTTTGGTGGGAAACCTATATCTGTTAGTAAAAATCTTAAAACTACCCTTTCCGCCTACACAAAAAAGCTCCAATTAAACAAGATTACAGCAAATCAAAGATGTTCACGTTTAATGAATGCAATGCTTCTTGGTTGTCGGGAACATGGTGGGGGAGGGGGCAAGAGGGTGGGGTGATAGGGAGAGACCATGCAAAACCTGGGACCATATGTTAACTGGTCTGTGAGAGTGGTCCTGACCCTTCCTGGAGAGGGTCAGCACTTGACAGGCTTCCCTGAGGTGGAGTCTGAACCAAGGCAACTCCCAGGGGGAAGGCACTTAGGATGGATGCCATGGACTGGGATGATGATTCCAATCTTCCCAGTTTCATTGGATATAGGGGTGTTAGAGGGCTGGGGTCTCACTTTTGACCAAATATCCCACAACAGCCATCTGTAATTTATTCATCAATGAGGAAGTTTAAAAACAAAGGGAATGCCTGTTCCTGATCACTGCTTAACTGGGTACTGATTAACATTTAACTATCAGGTATAGTCAAGAGCCCATAAGCAATTGTCATGCATCTCTAGAAACACATAGGCTTACAAAAAAATAAATAAATAAATAAATAAATAAACCGCCTAAAACCAATATCATTGGGCAATGTTGAAGTTTATTCTTCGAAAGTGTTCAACATTTTATGGGTTTTTTTTTTTTGGTGAACTTTACTCTTGTTGGATGGCTAGGGAAAGAAAAATAGAAAAAAATCCTTAAAAGGGATTTTCCTCTTTCTTTTATTTTTTTCTTTTTTCTTTTTTGGTTTTCTTAAAATTAAGTTAGGTTTCTTCTACAAGATAGCTTTACTAACTCACTGAAGGCTGATAAACATGCCTTTGAATGCAAAAGCCCTAACCACTTATCTTCATAGTGGAGGTGTGTATGTGTTAGAACACTTGAAGAATTTACAAAAATCTATATATTCTATATAATATGTAAAGTATGTATTTAAGTAATAGATTTAACATATTGTGAAAATATTGTTATTGTCCACAGAGTGTTCTAGGAATGAGGAGCAAGTAAGCATTTCCTTCGGTTTATCTGTATACAATTAGGAAGTTTCATCTTTTCAGATGATTTTTTGAATTCTTGAGTTCTCAATTAAAGCTGACAAGACAAAAATGTCACTCAGCTTTTAAAAGTTCACTTTGAGTTTCTCCAGGACGTTGTTACTCTGAAAAGCAAAATGATTCTTTGAATCTGGGAAGCTGGCACACACACAAACTCTGAACTTAGTCTTCCATCTTATTCTATATCTATTTTTAGAAGATTAAAACTACAGTTGGCAGAGTTTTTATGTATGAAAGCATAGTTTCAAAGTGTTGCATCCTGAAAATTGTATAGTATTCACATTAAAATAAAACCTGGGCAAAATCGAGATTTATATAGTACCGCATCCAATAGTCCAAAAATAGCTTAAATGTAATTTTAGTAATTTTGTACGAAAAAATGAATCTAGATACTATTATTACTGCAACCTAGCATGCAATCCATGTATATTATCTAAATAAGAACACTACTTGATATTTTAACTGCTGCATTAAATATCATAATTCTCTTAAAATACTTAGGTTTATTAACTGACTATGCTAACTTTCACCACTGTTCCTCTCAACTAGAAACCTCCATGACTTACTTTCCTTCGATGGAAACGTGTGTCTTTCTGCGGTAGTAATTTTTTTCAGTTTTGATCTGTCAAATATTTCAATTTCCGACATGTCAAGTTTGTCAGCCATCTTGACTGAAGAAGAAGAACAACAAAACGTTACCTGCTAGAACCATGATGAGATTAGGAATAACAATTAAAAGTTCATAAAAATTCAAAATATCAACGAATACTTTGCACTGTGATTTTCAACAAGGAAACAGCCCGTCTTAGAAAGTCATGTTTTCTTAGGCTACTCTCATTGCAAAGCTTTAGTCTATTTCTGGTGGCAGCAAATGACAGCAGATGAAGATGCTCCAGAAACTGAGATACTCTAGAAACCCAGGGGAAAATAAAAGCCTGACTTTTAAAATCCCAGCAAAGGTAAAATGAGACTATGAGCATCTTCACTTTCCAGTCAGCTACTTTTAGGGGATTTGGGAATGATGGTGAGCATCACACACTAAAAGAGAGGCACAAAACACTGTACTAATTTCTATTGAATGTCCAAAGTCAGTATATTAGAACCCTGCAATAAGACAGGGAAGGGATTAAGCTAGTCATTGCAATTACAAGTCTCATAATTCCTTCTTGTAACCTTAGAGAGTGTAGAAAAGAAAAAAGAAAACTCACTCTTTATGATCAAGACTCAAAAGCTTTAGTAGAAGGAGGAATGCCAAATACAGCTGAGTCCTAGTTCTAAAGATAAGAAGGCAGAGCTCTTCAGCCAGAGCCTGGTTTTATCTTAACAGGGCTAGGGCACAATCTAGTGACCAGGGTAGACTAGAGAGACTTCCACCCACCCCACCCCCAGCTTCCATGTGTCAAATCCTTTCAGTCAAGGGTATCCTAAGGCCTCCTTTGCCAGGTGAACATCACTGATCTCAAACCTGGGATAATTGTTCCCATCCACAGTGAGGACAGACCTTCACATACATCAATCATCAAGCAAGAAAGTGTAGGCCGGGTGTAGTCCTGCATGCTTTTAATCCTAGCACTTGGGAGGCAAAAACAAGTGGAATTGAGTTCAAAGTCAGTCGTGTCTATATAGGGAGTTCCAGGCCCGACAGGACTACAAAGTGAGACTGTGTCTCAAAAAAAAAAAAAAAAAAAAAAGAAAGAAAAGAAAAAGAATAAATAGTCAGGTAGACCTCACCGTTGAAATGTATGTATAGAATTGCAGTGCTTGGTAGGCAGAGACAGGAGGGACAGGAGCTTAACATGATCATTGTAGTCTATATAGTGAGTTCAAGAACAGCCTGGGATACATGAGACTGTCTCGAATAAGACAGTCCCACTGAAGCAGATTAGTGGTTACTATAGTATCTAGAAATTGAAATAAAGAAGTGACTGCTGAAAGATAAGGAGTGATGTTTGTTCTTCATTTTCTCTTTAAGACGTGGGAAATGTTCTGGACTTTGATAACTCTGACAGTTGTATAATATTTTGAATATAATGACGCCCTGCTCCTGTACTAGGAGATCGATTAATAGGGGTAAGTGTGTGCCTGCTCGACATGCCGGTCTAGTCTCCAAAATATATAAAGGACTCAAGAAACTAGACATTAAAATTCTAATTAATCCAATTAAAAATGGGGTACTGAACTGAAGAGAGAATTCTCAACAGAAGCATTTCAAATGGCCAAAAGACACTTAAGGTCATGTTCAACTTCCTTAGCAATCAGGGAAATTCAAATCAAAACAACTTTGAGATACCATCTTACACCTGTCAGAATGGCTAATATCAAAAACACCAATGATAGCCTATGCTGGAGAGGATGTGGAGTAAAGCAAACACTCATCCATTGCTGGTGGGAATTTAAACTTGTGCAACCGCTTTGGAAATCAGTGTGGCGGTTTCTCAGGAAATTGGGAATCAACCTACCTCAGGATCCGGCAATACCACTCTTAGGAATATACCCAAGAAATGCCCAATCATAATACAAAAGCATTTGTTCAACTATGTTCATAGCAGCATTATTTGTAATAGCCAGAAACTGGAAACAACCTAGATGCCCCTCAATAGAAGAATGGATAAAGAAAGTATGGAATATATACACATTAGAGTATACTCATCGGTAAAAAACAAAGACACCTTGAATTTTGCATGCAAATGGATGGAAATAGTAAACATTATCCTGAGTGAGATAACCCAGACCCAAAAAGATGAATATGCTATGTACTCACTCAGTAGTGGACTCTAGCCATAAACAAAAGACATTGAGTCTATAGTTCACAAGCCTAGAGAAACCAAATAACAAGGTGAACCCAAAGAAAAACTATATAGATCCTCCTGGAAATTGGACGCAAACAAGATTGCCAGGAAAAAGTTGGGAATATGGGGGTAGGGGTTGGGATGGGACTTAGATGGGGGAAGGGGAGAATGGGAGAGAGAAGGGAGAAGGTAAAGACTGGGGAGAGTTTGGGGGAGTGGCGAGGTGGAGATGGAGGAAGGGTGGATATTGGAGCAGGGAAGAAGATATCTACATTAAGGGGCCCATTTAAGGGTTGACAAGAGACTTGGCTCTTGAGATGATCCAAGGTGTCCGCTAGATGTCCCCAGCTAGGTCCTTGGGCAGCAGAGGAGAGAGTGCCTGAACTGGCCTTGCCCCACTATCACACTGATGATTATCTCGAATATCACCATAGAATCTTCTTCTGGCAACGGATGGAGATAGACACAGAGACCCTCATCAGAGCAATGGACTCAGTCCCCAAGGTCCAGTTGAAGAGCAGAAGGAGGGAGAAGATGAGCAAGGAAGTCAGGACTGTGAGGGGTTGGTCCACCCACTGAGACAGTGTGCCTGATCTAATGGGAGGTAACCAAAGCCAGATGGACCAGACCTGAATGAGCCTGTGATCAAATCAGACTCTCTGAATGTGGCTAACAATGGGGGCTTACTGAGAAATAGCACTGGAACCTGTTTCTACTGCATGTACTGGTTTTTTGGGACCCTAGGCTACTTGGATGCACACCTTCCCAGGCCTGGATGGAAGGGGGAGGGCCTTGGACTTCCCACAGGGCAGGGTACCCTGCCCTCTCTTAAGGAGGGAGGGGAGGAAGGAAGGGGAGGGGGAGGCAGGAGGAAAATGGGAGGAGTGGAGGAAGTGTAAATTTTTGAATAGAAAATTAAATTAAAAAAAATTCTTAACTTGGAGCTGGAGAGAATACTTATTGTTTAAGTGTCCTTGCCATTCAAACACAGAAGTTTGAGTTTAGATTCTAGAATCCTTGTAAAAAGTTGATTGTGGCCATGCAGGTTCCTGTAACCCTTAGACTGTTGAATCTATAGAGAGTGGAGACCCCAAAATCTCTGGGGCCTACAAATGGCCAGCCTAGCTCCAGGTTCAGTGAAAGATGCTGTCTCAGTGGAATCAGGTGTAGAGTGATAGATCCGAGGACCTAGCCTCCTCTTCCGGTCTGTGTGCATGAAGGGTACACTACATGTTTGCACACATGTATGCATAGAACACACATACGTGTATGCACAGAACACACAGACGTGTATGCATAGAACACACACATACACGTGTATGCACAGAACACACACAAAACCACGTGTATTCACAGAATTCACACACATACACACACATGTATGCACAGAACATACACACATATACACACTCGTGTACAGACATAAAGAAGGAGAGGGAGACCGAGGTTTTGCCTGTATACTAATATTTGCTTTTCTTTACAGGTTTTTTTTTTCCCTTAGGGTTTCTCTGTGTAGCTTTGGAGCCTGTCCTGAAACTTGCTCTGTGGTCCAGGCTGGCCTCGAACTCACAGAGATTCGACTACCTCTGCTTCCCAAGTGCTGGGATTAAATGCGTGTGCTGCCACCACCACTCCAGTTTAAAAAAAAAAAATTAGCTAGTATTTCACTATGTCTCTTTGGCGGTACTGAAACTCATCACGCAGAAGCTGGCCTCTAATTTCCCCAAATCCACTTACCTATTTCCTAAGTCCTGGGATTAATATAAACCACTATGCCTGGCTGGGTTTTGTTTGTTTGTTTTCGTTTTTAAGACAGTATCATGAAGTTCAGACTAGTCTCAAAAGTACAATCCTCTGCCCTCACTCTGTTTGTCCTCATGCCATAACTCAAGAATGTTACCACAAACTTGCCTGATTTTATTTATACTGCTTTGGTCTGCTGAAACTAATTTCTGTTGTTGATGAGAACTGTTGATTAGATTCTCTGAACAGTGATACATTGGGATTCACCTGCCTCTGTCCCCTGCAACACTGTGGTTATCGACATACCAGATCTGATACTTAATTGGGTGCTGGGTATTAAAATTTAGGTCCTCATACTTAGGCAACAAGCCATTTAGCCAACGAACCCTCTCCTCAACTCAATATTAAAACATGTTATTTCATTTTTTAAGGTTTAGTTCTATTTGTAATTCTCTCTCTCTCTCTCTCTCTCTCTCTCTCTCTCTCTCTCTCTCTCTCTCTCTGTCTGTGTGTGTGTGTGTGTGTGTGTATGAGTGTAAGTCCTACCAATGTCCAGAAATTGGTATCAGATCCTTGCAGCTAGAGTTACAAGTGGTTGTAAGCTATGAGTTTTGGTTGTTGAGAATCAAATTTGTGTCCTCTACAAGAGAAAATGAACTTTTAACCACTAAGCAAATTCTTCAGCCCCAAACCCTGTGTTTCTTAAGTCGCTATTATAACAAGGTTTGCGAAGCCTGAAATATTCGGGTTAGAGGAAAACTGTAACACTGATCTATGCTCCGAAACATCAATAAAATATACCCAAATACTGTTCCTTATATATTAAGAAATAATATAACTGAATATAGTAACCCGTGGAGCCTCTGGTTTATTTTAACTTAGACCAGTGTCCTATTAAGCACAAGTCCTTCCTAGTTCTTTATTTTTTTGTTAGACTTATATTTATTTATTTATTTTGGTTTTTCAAGACAGGATTTCTTTGACTAGTCATGCTATGCCCTGGAATAAAATTTCAAACATAATTTTCTGGAAGATAGCCTAGCTAAGATATAAGAAAGGGATTCCTTTGAGTTAATTTTTGTAAAACAAGATTTAGTAAAGTCAAGTATGATATATGTTTAATAAAATGGTATTATTAGAAAGTTTTGATCATCCCTGGGGCAGTCCTCCCTGAATTAAGCTAGTAAAAACTAAATTTGTTAATAGTAAATTTGATTGAATAAATGTTGTGAGAAAATATTACTAGCCCAATGTCTCCTCTCTCATCTCAATTCCCATACAGTAGAAAATATTTGTCTTTTTTTTTTTTTGAGACAGGATCTCACTATATAGATCTGCCTGTCCTGAAACTCACTATGTAGACCAGGCTGACTTCTCACAGAGATTCACCTGCCTCTGCCTCTGTGTGCTGGGAATAAAGGACTGTAGCACTCTGTGTGGCTAAAATATTTGTCTTTTTAGATGGTAATGATTTCCAACTGTTATACAAGGAGGTGGGTACAGTCATAAAGACTTTGTCCCTACTATCAAATAGAGTCTAAATACCTACATTTTAAAGCACAGAGGTCTTAAAATTGAACAAACTCTGACACTCACAAAATTATAAGCTGGAAAGAGGGCACAGCAAGCCAGGGCCGCTGACCAATCAGAAAAGCCTTGCATAACACGGGGGACTGAGTCACAGAGGGATGGGCGGGGCAAGGGGCAGGGCGTCCTCTGGAGTTTATGAACTCAGGGCTCTATTAGGCCACACCAGTGAGTGCCACTCTCTAGTAGGGCACTCAGCCATTGATCTACCAGACATCTTGTACCACACAGGTGAGAACCTGGTTCCCAGGAGGACCAGGCAAGATGGGGCCTGCCGACATTCAGGTGGTAGTACTTTGTGGCTGAGGGAATCCCATTTTGAAGCAGACTTCACAGTTTCTTTGTTTCCCGTATCGCTGTCTGGAGTGGGATCCTGGGGGTCCCACCTTGAAGGCCCAAGGGGACAAGCAACTCCGAGGGAAGGGCAAAGGCCAGGAGTAGAGTTGAGGCAGGCACAGGGGAATAGGGCCCAATCTTTTAGGTTTAAGTCTCATCCTTTTTCCCTTAAACTGGGCACTGGACAGTGACAAGTTATTTGTAAATGGCACAATTCAGACAAATGACTCTGTCCTGCCCTGTGTGAATCCCAATTTCCCCAGCTTAGAGATGGGTGATGTTCACCTGGTAAAGGAGGGTCTTAGGATAAGCTTGACTAAAAGGGTTTGAGAGGTGGAAGCTGGAGGTGGGGTGGGGTGGAGGGCTTTCTAATCTAGGCCTTAGGATACCCTTGACTGAAAAGGTTTGAGAGGTGGAAGCTTCAGAGCAGGGGGGGTGGGGTGAGGGGGAGGGCTCTCTAGTCTACCCTGGTCACTTGATTGTGTCCTAGCCCTGCTAAGATAGAACCAGGCCCTGGCTGAATTCTTGAGTTTCAATTAAAGCTGACAAGATGAAAATGCCACTCAGCTTTTAAAAGTTCACTTTGAGTTTCTCCAGGAGGTTATTATTCTGAAGAGCAAACTGATCCTTTGAAGCTGGGAATCTGGGACACACACAAACTCTAAACTTAGTCTTCCACCTTATTTTATGGCTATTTCTAGAAGACCTAAACTACAGGTTGCACAGTTTTTTTGTGTGAAAGCATAGATTCAAACTGTTGCATACTGAAAAATGTTTAATACTCACATGAATATAAAACCTGGGCAAAAACGAGATTTATATAGTACCGCATCCAATATTCTAGAATTAGCCTTAATGTAATTTTAGTAATTTTGTAAGAAGAAATGAATCTAGATACTATTATTACTGCAACCTAGCATGCAAACCATGTACATTATCTAAACAAAAGACAAATACTTGATAGTTTAACTGCTGCATTAATTATCATAATTCTCTTACTACTACTTAGGTTTATTAACTGACTATGCTAACTTTCACCACTGTTCCTCTCAACTAGAAACCTCCATGACTTACTTTCCTTCGATGGAAATGTATGTCTTTCTGCAGTAGTAATTTTTCTCAGTTGTGGTCTGTCAAATTTTTCAATGTCCGACATGTCCAGTTTGTCAGCCATCTAGACTGAAAGAACAACAACAACAAAACGTTACCTGCTAGAACCATGATGAGATTAGCAATAACAATTAAAAGTTCATAAAAATTCAAAATATCAATGAATGATTTGCACTGTGATTTTCAACAAGGAAACAGCCCGTCTTAGAAAGTCATGTTTTCTTAGGCTACTCTGATTGCAAAGCTTTGGTCCATTTCTGGTGGCAGCAAATGACAGCAGATGAAGATGCTCCAGAAACTGAGATACTCTAGGAACCCAGGGGACAATAAAAGCCTGACTTTTAAAATCCCAGCAAAGGTAAAATGAGACTATGAGCATCTTCACTTTCCAGTCAGCTACTTTTAGGGGATTTGGGAATGATGGTGAGCATCACACACTAAAAGAGAGGCACAAAACACTGTACTAATTTCTATTGAATGTCCAAAGTCAGTATATTAGAACCCTGCACTAAGACAGGGAAGGGATTAAGCTAGTCATTGCAATTACAAGTCTCATAATACCTTCTTGTAACCTTAGAGAGTGTAGAAAAGAAAAAAGAAAACTCGCTATTTATGATCAAGACTCAAAAGCTTTAGTAGAATGAGGAATGCCAAATACAGCTGAGTCCTAGTTCCAAAGATAAGAAGACAGAGCTCTTCAGCCAGGGCCTGGTTCTATCTTAGCAGGGCTAGGACACAATCTAGTGACCAGGGTAGACTAGAGAGACCTCCACCCACCCCACCCCCAGCTTCCACTTCTCAAACCCTTTCAGTCAAGGATATCCTAAGAACCTACTTTACCAGGTGAACATCACCAATCTCAAAGCTGGGGAAATTGGGATTCACACATTTATAACCGCAGGGCAGGACAGGGTCATTTGTCTGAATTGTGCCATTTACAAACAACTTGTCACTGTCCAGTGCCCAGTTTAAGGGACAAAAGGATGAGAATTAAACCTAAAAGATTGTGCCCTATTCCTCTGTGCCTGCCTCAACTCTACTCCTGGCCTTTGCACTTCCCTCGGAGTTGCTTGTCCCCTTGGGCCTTCAAGGTGGGAACCCAGAATCCTGCTCTGGACAGCAACAAGGGAAACAAATCCACTGTGAAGAGGACTTTGAAATGGGATTCCCTCAGCCACAAAGTACTACCACCTGAATGTTGGCAGGCCCCATCTTGCCTGGTCCTCCTGGGAACCAGGTTCTCACCTGTGTGGTACAAGATGTCTGGTAGAGCAATGGCTGAGTGCCCTACTAGAGAGTGGATCTCACTGGTGTGGCCTAGCAGAGCCCTGAGTTCATAAACTCCACAGGATGCCCTGCCCCTTGCCCTGCCCATCCCTCTGTGACTTCAGACCCTGTGTTATGCAAGGACTCTCTGATTGTTCAGCAGCCCTGGCTTGCTATGTCCCCTGGGTAACTTGAAAGGCTTAGCTGGTAAGTGAAGCACAAATTCTGAGAATACCATGCAACGTGGAACACACATTTTCATTTGAAGAAGTGCTTGCCTGGGGGAAATTTCATTTTTTTTCAAGTGGATTCTCTGTTATTAAAAAAAAAGACTTTGTCTTATTTAACCCTTTAATAAAGACAATTTGCCTTATTAGCATTTCCCACAATCCCGCCAAGCTGTGGTTCCAGTTGCAGAAATGATTGTACTACTCAGAGCTGGAAACCTCAGGCTAGGCAATTCTGAGACCTGAGTCCTGAGCTTCTCTTCAGGAAAAAGGAAGCATTGGTGTAATTAATAAGATTTAAGACCCTTACGCATTTTTTATTTTGATGCAGGCTTTCACGCTGCAGCCCAGATATGCCTTGAACTCATGGCAATCTTTCTGCCTCATCCTCCCATAGTCTGAGAGTACAAACATGAGCCACCACACTTGGTTGAAGGTCAGGGACCATCTTAAATGCAGAAAGCCTAGCATACCCAGTCTTTAATGGGGGTTCAATAAATTCTAGCAAGAAAAATTAACACAATGATAGTTATAAGAAATACTTGATATGATATTCAATGTTAACAACTTGGGCCTTTGGTGTTATATATAGTCAGTCATCACAATGTTTCTTAAATTGTCAGCATAATTACTACCATTTTAGAAGTAAGAATACGGAGATTCAGAGAGGTTGAGTAACTTGCTCACAGTCACACTGCTGTGAAGTGGAAGGGCTGAGATTCAAATTCATGAAATCTGGCTTTAAAACCTGCCCTCTTAAGCTTGCTACCATAACCAGAGCAATGCAAAACTAAAATTATACCTCCACTGCTTCAGGTCTCAGTTACTACGTTCATCATATGTGAATAACAGTGCTACCTGCTTGCACAGCGTCATGAGACATAGTAGCAACATGTAAGAAAGTATCTGTCACATAGTGGACATTAATGTCATCTGCCTTCCCTTTCACACCAATCAGAACAGGGAGGAATGAGGGGACGTGGAATGAAGGCATAGTGGTAGTGGAGCTAAACACCCAAGTGTCAGGGTCAGATGCTTCTGTTCCAGAAACTAGCCACGAACAGTCTGCAGATAGGTGGTCAGCTGTTGAAATAAGTGTGGCGGGGCTGCGTCCCCAGCACCCAGGCCGCTTGCTAGCTTATGCCCCGAAATAACAACACACAAATTGTATTCTGTTAAACACTGCTTGGCCCGGCTAGTTCCAGCATATTATTGGCTAGCTCTTACATATTGTTCTAACCCATTTCTAATAATGTGTGTAAGCACCCCAGGGTGCGCTTACCTGGAAGATTCTAACCTATGTCCATTTTGTGTCTGGGCTTCATCCAGTGTGCCTCAGAGAGCAGAGCTTTCTGGAGAGTGGAGCATGGCATCTCTGCTCCATGCAGAGCTGTCAAGTCTACCCAGGAGAGCTGAGCATGGCGTCTCTGCTCCAGAGAGCAGAGCTGTCTGGTCTCTCCAGGACCAGAGCGGAGTCTGACCTCACTTCCTCTTCCGCCCAGAATTCTATTCTGTTTACTTCTCCCTCCTATGCTTTAACCTATCAGGGCCAGCCAAGCAGTTTCTTTATTGCTCAATGACCTTCCTCCATCAGTCAGCATCGGGAAGACTTGAGTCATGGCCTCAGCCACCACATTCCTGAGTCTAAGGTCAGGGAGGTCCATAGGTAATGACCAGGACTCTTGAGTCAAATCAGAGGTTCCAACCCTCTATTCAATTTCTATATCGCTTGGAGCTGATCGTCTGACTCTGGATACAATTACTATAGCTGAGGGAGTGGGTGCTTTGTCTGGTGTCCAGGAGCTTTCTTTAGCTGACTACATATGACTCCCGGTCTCAGAGACAGACTTCAGCTCCTTTCAAGGAAGAATTTCCCAATAGAAGGGAAGGAGTCTGAATCTGATGATGAGCTCTCCATTTTTTTTTTTTTTTATAAAAAGTGTGTTCAGGTATTGTTAAACACATGCAGAGGCCCACTGCCCTGGCAACCTCCTAAATCCACCACAGCTATTTATTCAGGATCCATTGGCTGAGGCAGAGTGGAGGGCAGTGGAAAGCACGGAGTACTGTCCCAGTCTCCAGAAAGGGCAGGAAAGGTTTGGAAGGGAAAGCCTCACTGCAGGCCTAAGTCTGCATGGTACCAAGAGGACGTATGTCTCCCATGTTCTGGAAATGATGCAGACTTGAATCTTGACTTCAGAGACCTAGTTACAGACAATTGAGAAGGGGATACGCAGCACATTGCTCTGTTGAGGTTAGGTAGAGGAGAAAGAACACCAAGAGAAAGGTACCACTCCTGCCACAGAAAACTCGGGGGAGAAGGGGCATTTAATCCAAGCAGATCTATAACAAGTGCGGCCAAGAGGAGTTGGTGACATGTAAGACAGCACCTGGCATACAACAGGCACTTAATAAGACTAAAGACTTAGCAGGGACTCCCCTCCCCAGTCTAAGGAGCTCAAATGGAGGACCTCACAAAAGAACCGTGAGGCTGAGTACAGAAGCAGATACAACATGGCCCGTATCTAGAGTGATCAGACAGATCGGGGTAGAAGAATAACCTATTCATAAACAAAAGCATAGCCTGCTGAAAAGGGCACTGAGAGCCAAGATTATAAGGCAGAGTCCCAGTATACAGATGGGCCAACTGAGTTCAGCTAATGGAAAAGGACTGGCCCTGAAAATCTCTGCACATGAAGCTAGAGGATAATGTAGGACTGGAACATGAAAGTCCCAGGTTTAAATATTCATAGGAGTTGCTTCTCAGAGCAAGGAGGAGGGAGAGGCTCAGAGGTGGAGACTGGGTTAGAGATGAAAGGAGGGCCTCCTGGGCACAGCACACTAGGTTCCTACCTAAGACCCAGGTAAAAGCAGTTAGCCAAGAGTAAACGTGGCTGGTATTGCCCTTCCTGTTGCTAGGATGGAGGCATGGGACAGATTCTGGCCAATGACTGCAAACAGACCACTGTGGGTATGGGAGCTAGTTCTCAGCATCTAAGTAGTAAAAGCCTCTGCACTCTTTTCCCTCTATGCAGATGGCAATCTGCATTGCTAGATGATTGTCCATTCGTATCTGGAATAAACCGAGCTGCTGCAGTTCCTGGGTGGTCTCAACGCAGAAACCATAATCTGTGTTCTTTGGAGCCAATGAAGCTTAGAGATCTGGGGTATGGTAATACAAACAAGACCTTGAAAACTAGGACCAAATCCCAACTCTTTCATACTGATTCAGTGGGTGACCGTGGCACATAAATTTTCTCCTATAGTTTTATGTCTTCCATTTTAAAAAAGATCCATGTACAAAATCACACTGAACTCTCTAATGTCTTAGGAATCTGCTTTCTCCTTGTTAAAATCACACAGGGTTAGCCAGATGATGGTAGCACATGGCTTTGATCCCAGCACTCAGGAAGAAGAGACAGACAGATCTCTGTGAGTTCAAGGCCAGCCTGGTCTACAGAACTAGCTCCAGGACAGCTGGGGTTATACAGAGAAACCCCATTTCTAAACCCTGTACGAAAAAAAATCACACAGGGCTTTGAGGAAACCAGGGAAATAGCCCATTTCTAGAGTTTTCCGATGAGGAGTCTTTATATATTGATATTAGTCAGGGTTTGGAGATGATGGAGGTGATGGAGGAAGGTCATTGAGCAATAAAGTAACTGCTTGGCTGGCCCTGATAGGTTAAAGCATAGGTGGGAGGAGTAAACAGAATAGAGTTCTGGGAGGAAGAGGAAGTGAGATCAGATTCTGCTCTGCTCCTGGAGAGACTCGACAGCTCTGCTCCTTGGAGCAGAGACGCCAGGCTCTGCTCTCCCATACAGCTCAGACCCAGGATGGACTTAGGCTAGAATCTTCCCGGTAAGCGCACCTTGGGGTGCTTACACACATTATTAGAAATGGGATAGTCCAGGTGCGAGAGTTAGCCAAGAAGAGGATAGATAGAAATGGCCCAAGCAGTTCTTTAAATGAATACAGTTTGTGTGTTGTTATTTCAGGCATGAGCTAGCAGGCCAGGGTGCTGGGGATGCAGCCCCGCTGCTCTTATTTCAACAGATGGCGCCCAGACGTGTGGACAACTGAATCTACTGAAAGCCTGAGAAAGCATGGGAAAGAGTAAAGCATGCATGTTTTCTTGGTAGCAACAATTTTTCGGGTCTACTCTGCTTGCTAGAGGCAAGCAAGCGCTCTCATCTAAGAGAGGGCTTCCTGACTCAGCTTCAGCTGCAAAACCCTGCAGCTCATTAAGAGGTCCTGCCACGAAACGCTTAAACGGTGTTGACGAAAAGCTGAACGCATGCTTTTCGGTTTTTCAGCCGTAGCAGGGAAAAAGCTGTGCCGTTTAAAAATGCTGGCTTTCTGGGCCATCCTGCCAGGGCAAACTCTGACTGTTTGAGGCAGGAGGGCCGGCTACAGAGAGAGGACTTGAATGTTGTCTGTTGTAGCTCCCCTTGCTGGCAGGGACCTTGAAATGCAATAGAGTTGTGGCTATAAACATGGCTACAGCCTGTATCTCTTCCGTGAGGCTGGAAAGCTAGGGAATGGACTGGATCTACCCGGCAAAGCCACGGCTTTAATCCTACTCATATTGCTCAGTAAATTAAAGACTCATGTGTTCAGAAAAGAGAGAGATATATAGTAAAGAGAGATTCAAAGACAAAGAAAATTTTAAATGATTTACAGTGTGTTGAAAATAACATGCAGACTAAAAGTTAAAATTCTTAAAGTAAGAAAAAGAGAATTTGTGTGTGGTAGTACATGCCTTTAATCCCAACGCTTGGAGGCAGAGGGAGATTGACCTCTGTGACTTCAATGTGTGGTAGCACAGGCCTTTAGTCCCAGTGCCTAGAAGGCAGAGACAAACAGATCTCAGTGAGTTCAAGGTGTAGTGGCATACACCTTTAATCCCAATGCCTGTGAGGCAGAGACAGGCGGATCTCTGAGAGTTCAAGGAGAGCCTGGTCTACAGAGTTATTCCAGGTCAAAGAGATACAGAGAATATAAAATATAAAATAAAAATAAACGAAATAGAGGTTAAAATAAAGCGTACAAAGATGGAAAATACACAGAGAATCTTGATACTGTATACTATTATGCTCTCTTTGAATTGTTTGAATGCTGAGGAAGGAGCAACAGATGCCAAAAGATATTTGTTTATAAATGCTGCTGAACTAATCCAACGTAGAGATTTTGATGCCTTGACTTTGAAATTTGGATCTAAGGACATGATGCTTTCGAAAGGAGTTTCCTATTTTGTTTTCACAGAGGATGAGACCCTGTTCATTTCTTCTATTCCAATATGGTATGATGGACCACGCCCTCCTAAACGGTTGCTGTGAATACCTTCAGAAAATTGCTTGGCTCAATTGCCAACTGAGATGAAACTAGCACACAGGTTATAACATGAACGACCTAATTAATGACGCCCCTATTCAGCAGGAAGCAGTTTGGAGAGAAAAAACTACGCCCATGTTCCCAAATATTGTTTATAAATGTTCTTTTACATTTAAAGGGGGATATGATATAGATATGAATAATTTGCATTGGTATGGATTTTACAGTCAATTTTGTTATATGTATATGTATTTCTGATCTTGATTAAGGTATTGTGATTGTGTAGTTCATTTAAAAATGTACTGTATAATTATGAAATATAGGTTGTTAATGGATAATAGTCAAGCTTGTAGTCATGTTAGTTAGATTTTCTAGATATATAGAGATATCTTTCAGTTGGATAGGCATTCTTCATATCTTTCAAAGACTGCAGAATATGGCATTTTAAATGTTTTAATAACTTAGGACTTTTCATGACAATGAGACACTCTGCTCCTGGCAGCACCAATCTACTTCAAGATGAAGGTGGGCATCGAAGAGGATCCTTATGGAGTTTGATAGCCATTTGGGCAAGAAACTGCTCTTTCAGTGGACTATTGCATAAACTGGACACAGAGAACCCGCAGAGAGAGGACTGCTGAACTTGCCTAAAGGTGAGATGATCTTTTGGGGTTCCTGATTCATGAAGGAGTCTGCAAGACATTCTTCAGGACAAGCAGACAGTGATTGCCTTTGAAATTTCCTACTTTGTGGAAATGTCTGCTGGAAACTATGGGCCTGTAGGCGAAGATGGATGCCCCAATGGTACAGAGGAACTTTGGGTAACTGTCCAGGCAGCTGAGATGTCTCTGTCATTTCTAGAGTTTGAAAGTTGCTTACTTCTTACTTACTTAGGTAATATTGTATCTTTCTGGACTCTTTGATGGAGTTAAGAATAGTTAGCTATAGTTATAGTTTTCCTTAGTTATGATATAGATTATTGTAATTTTTACTTGCTAACTGTTTTGTTATATGTAATTTTGCTTCGTTAAAGATAAAACCTTCTTTTTTTTTGTTTAAACAGAAAAAGGGGAAATGATGGAGGAAGGTCATTGAGCAATAAAGAAACTGCTTGGCTGGCCCTGAGAGGTTAAAGCATAGGTGGGAGGAGTAAACAGAATAGAGTTCTGGGAGGAAGAGGAAGTGAGGTCAGAAACTGCTCTGCTCCCGGAGAGACTCGACAGCTCTGCTCTCTGGAGCAGAGATGCAAGGCTCTGCTCTCCCATACAGCTCAGACCCAAGATGGACATAGGCTAGAATCTTCCGGTAGTGCACCTTGGGGTGCTTACACACATTATTAGAAATGGGCTAGTCCAGGTGCGAGAGTTAGCCGAGAAGAGGATAGATAGAAATGGCCCAAGCAGTTCTTTAAATGAATACAGTTTATGTGTTGTGATTTCAGGCATGAGCTAGCAGGCCAGGGTGCTGGGGACGCAGCCCCGCCGCTCTTATTTCAACATAACTGAAAGTATAGAATGAATCTCTGCATATATAAAGGGTATGTAGTTAGCATGACTTATAGGCTGTGATCTAGCTAATCCAACAATGGTTGTCTATTATTGGAAAGTCAAAGAATCCAGGGAAGTTGCTCAGTCCACAAGGCTGATGTCTCAGCTGGTCTTCAATATAAACTGGAATCCCGAAGAAATAGATTTTAATGCCAGTGGGGAAGGACAAGAGAAAGGCTAACAGTAAAACTTTCAGAGATTTCACCATGGTCCTTCCTCAGGGGAAGCTGTCCATCCTTTCATCAGGGGTTCTGGGTCTGTAAACGGGCTCAAGGCTGAAAAGTGATTCACAGGCTGAGATCATCTTTTACTGCAATCCGATGTAGCCTTTCTATCATTTGTCGGAGCTTTTTTCCCCTTACACAAACCAAACAAAAATTAAGTAGGTTTTTAAAAAATCTATTTCATGTCTGGAAACACAATGATTGATTAGCCAGTACCAAAGGTTCATATAAGTTATGCCACCATAAAATTCATTTTGCCTGTGCTGGCTGTTAAGGGTTAGGCCATTGTGAACATTGTTTTGTCTATGGTGCCCATTACAGTAATTACAATCACCTTCCCTGCACCCTTGGGGCCCAATGAATTACACTGCATTTAATTCATCCAACTGAGCAGTAGCATCTCCAACCCTAGGGTCTAGTACAAGGAAAAGGGCAAAAACGAAACTTCAAATGTGTTCTCATCATTTTGCATCTTATAGGATTAATGGAAGACATATCTTCTGAACATTCCCATTGTGGAGGATTAGGTTTTACATGGTGTACCCACTCTATAATCTCCCTGAGCCTTAATGTCCCCTCATCAACACTAAATCAGAGATACCAGGCACCTCCAGCTCCTTTTCAGCAGGCTGTCTTTGACAAATGATTCAGCCAGCTATTCAAACAAACTTTTGATACTTTTTTTCTGTGCAAGCTTCTGTATTAAATATAGAATCTCCGATCAGAGGACCCCATATGAATAAACTCAGCCTGATCTGGTTTTCTGCTCCTTCCACCATTATCCCACACCCTTAAAGCCATTCCCACACATAATCTCCAGACTTCTGCCTGAATGAATTAGGCAATTCATTAAGCTCTTTAGTAGTGCAGCACACCTCCTTATGAACTACACTTTCTACCTCCCCCTCTAGGAGCCTGCTTTGCCTTGAGTCTGGTTATAGGTCTAGAGGCAACTATTGGTGGGCCCTGAGGGACGTAAGTATTGCCTTACCTGGTATGTCCTTCAGAGAAAGTCATGCTGATTTAGTAGACAATGAAGGACTAATTACCAGTGCTGCCATATTAAATAGAGTTATATTTTCAGCTAAGATGTACCCCAACTGAAGGTGAAAGGGGCAGTATTTCAATGGGTGGGGTTGAGGGTACTACTTTCTCAGGTGAGATAAACCCCTGAGAATCTGAGGGCTCAAAGTTTTCACTTTCAGTAGGATGCCTATCCATAGGTCCCACTGATTTATTCTCTGCTAGAACTCTGAGTGGCTTCCTTAGATAGGCCTGGCTACAATGGAGCTAAAATCAAGAGTGAATACACTCAAAATATGCAACAACAACAACCCAAAGGGTTCCCAGGCTGTTTTGTGTGGTAAAATTGACTCTAGCTGGAAGCCTGACTCTTCCCATTGTCTCCCCTCTCCACACCCCCTACTCTCTCTTTCTCCCTCCCTTTCCCCTTCTCCTCTTTCCCCTCCTTTGCTATCTTCCCAGAACCCTGCCCTGCTAAAGGGAGGAAAGCATCAAAAGTAAATGCCTTATTTCAAAGCAGCCTCTGTTCATTGCCTTGGCTGTTGTTGGAGGGGCAGGGAAAGGTTCTGCCTCTGTGCATGCTTGTATAGGGTCAGGAGGGTACGGATGAGGCAAAGTTTGGGACTCAGCTACACATATCTGTCTTCTCTTTGTCTCTTCACATTCAGCAGGAAACCTAGAAATTAGAAGTGCACAGTGAGATGCACCATGTTCACCAGCTCTGTCACATAAATAGCAACCATATTTTCAGGTATGATACATTCCACATGTTGATGAGATATGGATATATATTTATATGCAGTATATCATTTGGCACAGAAACTTAACTAAGTTTCCTCTAATTTGAAGTCCTACAATGATCTTCTCTTTTTAAAACTTTTCTCCACCCCCTTTATTGGAAATAGATTCTTTTCTACGCACTCTAATCTGAATACAATTTCTCCTTAACTCCCTTCTCTACTCCTCCCAGCTCCACCCAGTCCCTTTCATCCAGGTCCACTTCCTTTCTGTCTCTCATTTTAAAAAACAGGCTTCTAAGTTATAACAACAAACACAACAAAATAAAACATAATAAAACAAAAATCATCACATCGAGGTTGAACAAGGAGAACCAAGAGAGGAAAGAGTCCAGAGAGAAGGCACAAGAATCAGAAGCCCGTACCACTCATTCATATACCCAGGGGTCCATAAAAATGCTGAACTGAAGGCTATAATGGACCTGGTGATGGATAAAGTGCTCAGTCGGTTTTTTTTTTTCCTGAGACAGTCTCCCTATACAGACCAAACTGGCCTGAACGCACTGACATTCTTCTGCCACTCCTTCCCAAGAATTCCATTTTGCATTTAAGCCAAAGATCCCACATAGGGAGTTGAACCCAGAACACTTGGGTAAAATCCTAATGGTTAGACATTGTGGGAAATGACTACAAAGGTCTTCTCTTAGAAAAGTTTTAGGAAAGAGTGCAAGACTTCAGTCCACCATTAGGGGGTGCTAGGCACGGACTTTAGATTTCTCTAGATCCTGCTCTTGGTCTTTGGTGGGTGACTGTGGACAAGTCTCTCACCTCTTTTAAGCACCAATTTCTTCTTATCTGAAAAAATAGAGTTTCTTTCACAGATTCATATATGCATACAATGAATGAATTTTAATTTTTTTCATTTCTTATTTTCCTGTTTCATCTCCCTGTGCTGGTTAGTGGTTTGTTGTTGTTGTCGTCAACTTAATACAACTACAGTAATCTGGAAGAAGAAACGTTTAGTGAGGAATTGCTTTCATAAAACGAACACTCCTCCATTGCTGGTGCAAGTGCAAACTAGTATAGCCGCTTTGGAAATCAGTATGGGGTGTCTAAGAAAATTAGAAAACAGTCTACCTCAGTACTCAGGATTAACAATTATGGGTACATACCACAAAATGCTCAATCATACCTCAAGGACATGTGCTCAACTATGTTCATGGCAGCATTATTTGTTCCATAGCAGAACCTGGAAAAACCTAGATGCACCTCAATTGAAGAATGGATAAAGAAAATGTGGTACACAATAATAACAATTTTGAAAAAAACATATTGCGGTCACACAGACACAAGGAGAAAAATATAATTGGTATTCACTCATACGTAACTCATAGACATAAATCAAAGGACCCTAAGAGAAACATACATGAATCTACACAGGAAGGTGATAGAGACAAGATCTCCTGAGTAAATGGGGAGTGTGGGGTTTATGGGAGAGGGTAGAAGGAGAGAGAGGAAAAGAGAGGAGAGCAAAGAAAATGCATAGCTCAATGAATACAATAAAAAACGAGACTATTGCAACAATGGTGAATTACTATCATATTTATGTAAGGAATATTCTTGTATGTTTGTATATCATTTATCATATATAAAGAATAATGTTTATTATTTTATCTTGCATTCTACTTTCTCCAGGTGCTAAGTGCTGAGATTGTAGGCATGGCCCACCAGTCTTGGCTAAGAGGATTTGGGGGGTGGGTTCATGGTTTTTAAAATTGATCAATTTGTTTTTTTAAAATTTCATTTACATTAGAACCACAGTTCTCCCTCCCACCCCTGCTCACACTCCCCCAAGCCTCCCCACCCCAGCCCCACACCTTCTCTACTCCTCCGAGAGGTAAGGGCACATTAATTTTGGGCAGGACCAAGTCCATCCTCCCTGAGTTAAGGGTAGCATCACATCTCAACACAGAGAATGGGCACCAACAAACAAGGCTGAACACCAAGGATAGATCCTGATCCCACTGCTGGGGGCCCCCTCAGATAGTCCAAACTTCACAACTGTCTCTCCACATACAGAAGGCCCATCTGAGTCCATCAATTACTGGAGAAGCCTCTATAATGATAGTTGGGTTATTCACCAATCTGATAATAGGGGAATGCTGGTTCAGGAACCCTCTCCACTATTGCTAGGAATCTTAGCTGGGATCATCCTTGTGGATTCGTGGAATTTCCCTAGCACCAGGTTTCTCCCTAAAACCATAGTGACTCTCTCTATCAAGTTCCCTCTTTCATTGCTTTCCCACTCATTCTCTATGACCATCCTGTTCCCTCGTGTTCTCCTTCCCCATTGCCTCTCCTTCACGACCTCCTCACCCCCCAGTTTACTCAGGTGATCTCATCTAATTCCCCTTCCCAGGGCGATCCATGCATCCCCTCCTTGGGGCTTCCTTGTTACCTAGCTTCTCTGGAGCTCTGGATCGCAGCCTGGTTACCCTTTGCTTTACATCTAATATCCACTTAGAAGTGACTACATACCATGTTTGTCTTTCTGAGTCTGCGTTACGTCACCTCAGAAATTTTTTTCTAGTTCCATCATTTAACCTGCAAATTTCATGATGTCGTCTCTCTAAAATAAGAAAAATACTCTATTATATAAGTGTACAGCATTTTCTTTATCCCTTATTCTATTGTGAGACATCTAGGTTGTTTCTAATTTGGGGCTATTGGGAATAGAGTGGCAATGAACATGGAATAGCAAGTGTCCTTCTGGTAGGTTGAAGTGTCCTTGTGGTCTATGCCCCAAGTGCTATGTGTGGAATATGAGGTAGTTTGAGTGCCATCTGGTGTACAAGTATTGAAGAGATCAGGATACAAGGAACCTATCTAAACACAATAAAAACAATTTACAGCAAGCCAACAGCCAGCATCAAATTACACGGAGAGAAACTCAAAGTGATTCCACTAGAATTTGGAAGAAGACAAGGATGATCACTCTCTCCATATCTTTTCAATATAGTATTTTTTGACCTAGCTAGAGCAATAAGACAACAAAAAGGAGATCAAGGGATACAAATTGGAAAGGAAGAAAAGTCAAACTTCCATTATTTGCAGATGATATGATAGTACATATAAGTGACCACAAAAACTCTACCAGAGAACTCCTACAGCGGATAAACACCTTCAGTAATGTGGCAGGATACAAGATCAACTCAAAACAATCAGTAGCCCTCCTATATATAAATGATGAAATAAAGAAAAAGAACTCATAGAAACATCACTTTTTGCAAGAGCCAGAAATATAAATTATCTTGGGGTAACTATAACTAAACAACTGAAACACCTATATGACAAGAACTTTAAGTCTCTAAAGAAAGAAACTGAAGAAGATATCAGAAAGTGGAAAGATCTCCTACGCTCATGGATGCTCTTGGATAACATAATATAAATATGGACCAACATAATATAAATGGCAATCTGACCAGAAGAAATCTAGAGATTCAAAGCAATGCCCATCAAAATCCAAACACAATTGTTCACAGACTTATAGAACAATATTCAACTTCTTATAGAAAAATAAAAAAAAACCTCAGACTAATTAAAACAATCCTGTACAATAAAACAACTTCCAGAGGCATGATCATCCCTGAATAAAACTTCACCATAGAGCTATAGTAATAAAAAACAATTTGGTATTGGCATAAAATCAGACACATGGACCAATGGAATCAAATTAATATCCTGGCATTAATTCACACACCTGTGAACACCTGATATTTGACAAAAAAGTCAAAATATACAATGGAAAATGGAAGTATCTTTAACAAATGGTGCTGGATAACTGGGTGTCAACATGTAAAAGATTACAAATAGATCCACTGGTATCACCATGCGCAAAACTCAAGTCCCAATGGATCAACCACCTCAACACAAATCCAGTTACTCTGAAGCCGATAGAGGAGAAAGTGGGAAGTATCCTTGAACACATTGGCACAGGAGACCACTTCATAAATATAACAGGAGTAGCACAGACACCGAGAACCACAAGAAATGAGACCTCATGAAACTGAAAAGCTTCTGTAAGGCAAAGGACACAGTCAATAAGACTAAATGACATCCTACAGAATGAGAAAAGGTCTTTACCAATCCCACATCTGACAGAGGACTGATCCCCAAAATATATAAAGAATTAAAGAGACGAGGATCAAAATACTAAATAATCCAATTTTAAAATGGGGTATAGAGCTAAACAGATAATTCTCGACAGGACAATCTCAAATTGAAAAAGACATTCAAGGAATTGCTGAACATCCTTAATCATCAGGGAAGCGTAAATTAAATGACTCTAAGATGCCATCCTACACCTGTCAGAATGACTAAGATAAAAATTATGAGGACAGCTTATGTTGAAGAGGATATGGAGTTAGGGGAACAGTCCTCCACTGCTGGTGGGAGTGGAAACTTGTACAGCCACTTTGGAAATCAGTATGGCCGTTTCTCAGACAATTGGGAATCAGTCTACCTCCAGACCCAGCTATATCGCTCCTGGGCATTTTTTGTTTGTTTTTGTTGTTGTTCGGGTTTCTAATGTTGCTTGACTGCTTAGTCAATGTTTTGGAGAAAAATCTTGTAGTTTTCGGCCATAAGTGGATGGCCCATCTTAGACATTCCTCTGAAAAGAGTTACCTTATATTCCAGAGTCCTACTGTATATCCCTAGCTATGTCTTCATGGAAGATCCTAAACTCACTGCTTTAATACAATAATTCCTGAGAGGATAGTTTATTTCCAAAAGTGAGTTCTGCCAATTGTCTGAGTCCCCACCTAGGTCATCTTAGTTCTGCTTCTCAGTTGGTAGCCTTCTAAGGAAGGCCTTTTCTTTTGAGTGAATGAGAAGTGAGAAGGGATGACCACAGCCCCAGAGGCCTTTCCTGTGTGCAGGGACAGTTGTACAGCAAGGTTGTGTTAGAAGCATGACATCATGATAGATTTCTTATTTCCCCTATGTTTAAAAGACATATTTTTCTTGTACAATATATTCTGATTAGAGTTTCCTGTCCCTTTAACCTCCCCAATTCCTTCCCTCCACCCATGCCATCCAGATCCTCCTCCTGGCTGATTCTCATTAGAAAACAAGGGCTACTAAGAGATAAAAAATAACAAAATTAATTAGAATAAGATAAAGTACAACTATCACATGGAAGTGTCCTGGTGGTAGGCTGATGTGTCCTTGCAGTATATAACAAAAGAGCTTCATTTGGAATTTGAGGTAGATTGATTGCAATCTGGAGTACAGGTTCCTCTAAATCAACTCACAGAAACTCTAAGAGACCAAAGAAGCAACCATGAGGTAGGCATAGGTCTGCACCAGGTCTTCAATGTGTATATTATCTCTTTCAGTATTTGAGGAGAACTTGAACTCACCTCAGGGCAGGGAACCTGGTCTGCTCTTCAGGCTGATAAGAGAGGGGGAGTTGATTGGGGGAGAGTGAGTGATATGGGAGGCGGTGGCTCAGAAGAGACAGAAATCTTTAATAAATAAATAAATGGAGGGAAGATTCCCAGAAAGAAATATAACACAAGAGGGTCATGGCTCACAGAGATACACTGACTAATATTTTGTTACTTCTAGGTCATTTGGTTATCAGTACTTATCCACCAACATCTCAAACCTAGACCACAATCAGCACTGAGATGTTACTGCTTCTTCCATTGCCCTTATTTACCTTTTTGATTCCAATCCTTCCATCCCTCTCTTTTTTGCTTTTTGTCCTCATTTAATTTAGGTAGCTCTCAGTCTCCCACACTAGCTCACCTGTTTGCCATTCCTCCTTGTCTTTATCTAGAAGTTATATATTAAAGCCCTGTTTTGATATCATTCTTTGTAGTTCTCCAATAATTGTTGAGGTTAAGCAATGTCTTATGGGGACTCAGTCTTCTATAGTCTGGCATCTTCTCAGGTACAATTTATTAATTTTTGCAGTTGAAGAGTGGCAGGGGTGAGTATATGAGCAACGAGGTAAAGACCATGATGGGGACACCCACTGAAACAGTTTACTTGAGGTGATGTGAGCTCACCAACTCAGGCCAGACAGGGACGAAACAAACATAGGACCAAGCTGGACCCTCTGAATGTGGGTGACAGTTTATGGCTGGGGCAGACTGCAGGGCCACTGGCAGTGACAAGAGGGTTTATCCCTGCTGCTGGTGCTGACTTTTTGGAAACCATTATCTTTGGATGGATACCTTGCTCAGCCTGGATATAGTAGGGAGGGGCTTGCTCCATCCTCTGGGCAATGTGCCTTACCCTCTCTGAGGACTGGATGAATGTGGGCTGGGAGGGTAAGTGGAGGGAATGGGCAGAGGAGAGGGAATAGAAACTTAGATTGGTATGTAAATGAAAAAAGATAGATTTTTTAAAAAAATACTCACATTTTTCACTCATCTGAACATACATACAGTATTTATTTAATGATTTTGTATATTGAGACATATACTAGATGATGTGTGAAAAGGGGGACATACTTCAGAAAACCTCTCATTTTTGAAACTCACAAAGCTTGCGGTGAGATACATAAACATAGAGAAAGTGAGAGCACCTTAGGGTTTTATGAACCAATAGCTACCACACATTTAGTTATTGCCATAAATGGAGTGATGGACAGTATTGGCAATGTTAAGAAACAAAATGACCAGCCTGACCAAGATTAGAAAAACTGCCTTTCAAGCCCTGAAACTAAGGCGTGTTTTAAAAGAGAAAGGAGGTATGCTAGAGAGGGTTTCAGGAAGCTACTCATACTCTCAGATATGAGCGCATATCATTAATCAGCAACATATAATTATTAATTCCATGATACTGGCATGTTGAACCACCTGCAAGGTAAAAGTTGAAGTATAATTGATGGGACTGAGTAATTCAAAGTATCATTCATTGTTAGCTTACCTTGCTTCAAAGAGCATAAGTTTTGTTGTTATTGTTGTTGTTGTTATTATTTTTATTGTTATTATTTTTCCTTTGATTGAAAATAGATTGTTTTCTCATGCAACAAATGTCCCAAGTACCCTATCAAAGCACTAAACTCAACCTGGAATCCAGTATGCTCATAGGACCTGATGCAGACCCTTGCAGAGACTCTGAATGTTGGCTCGGTTCTCTGAATTCACATGGGCTTTGATGAAGCTGATGAGAGGTGTGGGGATGTAGCTCAGTGGTAGAGCACATATCTTGCGTATATGAGGCCCCGGGTTCGATCCCGGCATCTCCAAAATAATACTTTTGAGCTTTGACGTTTCTTTTTTCAGGATGTTTCTGTGCAAGGTGTCCCAGACTTTAAATTCCCGTGATGAAATTATATATGCATAGCTAATTATTGGATGAAACTGTTCGTTTATCACCGTGACAGCAATGTTCATCTTTGTGACGACATTTCCACAGACACCTCCATGGTCTGGTGAATAGAACGTGGGCATGATTCCAAAAATATGTTTTGTTCACAGAGCGAACAAAAAAAGGAAAGCTCTGCATTCGTAGAGGGACAGTTTCTCAGATGATGGGTATGCTTTCTTGGGTGAAAACAAGGGTGAAAAGTTCCTGCGCTGAGAGAGAAAATAAGGAGAGGCTGGGCGGAGCCATTCCTAGTTACTATGGGGGAGGTAGCATTGCGGTTGTCATAGAAACCCGGGTCATTATGGCGACCATTTTCAAATGGCGACCCGACGATGTCCTGAAAGCAGCCTTCAGTTCCTGGTGTTTGGACTGAGTTGAGCTTATGGATTCCCGGAGGTGAGCACCAGATTCTTCTTAAAAGTTGGGAGGAAGATGCAGGGATTCCAGACCGAAGTAGGACCACTCCTACCTCGGGGTTTGCAGCCTGTGTATCTCCGGAAGGAGACAGACTTGGGACCATTCTGCCTCCTCCTGTGCTGTTCTGTACAGGGGTGTCCTGGAGCCATTGTCCAGGAGGGGAGTTGTGGGAGAGTGAGCAGGAGGGAGATGAGGCCAAATGAGCACTCTGTGATCCCGACTTCTCACTCTGTGCATGAGATTGCTCGCCCATAGGATCTGTGAGATTTAAGAGGGAAGGGATATAGCAGGGCAGTCTTCTTTCCAACTTGCAGTCAGTCAGATCTCTGGGCAAACAGAAAAGAAAGCAATTGTTTTCTCTTTGAACAGTTTTAATATTATTCGAATGAGTTAATATTCAGCTATTTATTCCCTGTCCTATTTACCACTGGATGACCAGCGAGCACCTTCCTCTCCACTAGGCCCCTTCTTCCCCTCCCCTGCCCTGTCTGTACATGTCCCTCTCTGTGAAAAGGCCATGAGATTGCTTGCCCATAGGACCGGTGAGATTTAAGAGGGAAAGCCTAAATGCTAGTCCATAATTTTTCTACATGTCTCAGATGATACTAAAATACGCACGTGGTTAGAGGATTTTCTCTTTAGTAATCTGCGGTTTTGTTTGGATTTGAGACAGCATTTCACTGTGTCCTAGCCGGACTCAGAACTCTCAGTGATTCTCCTGCCTTGGCTGCCTTATGAAGGTGGAAGGTGTGGGACACTTTGTGCTTGGCACCAGTCTGGCATTTTAATTTCCATTTCCGTGGGGCCCATCCTGCAAGGTGACCCTGATCTCTCCTCAGAATCCCTGCGATGCTGCCTATGGCCTTAATATCTCTAATGAATCTCTATAAACGGGCGATCCTATCAATGCCCCCTTGAAAAGCACACCCGAAATCTTTCAGGGGTCTCAATTACTACTTTCTGACTGATATTTGATGTTTTCCGTATATGTCATAGAAATGTTTTATCAGACATATGTATTTCTATCTTTTCTCCTAGCCTCAGACTTATCATCTCAATTCTCATCCATGTCTTTGGAAGAGCAGGAGATTTTAAATTGTAAGATCCCACCTTCCTGAGTTCGTCAATTACGGTTTTAATTCGGTGTCTTGTCTGCCAAGTCATTGTCTGGAACTCAATGACAGGGATTTTCTTCTCGTGTTCTGTTTGACATTTTTAGGCTGATTTTTATATTTTTAAATCTGTAATTTAATTTGAAAGGTCTTCACATATGATAAAATATAGGTCCTAGTTTATATTTGTGGGCTGGGATATACACTTGCCTCAGCATTGCTTCCTGAAAGGCCATCTTTCTGCATCAAATTTCCTTGTTTATTTGTGAAACATCAATTCTCCAACAATCTAATCATGGTATATATGCCAGTAATCCCAGTGCCTGGGAGGCTGCAGCAGGAGTATGGTCAGTTCTTCTCAGCACACACTACAGCACTACACAAGCTTGATGCCAGCATCGGGTACAGGAAAAATGTTGACTCGATATAGGCAGTGGTCTGTAAATGTGTGGATGTGAACATGGAATGTTGGTTTTGGACTTTTTATTGCCAAATTTGATTCAGTAGCATGCTGGTCCAATTACTGTAGGATCAAACAGAGGTCTCCTATCAGGCAATGCTGTTCTATAACATTAGTCTATTTCTAAGGTTTTTCCACAAGCTATGTATTTAATCTACAATGTTTAGAGTTATCCATTCAATGTAAAATAAATAAGTGCAATTTTATTGCTACTGCATCGAATCTGTAGCTCAGTTTTGAATCAACAGACATCTTACTAATAATGAATTGTTTGAGCCGTGAATATAGTTGTCCTTCATTAAGACAGGTTGTCTCCAATTCAGCAATGTTTGGAAATCTTTCAGTTTGTCAGCACTATGGATCTATCTGTCAGGATTATTCACAAATATTTGTACTTTTTGATTCATCTATAACTGGTATTATTTTTTAAACACAATTCATACGTATTGTTTTTTCTGTGAACAAATTATTAAATCTTCTGTAAACTGTCAGGAACCAAGTGTCAATGAAACTTACAAAGGATATTTTTTGTTGAAAGTATGGATTATCCCATGATGAAAACTTTATTTGATGTGTAATGCGGCTTGTCCCTATTTTCTTTTCGGCATTTACAGGTTATTATTGACAGTCTGAAACAAATGAGAGAAATGTCCCAGAGACAAGTCCATGACCATCGTCACAGGAATCTCATTTAACCACATATGGTAGTAGCTCTCACCATCCCATGTGTGGTCAGAGATAAATCTGTTTTAACGTGGTTGTACTCCTTGAGCTCTCAGTAAACACCAGGGAGCTGGGAGAGTGAGAAACAGAGGTGGTGTGTGTCTCTCTGTGTGTGTGTGTGTGTGTGTGTGTGTGTGTGTGTGTGTGTGTACAGGAATTCCTTGGCAGAGGCTGGTCTGCAAAGACTGACTGATTGACTCTTAGACCTACAGTGATATGGAGATGGTGGAAGTCACAGTCCCAGGGCCTAATTACAATTTCCTTTGTGTTCTCCTGAGTCCATGAGTAGCCACTCCTTGGGCCCCCTGTGCTGGACTTACGTAACACCTTGTCACTAACAGATGACGTTGGACCTCACGTTTAAAATATCAGAATATGTCTCCTTAACAAACCTTTACGTTTCTACCAGTCAAAGGACTGCGTGTCATCACATAGCAGCTAGTGCCTGTACCTGAGATTTCTCTGCTTTACCATAATAGTCTACTTAATATTATCACCAGTGAACCTAAGGAGAGTCTATAGTTCCTTCATTTTGTTATTATAAAAACTTCATGAAACTGTTTCCACATTGTAACATGCAATTTGTACTAAGATAAACCTGTTTCTCTCATGTTTACTCACAGATATTTGACTCCAGAGTGAACTCTCTCATTTTCCTTTGAGGTGAGAGCTGTGTGTTTACATTGACAATTGTTAGTGTGTGTTGTGTATATACTCATGCTTGTGCTAATATCTCCCTTGATATATATTTTTGAAAGTTAGTTAATCACTTACTGCTGTGATAGGTTATGTGTTATAATTCTCCTGGTCCTCTTCAATGATGACCTGGTGTTTAGTATACTGCTTATTTATCTCTAAAGTTCTTTATTCATGTGCTGACTTATATCAGTATGGCTCAACACCCATTTTCCCAAACTGTTTTCCTCTATTGCTGTTCTCTATTTCCATGCTCCCTTTGTCCCAGTATTGGCTAGAGGAATCCATTTAAGATCGCATCTGTGTTCATCTGGTGCCTCTGGAGCATTTCCAGAGTCTAATCATTGCACTATCTGAGCCCCTGTATGGAAAAGAAGTAATGATGCCTACCTCAAAGAATCATTTTCAGGGCCTGAATGGAGAGGACACAAAACCTGTGTATTTAGGTGTTTGGCGTATTTCCCTTGCCTCCTTTGTGCTGCCCATGGAAGGCTGTGGCATGAAAGTAGGGGCCTGAGTGCACACAGAGAGGGGGAGTTCTTGCCACGGGAATGGGAAATGCACAAGCTCACATTCCCGGTATGTGTCTGCAGTCACAGTTATCACTGTATATGCCCAGGGTGATGAGATGACCTGGGAGGAAGAAAAACATCATTGATACCTTCTATTGATGTCGTCTGCCCAGACAAGGTACCGTCATTCCATCCCCTGGGTTTTATGTGCTTTCTCATCCTGGTTTCCTCTATTTCATGAGTTTTCTTTTCCCTTATGCTACCTTCTAGTGTAAATGTGAAGGATTTAATCTCTGCAACCCAGACGCAGGAGTTTGTATGGAAGACCCCAGTGTGCTGTGATGTCTGCCAGACAGAATGGAACGTTGGGACAAAAGGGTGAGTTAGATACCTTCCCCCATTCTTATCCATTCAATATGATAAATGCCTCATCTTCCATTCATTAGCAATCCTGAGGTTAAATGTGATCCCATGTGCATAAATGCTTTCTCATCTCAGTTGGATGGAAGGGACCAAAGCACTTTGTGGTATGTTACATCAGCTATCCCAGAGCTCCCTGATAAGTGCTAGAGAGTGGAACTCAAATATCGTGATTGCCTGCGAGTCTAACCCTATTTGATGTTATTGTAATTATAGCTCCTTCACAATCACCCCTCGTAAGAACAGCATCTACAATACATTTACTCTATGTCTATAGAAGACCACATCACATCACTATGTTTTCTGCTTAAAACATCACACAGAACTGAGAGACATTAAGAGGAAAATGAAATTTGTCTTTTGTTTAATCATTTTCTGCATTGATTTTGTTCTTTTTTCTTCCAGATATTTCTGTTTCCTCTATAGATTTGCTTCTGTTTGTAAACAGAAGGTGAACCCAAGAAAAAACATAGTTATCCTCTTCGCTAAGAACCTTCATCTGGTGATGGATGGAGATAGAGACAGAGACCCACACTGGAGCACTGGACCGAGCTCCCAAGGTCCCAATGAGGATCAGATGGAGGGAGAACACGAGCAAGCATGTCAGGACCACGGGGGGTGCACCCACCCACTGAGACAGTGGGGCTGATCTATTGGGAGCTCACCAAGGCCAGCTGGACTGTGACTGAAAAAGCATGGGATAAAACCGGACTCTCTGATCATGGCGAACAATGAGGACTGATGAGAAGCCAAGGGCAATGGCACGGGGTTTTGATCCTACTTCATGTTCCGGCTTGGTGGGAGCCTAGCCAGTTTGGATGTTCACCTTCCTAGACATGGACGGAGGGGGGAGGACCTTGGACTTTCCACAGGGCAGGGAACCATGACTGCTCTTTGGATTAGAGAGGGAGGGGGAGAGGAGTGGGGGGAGGGGGAGAAGAGTGGGGGGGAGGGGGAGGGAAATGGGAGGCTGAGGAGGCAGAAACTTTTTTTTTCTTATTCTCAATAAAAAAATCAAAAAAAAAGAACCAATAAGACAGGAACAAAGGAAAAGACACAGGAGAGGAGAGGATGGCAGGAATGGTGGGCCACAAAGGAAGAAGACCACGTGCTTCAAAACAGCTGCTGGCAAAATACACCTTTCTATAATCTGAACTCAAAACTCTTATATTGTCCTTAAACTTAATGATAATAAGTTATAAAATATTTAACATTATTATTTCCTTGAACATTTTTATTTCTTATGAATTAAATGTTATTGTGCCATGTTTAAAAAAAAAAGAATACATTGAGTCTTTAAATAGGGTCTGTTTTCCCATGAGAAAAAATATACAATAGGTTTTTAAAAGACAAAAATCAAAATAAAAAATGCTTTTAAAATGTCCTTATCCCTTTAAAAATTTTCTTTCAGTAAATTAAACTGTAAGGTGAATATGTGACTCTACAAGCATCCTGGTCTAAGTAATATAATTGATTTATTTTTATTTTTAAATGTTTTTCCACAGGGAAGTCTGTGCACCACATGAGTGAGTACCTACTACCCACAGAGGGCACCAGAGTTTGAGATCTCTCAGAACTGGAGTTACAGACAGTTATGAACCATAGGGTAGGTGCTGGGTGTCAACCCTGGATCCTCGGGAAGACATCCAGTAATTTTAAAACATGAGCCATCTCTTCAGGCCATAGTTTATTTTTTGTTATTTTAAAACTTTTTTTGAGATGTCTTAGGAAAAGCTGCCTTATATCTATAGATAATTTCAGCTCTATCAGTTGGGTTGAGGTTTCTTGAGTGGCAGTTACAAAAATATAAATTAGATCACAGGGTGAGAGACTCTTTCCCCTCTCATGTCAACTTCAATGCCCTATCTTTCTGTCTTCAGCTTCCAGCACCCATATGGTGGCCCACAGTTGCCTATAAGTCCAGGTCTAGAGGAACTGACAGTCTTTTCTGGTCTCAGTGGGCATCTGCACTCAAACGTGCATAGGGCACACACAGACATACAGGCAGACACTCAGTAAGTAGTAAAAATAAATCTAAAAGGTAATTGATCCAAAATACAACCTAAACGTGAAACTTGTAGCAGAAAACAATTGAATGAATTACAGACAAACTTCTTAGATATAACAAACCCCCTTTCATTAAATGAAGAACTGGATTGTTAAGAACTCCATAAAGTGAGAAAATGTCCACTCTTCCATATATATGTTAGAAACATATTTTTCTTACCTGGGAAAATGAATGTGGGAACTTGTGTATCATGTGACAACCTTATTGTTTCCAGAATACAGAAAGCCTAAAAAAGAGCCACTAAGAAAATAGATAATTCAGGAAATAAAAGTTAGCCAGAAGGGTGAGTAGATGCTCCACTAAGAGAAACATACAGCATCAACATGCTTAACACTTAGGGAAGAGAGACAGGTGACTCTGAGGGGACTCTCGACACATCCATAAAATACTCAGAAATAAAGACTTGTCATACAATGACCTGGCATGTTGTGGAGGATGAAACTCTCCCATACCCACTGCTGGTGGCCATGGAAACAGGAGAGAGACTTGGAAAAGTATTTCCAAATGTCTTCATATGTTAATTGTCATCTGGCCATCACATCCCCAAACATATAACCTGGAGAAAGAGGACATATTTTCTTTTAAAGACTTATTTATTTCAGTTCACAGCAGCTTTATAAAGAAGACACTGATATTGAAAACAACCTCAGAAACAGGCAACAGGCAAAGACTTATATCCCAAAGCCAGCACGGCAGTTTTCAACTGTAACTCCAGTGCCACGGGATCCAATACCCTCTCTTGGCTTCCATGGGCACCATACCTATCTGTAGACAAACATATATACACATAAAATAAAAATAAATTATAAAATTTTCAGTGTAGCTATACATTGCTACACCATTTAATATTAAGAATGAACAATTATCATGGACAACAAAAGAGATAAATTTAAACATATATGCAAGATGAATGAAGGCCAGATGTCTCTAAACTCTGGTTCTATTCTAATACATTCCATCATATACAAATTGGGTGGTAATGGCAGATTGTTGTACTTTCCTGAAGACAGGGTAGGGCAGTGGCTGGAATTGAAAACCTAACTAACATAGAAATTAAACCTTCTGGATTGGAAAATAATAATGAAACTTGTACCTACCTGAGTATAAGAAGATGCCTATTGTCATTATGGGGCAAATTAGAAAAATAGTAATTACGTTTAATATTTGATGACTTGGACTTCAGAGATGGCTCCATGGTTAAGAGGACTTGCTGCTCTTACAGAAGACCTGGGCTGGGTTCTCAGCACTCACTTGGTGGCCCACAATGAACTGCATACCTGTTTCTAGGGGAAACAACACCCGTTTCTGTCCAAAGCAACACACCCTGATCCTGAAGCCAGAGCAAAAGAAACATACACTGATCCTGAGACTGGAATCAATTCACTGGCCCTGAAACCAGAGCCCAACGTTTAAAAAAGGCCAGTGAAATAAACACACTTTGCCCCTGAAACCAAAGCCACAGAAACACACTCTTCCACTTACCAATTCGGCAAAACAAACTAACCAGTCTGTCAGCATAAAACCAACCAATCCCTGAGCAGGAAAACCAGCTGATCACTGAGCACAAAACCAACCTGTACCTTTTCAGTTGGGAGCTGCCTTTCCCACTCCTGCAGGGGCAGCCACCTCCTGGATTCTTCCCTCCCAGTGAATCTCTTGAATGAGGCTTGGGTGAGACCTTTTTTGCCTAAGAAGAACAGAGAAGCAATGACTTCAACTGGAGACAAGCAGAGGAGAGGGGAGCAGAACTGGAAAAGCTCTCCTAGCAGAGCAGACTTGTTTCCCCTTCTGAGGCTCTAAGCAGAGCTGTACCAACTTAGCTGGGAAAATCCTCCCCCTACCAGAGCAGAGCTGTTAATTTGGGGAAATCTTTCCCTGAAGCAGGGCTGTGAGCTCCTATGTTTAAGGTGAATTTGTGGTATTCCTTGGCACCCGACTGCCATGATCCCTTTCCATCTGAGCAGCAATGCTTATAATATACACACAATCTTTAAAACATTGAAGTCATTGGGTGCCCGGAAGATATCCCCAGGCTGCCTGATACCATTCTGTTCAGGCAGGTGCCAGTCACCCACAGGCCAGTCTGCATTGTCAAAGCCTGGAATGGCGGGAAGACATTCACAGGTCTACCCGGTACTTCAAGGAAGCCATTATGGTGAGCAAAATGTGTGGTGGAGAAATGGGAGAGAAAGAGCAACAGAACTAGGTATGATAAAAGATGCAATGGAGGATGTGAAGGTGATGAGGAACAGGCTGAGGAACAACCTAAATACCTTCAAGCTCAGGAACATGGATTCAAAACAAACTTCTTACCCAGACCCAAAAAACAAATGTAATATGTACTCTCTCATGAGTGACTTTAGACATAAAGCAAAGAAAAACCAGCTTACTTTCCACAACCCCAGACAACCTAGACAAGAAAGAGGATCCTAAGAGAGACATTCTGGATCTACATAGGAAGGAGAAAAAGACAAGAACTCCTGAGAAAACTGGGAGTGTGGGGGTCACAGGAGAGGAGGAAGGGGAGACAGTAGGAAGGTAGGGAATTGGAGTTAAATGTATAGCTCATTAAAAACAATAAAAAAACTTCTTAGATATAACAATCCTCTTTTCATAAGTTGAGAAGCTTGTTGTTAGGACATCCATCAAGCGTCAGCTGTATGCTCTTCCAAGTAATGGTTGATAAATGAAGACAATGCCCTGATGGGGAAACACAAGTTTGAATACCATGCACCAGATTAAGGACTCCTTTATCTAGAATACAGAACATCTCACAGATGACATTAAGGTAAGTGCTACCTATGGGTTTTCATGTAATAGAATAGAGGTGATTCTAAGTGACCAAGAGTATTGATTTCATAATAAATGTAAATGTATATGAATTCATCAAGCAAAGAAAATACTCTTCAGGTTGCCTGTTAAGATAAAATCTTAAACTACTGACTTTTAAGCACATACCCCTTAAATGTTACACTGAACACTTAGAAATGAACAGAAAATAGTAGCCAATTACAAATAAAAGGTAACCTGAGATAAAAATTCTGATATTTGAGAAATGCTTAAAAGAATATGCAATTAAGAGATATTTTTGAAACCCACAATAATTCCATGGGCTCTACTTTAGTGGCAAAATGTTACTTTTTCAAGAAATATCCCTATAATGTGGCATTTTTTTGAGGGATTGTGATGGCTAATCTTGGTTGTCAATATGACTACATCTGAAATCAACTAAACCTCAAGTATCTGGGCACTCCTGTGAGAGATTCTTGATTGGATCATTTGAGGTGAGAATACCCACCCCAATCTGGGCATCATCTCTGTTGGAAGACCACATAAGGGACGTGGAAGAAGAAAGCTTTTGTTTTTGTGTGCTCTCATTCTTATTAGCAAGGTCATCTACCCTGCTTCTGAGGCATCCCTTTGTTGGAGATAGAACCTACATTTTTTGGGACTCCAATATTGACTGAAGACGAGTAGCAGGTGCCTAGGAATCCTCTAGATCTTCAGTGCCAAACTGGGACTGCTGAGACATCCAGTCTTGTTGACTGAACAACTACCTTTTATGGCTTTTCTGCCAGACAGAGCCATTGTTGGATTGTCTGGACCACAGTCTACCAATTATATTCCTTTAGATCAGTGGTTCTCAAACTTTGAGTTTGACCCCTTTCACAGGGATCAGATAAGACCATAAATAAACACAGGGATTTACATTGTAGTCCATAAAAATAGCAAAATCACAGTTATGCGTGGCAAATTAAAAAACTTTGTGGTTGTAGGTCACCACAATATGACAAACCGGATTAAAGGGTCACAACTTTGGGAAGATTGAGAACCACTTCTTTAGTGAGATCTGACTAATGCAACGGATAAGGAAAAGCTCAGGAACAATAGTAGATTGGAACAAACTGCCTTCGATGCAACAATAATCATATGGGAAATAATACATTGAAAAAGATTTATGAAAGCTAATTTCCCTGTAGATCCTATATGTGGCTCTATGAATTTCTGAAATTGATATAAGACAACCTACCCTCTCTCCAGATGGATATGGAGCATTCGCCAACACTAACTCCACATGAGACTGTTAAATTTGTCACAAATGCATGTATGGATTAAAATGTTGCAATTTGCAGGTAGTTCACTTGGTAAAAAGAAGGGCACATTTGCTTATGCCTGCCTGCTGAGTTCAATTGCCAAGACCCATGCGGTGAAAGGAGGGAAACCAATCGTCACAAACTGGTTTTGGGAGGCACGTATGTATCTAGGCACGGATGCACAGAAAGGCACAAGAAACTGGGAGAAAATCTTCGCCAACCCCGCAACTGACAAAGGTCTGATCTCCAAAATACATAAAGAACTCAAGAAACTAGACTGTAAAAGGCTATTTATTTATTTATTAAAGATTTCTGTCTCTTGCCCCCAGCCTCCTCCCCTTTCCCTCCCCCTCCCCCAATCAAGTTCCCCTGCCTCGTCAGTCCAAAGAGCAATCAGGGTTCCCTGCACTGTGGGAAGTCCGAGGACCACACACCTCCATCCAGGTCTAGTAAGGTGAGCATCCAAACTGTCTAGGCTCCCACAAAACCAATAGGTGCAGTAGGATCAAAAACCTATTGCCACTGTTCTTAAGGTCTCAGTAGTCCTCATTGTCCACTATGTTCAGCAAGACCGGTTTTAACCCAGGCTTTTTCAGACCCAGGCCAGCTGGCCTTGGTGAGTTCCCCATAGAACATCCCCATTGTCTCAGTGTGTGGGTGCACCCCTCGCGGTCCTAAGTTCCTTGCTTGTGCTCTCTCTCCTTCTGCTCCTGATTTGGACCTTGAGATTTCAGTCCGGTGCTCCATTGTGGGTCTCTGTCTCTGTCTCCTTTCATCGCCTGATGAAAGTTAATATTCAGGAGGATGCCTATATGTTTTTCTTTGGGTTCTCTTTCTTATTTAGCTTCTCTAAGAACCCGAATTATAGGCTCAATGTCCTTTATTTATGGCTAGATACCAAATATGAGTGAGTACATCCCATGTTCCTCTTTTTGGGTCTGGCTTACCTCACTCAGGTTAGTGTTTTCTATTTCCATCCATTTACACTAGAAGGTAGCATAAGGGAAAAGAAAACTCATGAAATAGAGGAAACCAGGATGAGAAAGCACATAAAACCCAGGGGATGGAATGATGGTGCCTTGTCTGTGCAGATGACATCACTGGAAGATAAATAATGATGTTTTTCATCCTTCCAGGTCATCACACCACTCTGAGCACACGCAGTGGTAACTGTGACAGCAGACACATACCGGGAATGTGAGCTTGTAGGTCTGCCATTCCCGTGGCAAGAACTCCCCCTCTCTGTGTGCACTCAGGCCCCTACTTTCATGCCACAGCCTTCCATGGGCAGCACAAAGGGGGCAAGGGAAATCGTCAAACCACATAAATACACAGGTTTTGTTTTCTCTCCATTCAGGCCCTGAAAATTATTCTTTGAGGTGGGTATCATTACTTCTTTTCCACACGGGGGCTCAGAAAGTACAATGCTTAGACACAGGAAATTCTGCAGAGGCACCAGAGGAACACTGATGTCATCTTAAATGGATTCCTCAGGCCAATACTGGGACAAAGGGAGCATGGAAATAGAGAACAGCAATAGAGAGGAAAACAGTTTGGGAAAATGGGTGTTGAGCCATACTGATATAAGTCAGCACATGAGTAAAGAACATATGGAGATAAATAAGCAGTATACAAGCACCGGGTCATCGTTGAAGAGACCGGAGAATTATAACACATAACCTATCACAGCAGTAAGTGATTAAATAACTTTCACAAATATGTATCCAGGGACATGTTTGCACAAGCATGAGGATATACACAACACACACTAACAATTGTCAATGTAAATTCACAGCTCTCACCTTAAAGGCAGAAGAGAGTGTTCATTCTGGAGACAATTATCTGTGAGTAAACATGAGTGAGACAGGGTTATCTTAGTACAAATTGCATGTTACAATGTGGAAACAGTTTCATGAAGTTTTTATAATAACAGAATGAAGAAACTATAGACTCTCCTTAAGTTCACTGGTGATAATATTAAGTAGAGTATTATGGTAAAGCAGAGAAACCTCAGCTACAGGCACTAGCTGCTATGTGATGACACACAGTCCTTTGAATGGTAGAAAATTAAAGCTTTATTAAGGAAACATATTCTGATATATTAAATGTCAGGTCCAACGTCATCTGTTAGTGACAAGGTGCTAGGTAAGTTCAACACAGGGGGCCCAAGGAGTGGCTACTCATGGGCTCAGGAGAACACAAAGGAAATTGTAATTAGGCCCTGGGACTGTGACTTCCACCATCTCCATATCACTGCAGGTCTAAGAGTCAATCAACCAGTCTTTGCAGACCAGCCTCTGCCAAGGAATTCCTGTACACACACACACACACACACACACACACACACACACACACACACACACACACACACGACACCTTTCATTCTCACTCTCCCACCTCCCTGGTGTTTACTTAGAGCTCAAGGGGTACAACCACGTTACAACAGATTTATCTCTGACCACACATGGGATGGTGAGCTACTACCATATGTGGTTTGAATGAGATTCCTGTGACGATTGCCATGAACTTGTCTCTGGGACATTTCTCTCATTTGTTTCAGACTGTTAATAATAACCTGTAAATGCCTATAAGAATATAGGGACAAGCTGCATTACACATCAAATAAAGTTTTTCGATCCATGGGATAATCCATACTTTCAAAAAAAATATCCTTTGTAAGTTTCATTGACACTTGGTTCCTGACAGTTTACAGAAGATTTAATAATTTGTTCATAGAAAAAAAACAATACGTATGAATTGTGTTTAAAAAATAATACCAGTTATAGATGAATCAAAACGTACAAATATTTGTGAATAATCCTGACAGATAGATCCATAGTGCTGATAGGCTAAAAGATTTCCAAACATTGCTGAATTGGAGACAACCTGTCTTAATGAAGAACAACTATGTTCACGGCTCAAACAATTCATTATTAGTAATATGTCTGTTGATTCAAAACTGAGCTACAGATTCGATGCAGTAACAATAAAATTGCACTTATTTTTTTTACAAATTGAATGGATAACTCTAAACATTGTAGATTAAATACATAGCTTGTGGAAAAACCTTAGAAATAGACTAATGTTAGAGAACAGCATTGCCTGATAGGAGACCTCTGTTTGAACCTACAGTAACTGGACAAGCATGCTACTGAATCAAAGTTGGCAAGAAAAAGTCCAAAACCAACAGTCCACGCTCATATTCACACATTTACAGACCACTGCCTATATCTAGTCAACATTTTTCCCGTACCCGATGCTGGCATCAAGCTTGTGTAGTGCTTGTAGTGTGTGCTGTGTAGAACTGAACATACTCCTGCTGCAGCCTCCCAGGCACTGGGATTACTGGCATATATACCATGACTGGATTATTGGAGAACTGATGTTTCACAAATAAACAAAGCAATTTGATGCAGAAAGATGGCCTTTCACGAAGCAATGCTGAGGCAAGTGTATATCCAAACCCACAAATATAAACTAGGACCTACATCGTATCATATGTGAAGCCCTTTCAAAATAAATTACAGATGTAAAAATATAAAAATCAGCCTATATATGTCAAACAGAACACAAGAAGAAAATCCCTGTCACAGGGTGCCAGGCAATGATTTTGTAGACAAAACACCAAATAAAAACCTTAATTGAAGAAGTAGAGAAGGTGGGATCTTACAATTTAATATCTCTGCTCTTCCAAAGACATGGATGAGAATTGAGATGATAAGTCTGAGGCTAGGAGAAATGTTAGAAATACATATATCTGATAAAGCATTTCTATGAAACATAAACAAACCTCAAATGTTAGTCAGAAAGTAGTAATTGAGACCCGTGAAAGATTTCGGGTGTGCTTTTCAAGGGGGCATTGATAGGATCGGCCCCTTTATAGAGATTCATTAGAGATATTAAGGCCATAGGCAGCGTCGCAGGGATTCTGAGGAGAGATCAGGGAAACCTGGCAGGGTGGACCTCACTGAAATGGAAATTAAAATGCCAGACTGGTGCCAAGCACAACGTGTCCCACACCTGCAACCCCTTCACGAGGCAGCCAAGGCAGGAGAATCACTGAGAGTTCTGAGCCAGGGTAGGACACAGTGAAATGCTGTCTCAAATCCAAACAAAACCGCAGATTACTAAAGAGAAAATCCTCTAACCAAGTTCGTATTTTAGTATCATCTGAGACAGGTAGGGAAATTATGGACTATTATTTAGGCTTTCCCTCTTAAATGTCACTGGTCCCTAAGGGCAAGCAATCTCATGGCCTTTTCACAGAGAGGGACATCTACAGATGGGGCTGGGGAAGAAGGAGCTAGTGGAGAGGAAGGTGCTCGCTGGTCATCCAGTGGTAAATAAGACTGGGAATAAATAGCTGAATATTAACTCATTCCAATAATATTAAAACTGTTCAAATAGAAAACAATTGCTTTCTTTTCTGTTTGCCCAGAGATCTGACTGACTGCAACTTGGAAAGAAGAAAGCCCTGCTGTCTCCCTTCCCTCTGAAATCTCACAAATCCTATGGGCGAGCAATCTCATGCACAGAGTGGGAAGTCGGGATCACAGAGTGCTCATTTGGCCTCATCTCCCTCCTGCTCACTCTCCCACAACTCCTCTCCTGGACAATGGCTCCAGGACACCCAGGTACAGAACAGCACAGGAGGAGGCAGAATGGTCCCAAGTCAGTCTCCTTCTGGAGATACACAGGCTGCAAACCCCGAGGTACGAGTGGTCCTACTTGGGTCTGGATTCCCTGCATCTTCCTCCCAACTTTTAAGAAGAATCTGGTGCTCACCTCCGGGAATCCATAAGCTCAACTCAGTCCAAACACCAGGAACTGAATGCTCCTTTCCAGGACATTGGCGGTCCTCATTTGAAAGCAGTCGCCATAATGACCCCGGTTTCTATGACAACCGCAATGCTGCCTCCCTGGTAGTAACCAGGAATGGCTCCGCCCAGCCCTCCCTTACTTTTTCTCAGAGCAAGAACTCTTCACCCTTGTTTTCACCCAAGAAAGCATACCCATCATCTGAGAAACTGTCCCTCTACGAATGCAGAGCTTTCCTTTTTTGTTCGATCGGTGAACAAAACATATCCTTGGAAGCATGACCACATTGTACTCACCAGACCATGGTGGTATCTATGGAAATGTCGTCACAAAGATAAACATTGCTGTCACGGTGACAAATGAGCAATTTCATCCAATAATTAGCTATGCATATATAATTTCATCACGGGAATTTAAAGTCTGGGACACCTTGCACAGAAACATCCTGAAAAGAAAAGTCAAAGGTTAAAAATATTGTTTTGGAGATGCCGGGGATTGAACCCAGGGCCTCATATATGCGAAACATGTGCTCTACCTCTGAGCTACATCCCCACACCTGGTAACAGCTTCATCAAAGCCTATGTGAATTCAGAGACACCGAGCCAACATTCACAGATTGCAAGGGTCTGCATCAGGTCCTTTGAGCATAGCGGATTCCAGGTTAAGTTTAGTGTTTTGATAGGATTCATGGGACATTTGTTGCATGAGAAAACAATCATTTTCAATCAAAGGAAAAAATAATAACAATAAAAATAATAATAAACAGTAACAACAAACCTTATGCTCGTGAAGCTGCTAGAAGCGAAGAAAGATTGATACTTTGAATTACTCAGTCCCATCAATTTTACTTCCACTTTACCTGCAGTGGTTAACAGGCCAGTATATATGGAATTAATAATTATATGTTGTTGATTAATGATATGCGGTCATATCTGAGAGTATGAGTAGCTTCCTGAAATCCTCTCTAGCATACCTCCTTTCTCTTTTAAAACACGCCTTAGTTTAAGGCTTGAAAGGCAGTTTTTATAATCTTGGTCCAGGCTGGTCATTTGGTTTCTTAACTTTGCCAATACTGTCCATCACCCTATTTACGGCAATAACTAAATGTGCGGTAGCTATTGGTTCATAAAACCCTAAGGTGCTCTCACTTTCTGCATGTTTATGAATCTCACCACACGCTTTGTAAGTTTCAAAAATGAGAGGTTTTCTGAAATATGTCCTCCTTTTCACACATCATCTAGTATATGTCTCAATATACAAAATCATTAAATAAATACTGTATGTATGTTCATATGAGTGAAAATGTATTTTTTAGAAAGAAAACAATCTATCGTTTTTTCATTTACATACCAATCAAAGTTTCCATTCCCTCTCCTCCCCCCATTCCCTCTACTTACTCTCCTACACCACCTTCATCCAGTCTTCAGAGAGGGTAAGGTACATTGCCCAGAGGAAGGAGCAAGGTCCTCCCCACTATATCCAGGCTGAGCAAGGTATCCATCCAAAGATAATGGTTTCCCAAAAGTCAGCACCAGCAGCAGGGATAAACCCTCTTGTCACTGCCAGTGGCCTGCAGTCTGCCCCAGCCATAAACTGTCACCCACATTCAGAGGGTCCAGCTTGGTCCTATGTTTGTTTCGTCCCTGTCTGGCCAGAGTTGGTGAGCTCACATCAGCTCAAGTAAACTGTTTCAGTGGGTGTCCGCATCCTGGTCTTGTCCTCTTTGTTATATTCTCACTCCTCCCACTCTTCAACTGGAAAAAATTAATAAATTGTACCTGAGATGATGCCAGACTATAGAAGACTGAGTCCACACTTAAGACATTGCTTAACCTCAACAATTATTGGAGAACTACAAAGAATGATATGAAAACAGGGCTTTAATATATAACTTCTAGATAAAGACAAGGAGGAATGGCAAACAGGTGAGCTAGTGTGGGAGAGTGAGAGCTACCTAAATTAAATGAAGACAAAAGCAAAAAGAGAGGGATGGAGGGATGGAAACAAAAGGTAAATAAGAGCAATGGAAGAAGCAGTAACATCTCAGTGCTGATTGTGGTCTAGGTTTGAGATGTTGGTGGATAAGTACTGATACTCAAATGACCTAGAAGTAACAAAATATGAGTCAGTGTCTCTGTGAGCCATGATCCCTTTGTGTTATCTTTCTTTCTGGGAATTTCCTTCCATTTTTGTTCATAATAGATTTTCCCCATAATCTATCCTGATTATAATTTCCCTTCAATCTACTCCTCCCAGTTCCGCTCCAACGTCCCTTCTTTCAGGATCCATTCTGCTTCTATATCTCAGTAGATAATAATAGGTTTCTAAGAGATAACAGCAAAGCACAACAAAATAAATTAGCATAAGTCGTTAAATCACAATTATCAAATTGAAATTGGATGATGCAAATGAACAGGTGTAAAAATGCCAACATAAAGACCCAAGAATCAGAGACCCACTTGTTCACACACTCAACAGCCCCACAAAAATACAAATAAAAGTTCTCCTAAAATACTGGAAGAGATAATATACACATTGAAGACCTGGTACAGACCCATGCCTGCCTCATGCTTGCTGCTTCGGTCTCTTTGAGTTTCTGTGAGTTGATTTAGATGGTTAAGGTAGATGATAATCAATGTACCTTAAATTCCAAATAAAGCACTTTCGTTATATACTCCAAGGACACTTTACCCTACCACAAGGACACTTCTATGTGATAGTTGTTTTTTATCTTATTCTAATTAATTTTGTTATTTTTTATCCCTTAGGAGCCCATTGTTTTCTAATTAGAATCAGAAAGGAGGCGGATCTGGATATCATGAGAGGAGGGGAGAAACTGGGGAGGTTAAAGGGAGAGTAAACTCTAATGAGAATATATTGTACAAGAAAAATGTGTCTTTTAAACACAGGGCGAAAGTAAGAAAAGTATCAGGATAACTATCGTGATGTCATGCTTCTAACACAACCTTGCTTCTGCACACAGGAAAAGGCCTCTCTTCTCACCTCTCTTTCACTCAAAGCAAAACCCCTTCCTTAGAGCTCCAGAGAAGCTAGGTAACAAGGAAGCCCCAAGGTGGGATGCATGGATCGCCCTGGGAAGGGGAATTAGATGAGATCACCTGGGTAAACTGGAGGTGAGGAGGTGGTGAAGGAGAGGCAATGGGGAAGGAGAACATGAGAGAACAGGATGGTCATAGAGAATGGAGTGGGAAAGCAATGAAAGAGGAAACTTGATATAGAGAGAGAGTCACTATGGTTTTAGGGAGAAACCTGTTGCTAGGGAAATTCCCACGAATCCACAAGGATGATCCCAGCTAAGATTCCTAGCAGTAGTGGAGAGGGTTCCTGAACCGGCCTTCCCCTATTATCAGATTGGTGACTACCCCAACTATCATTATAGAGGCTTCTCCAGTAATTGATGGACTCAGATGGGCCTTCTGTATGTGGAGAGATAGTTATGAAGTTTGGACTATCTGAGGTGATACTGGCAATGGGATCAGGATCTATCCTTGGTACTCAGCCTTGTTTGTTGATGCCCATTCTCTGTGTTGAGATGTGATGCTATCCTTAATGCAGGGAGGAGGGACTTGGTCCTGCCCCAAATTAATGTGGCCTTACCCCTCAGGAGGACTAGAGAAGGTGTGGGCTGGGGTGGGGAGGCATGGGGAGTGTGAGCAGGGGTGGGAGGAAGAACTGTGGTTGGAATATAAAATGAAATTTTAAAAAACAAATTGGTTAATTTAAAAAACAATAGAACACACCCCCAAAAATCCTCTTAGCCAAGACTGGTAGGCCATGCCTACAATCTCAGCACTTAACGTGTGGAGAAAATAGAATGCAAGACAAAATAATAAACATTATTCTTTATATATAATAAATGAAATACAAATATACAAGAATATTCCTTACATATATATGATAATAATTCACCACTGTTGCAACACTCCATTTTTAATGTTTTTATTGTGCTATACATTTTCTCTGCTCCATTTCTTCCTCCTTTCTCCCCTTCTACCTTCTCCTATGAACCCCACACTCCTAATTTACTCAGTGGATCTTTTCTCTTTCGCCTTCCTGTGTAGATTCATGTATGTTACTTTAGGCTCCTTTGATTTATGTCTAAAAGCCACTTATAAGTGAATACATATTATATTTTATTCGCTGAGTCTGGGTGACCTCAATATGTTTTTTCTAGATCCATCCATTTTCCTACAAATTTCAATTGCCATCATTTTGTCCCACATTTTCTTTATCCATTCTTCAATTGAGGTGCATCTAGGTTGTTTCTAGGTTCTGCTATGGAACAAATAATGCTGCCATGAACATAGTAGAGCACATGTCCTTGAGGAATGATTGAGCATTCTTTTGGTATATTCCCCAATGTGGTATTGCTGGGTTCTTGTGGTAGGTTGTTTCCTAATTTTCTGAGAAATCGCCATACAGATTTCCAAAGCAGCTATTCCAGTTTGCACTCCCACCAACAATGGAGGAGTGTTCATTTTTTCCACATCTTCTCCAGCATAAGTTGTCATCAGTGTTTTTGATCTTGGCCATTCTTACAGGCATAAGATGGAATCTCAGAGTTGTCTTGATTTGCATTTCTCTGATGACTAATGATGTTAAACATTTCCTTAAATGTCTTTCAGTCATTTTAGATTCCCCTGTTGACAGTTTTCTGTTTAGGTCTGTACCCCATTTTTAGTGGATTATTTGTACTTTTGATGACCAATTTCTTGAGTTCTTTGTATATTTTGGATATCAGCCCTCTGTCTGATGAAATATCAGAAGTATCAGCCATATAATTGTTGGGGGGGAGTGAGCTGCTTGTTGTTTAACGGCTGCTTAGACCCAAAATAATCACTCAGAAACTGTATATTTAAAGCACTGCTTGGCCCATTAGCTCTAGCTTCTTATTGGCTAACTCTTACATCTTAATTTAACCCATCTTCATTAGTCTGTGCATTACCACGAGGTCGTGGCCTACCAGCAAAATTTCAGCCCATCTGTCTCTAGCACCAGCTCCATGGCTTCTCCCTGACTCTGACTTTCTTTTTTCAGCATTCAGTCTAGCTTTCTCTGCCTACCTAGGTTCTGTTTTGGTATAGCCCCAAAGCAGTTTCTTTATTCATTAATGGTAATCACAGCACACAGAGGGGACTCCCATATCACATAGTCAGACAATGGATAATGTTCTATAGCTGGAAAATAGTCTTGAAGCATGTGGCAGTGATTTCACAAATTTCACAAAATCATGACTAAATCTTCACTAAGTCTTCAAGTACTATATTCAATAGATACTAAGACTGTGGAAATCTTTTTTTTTATTTTTTTCAGAATTACATATAATTTAATGGGTTACTTATTTAGGGGAGACTTACAGATCACTGTCCTAGATCACAATCTCTACATGAACAGGGAACAGGAACTGAATCTAGCAGCTTGGAAGTCAAAACCAGAAGAAAGAAGTGAGCACAGGCTTAACAGTTCATTTATAGTATAAGAGACCAAGCCCAAGTGGTATCTTAAAGACACCACCAAAGCACCTCCCCCTTTTGTTTAAATAACAGAGTTCCAAACCCAATACAAAACTATATTCACTAGGAACAGTTATCAAATATAAGATTAGGATTACAACCAGCATAAACAATATTAAGCAAGGATGTTTTAATATTAATATTAATATTTAATATTAATATTTAATATTAAGCTAAATGTTTTAATAAACGTACTATTCTAACGAGTCTAAATCTTTTTTTTAATTATTAAAGATTTTTGTCTCCTCCCTTAGACAATGGGGAACTCACCAAGGCCAGCTGGACTGGGTTTGAAAAAGCATGGGATAAAACTGGACTTGTTGAACATACCAGACAATGAGGACTGCTGAGAAGTCAAGAACAATGGCACTGGGTTTTGATCCTACTGCACGTACAGGCTTTGTGGGAGCCTGGGCTGTTTGGATGTTCACCTTACTAGACCTGGAAAGAGGTGGGAGGTCCTTGGACTCCCCACAGAGCAGGGAACCCTGACTGCTCTACCTGCTGATGAGAGGGGAGTTCATTGGGGGAGGGTAAAGGAAAGGGGAGGAAATCTTTTCTTATTCCCGGTTATTGGAATCACTTTGTGGTTCTCTTAATTTGATGTTGGCTGTTTCCTTGCTGTATATTGCCTTTCTTATGTTTAGATATGGCCCTTGTATCCTTGATCCTGCCATTCCCAGGGTCTCTATCTTCCTTCTGTTTGTGGGCCAAGATGTTAACTGCTCTCAGCTGTTTCTAAGTGCCAAGCCTTTTCTCAGATATCGTGGACTGTAACCCTCTGAATGTGTGAATTCAACACATTGTAAAAACTTTCTTTTTAAATTTGCTTTGTTTGTGGTGTTTTATCTCAGCAGAAAAAGAGTAACTAAGGCACCCAGGTCCTTCCTGCCAGAAAAAATGATGCTCATTCACCAATACTCTCTAGGCTTAAAGTCACTCTGCCTTGTCAGGAACTTCCTGACTAGGAGAAGGAACTAGGAGATGGAAAAGGCCTGTCTGACAAAGCTTCCCTTGATTGAGATGAGAGAGGACTACCCCTCATTGAGGTCAGTTTGTTTTGTATTAAATCGCTGTTTGTGTTCTTGGTTATGTAAGTTGGAAAAATACTTACTACTGTTTTACTTTCTGTAAGGAAAGATGATAAAGTATGTGCTAGCAACTTAAAATCTGGAAACTGTTGAACTCTCCTTGGTGCCCTGCCTGCCTTGAGGACTGCTAATGCAAACAGCTAGCCAGACTACTCAATTCATCACAAACAGTCTTGAACTATCCACAGATACCTTGAGAAAACTCCCCCAAGTCCGCAATTGATTTGTGCTAGTTGGAGGGTATGACCCTAGCCTGGATGATTTGAAACTGTTTGCCACAGATTTACTGTTATCACAGGCCTCAGTACAACTTAGGAGGGTCTGGAATAGTTTTCCATAAGCCAGAGAGGAGCCCATTTCTTGATGGCCTAAGGGAGTTGCTGTAGTGTCTGGTGCTAAGCAGACACAAGGCTGTGACTGCTTTCAAAGCAAAGTCTCAGTGACTGCGATTGGTTTTTAGAGGCAAGGCTGCCCTGGGACACAGCACAAACTGAGTGATACTGGATGATGCTAAAAGGATTGTGATTGTTTCTACCAGATGGTTGCAATTGGTCCCCAAATCCATTTTATACTGTATAATCAGGTTGTTCAGGCTTGGCTGGAGAGCTCTCCTGTGCTGTGTGACCCGGTGTTGCAGCCTTAGAGGCACCAGAAAAGGTTTCTCTTGCTTTGTCTTTCCTTACCAGTTTCAGTAGCATAGCTGATGGGATGGAGAAAACACCAGCAGAACCAAGTAAGGTGGGTCTCACTTGGATCACGGCTATCAGCAAGGTAAGCATCACGGTCGTGTTTAAATGCTCACCTGGGCTATGTGAGGTTGTGTCTCAAAGAAGGAGCATGAGACAGATGTGGGCAAGGAACAGGGAGACAGGGACAGGCAGAGAGGACAGTGGATTGGCAGTGACAGTGGGAAGGAAGACCAATGTAGAAGAAGCATCAAATCAACCAGCTGTCTCACAGCTGAAGAGCAACAGCTGAACAATCTGAAGGGGCCAGGAAAGAAAGAAGGGCAGAAGCGAAATAGAAAGGGGTCAAGGGTAAGGAGGGTTGATACAGAAAGAGAAGAGCTGTAAGGTGACAGGAAAGATAACATGAAAGTCCTAGTGGGTGGAGGGTTCCACTGGGCTATCTATATATTTCAGGGTCAAGGGATATTTCTTTTATTTATTTATTTATTTATTTATTTATTTATTTCTTCATTCATTTTACATACCAACCACAGTTTCCCCTCCCTCCTCTTCTTCTCTTTTTCTCTCTCACCCTATCTACTCCCCTCACCTATTTTTTTCTCCTTGTCTGTTAAGAAAGAGGCAGGCCTCCAAAGGATCAATAAAGCCTGGCACATCAACTTGAGACAGGGACCAAGCTCCTCCCCCTGCCTCCAAGGCAGGATAGGACAACCAGCATGGGGATAGGTTCCAGAGGGCAGGGGCTGCATCAGGTACAGGTCCTGATCCCATTGCTAGGGGTCCCACAAATAGACCAGGCTCCACTCTCAAACACATGAGGGGGCCTAGGTCAGTCACAGGGCTCCCCAGCTAAAGCTCCAGAGTCCTTGGCTCCAGCTCAGCTGTGCTGTCTCTGTGAGTGACCTTGACCAAAGTGGCTTGAGCATTCCCTCCTTCTCTCTCTTCAACAGGGACTCCTGGAGCTCAGTCCAGTTCTTGGTTGTGGAGAGGGTAACAGAGTCTTAGAAGCTGAGGCTCAGACTTGCAATGCCTGTTGTATTAAGGGTTAATTAGCACTGAGCCCTGGACCTACGAAGAGCTGTACCAGTGGTTGCTATTAGGGATGGAGGGAGCTGTGGGTACTTGGACTGCCCTGAAGCTGTGGTGCAAGTTGGAAGAAGAACTGAGCAATATGAACGTTCTAGGACTACAAGTTCTGTAATACTTAAACCGGCTGAGGGACCTGTTTCTATACCAATGTGCATACAGTCACGGCTGGCAGCTGTCAAGTGCAGTGGGAAGGAGAATCTGACATCTATCAGAACTTGAAGCCCTCCCCAACTACCCATAGGGATTTCTATGCAAGTGAAGCAAATGGTATCCAGCCAACTGATTGGTAGCATCACCACTGTTTGATCAGTGCGCAAACTCAGAACACAAACACTGCAAGGGATTGACTTACATGTGAAAATGCATAAGAATAAAAGGTTTACAACTGTGTTCTTTAGCGGGTATAGTAACCCAAAAGAAAGGAGTGACGTGTGTGTGTGTTTCTGGGGAATATAAATGAGGAGAAACTAAACGCACACGTTCATAAAGAGACTTCAGAACTAAGAAGAAAAGAGAGATTGACCCCGTTACTGATACTCAGATCCCATTACTAAATTGCCAGACTTTCTTAACTTTTCTGTGTCCGACGATTATGGATTTTTTAAAAAATAATGAAACGTTTTTATACTATGAGGAGAAAAAGCCCAAACAAACAAATAGTTCATCTCATCTTTATTATATATTTTAAGACATATTGAAGCCTGCCCTGGCAAATGCCTCTAATCCCAGCACTGAGGAGGTAGGGAGATCTGTATGATTTGAAGGCAGCGCCTGGTCTACGAAGTGAGTTCCAGGACAGACAAGGCTATTTCTCAGAGAAAGCCTGAAGAAACAAAATCATAAACAATTATTTTAAAAAGGTATATTGATTCCAGAAAAAATCAGCAAATCCTCTTGAGGTTCTGGGTCTCATACATAATGTAATTTTAAAATACTAAATGAATATTTGATGACAGTAAAAGTTTAGATTTATTTATGCTCTTCTATGTGTATGGGTATTTTGCCTCGCATGCACACATGTACAGTCCTCGGGTAGATGGTGCTGGAAGAGGTGAGAAGGTAGTGTTTGATTCCCAGAAACTGAGTTTAACAGGATGTTTGTGATCCTATATTTGGCTGCTGAGAACTGACCAAGGGTCTTCTGGAAGATCAGAGGGCTCATAAGAAAAATGCAAATAAAACCAACTCTGAGATTCCATCTTACACATGTCTGAAGGGCCAAGAGCAAAAAGACTGATGACATTTTATGCTGGAGAGGATGTGGGGTAAGGGGAATGGTCCTCCATTGCTGGTGGGAGTGCAAACTTTTTACAGTTGCTTTGAAAATCAGTATGGGGATTTCTCAGAAAATTAGTAAACAATTTACCTCAAGACACAACAATACCTCTTTTGGGTATATACCCAAAGGACGCTCAATCATACCACAAGGACATGTGCTCCATTATGTTCACAGCAGCATTATTTGTCATAGCCAGAACCTGGAAACAACCTAGATGCTCCTCAACCAAAGAATGGAAAACGAGAATGTGGTACATTTAAAAAATGGAGTACTATTTAGGAGTTAAAAAAAATGACATCTTGAAATTTGCAGACAAATGGATGGATCTAGAAAAAACCATAGTGAGTGAGGTAACCCAGACCCAGAAAGAGAAATATAGTATGTACACACTCATAAATGGGTTTTAGACATAAAGGAAAGAAAAACCAGCCTACAACTAACAATCCTACAGAACCTAGAGAACAAAGAAGACCCTGAGAGAGACATACATAAACCTTCATAGGAAGGTGAAAAAGATAAGATCTCTTAAGAAAAACAAAAACCAAAAACTGGGAGCATGCGGGTCAAAGCACAGGGTAGACAGGGAGAGAGGAAGAATAGAAGGGAACAGAGAAAATGTAGAGGTCAGTAAAACAATAAAAAAGAGAACAAAGATAAAGTGCTCTTAATCGCTGAGCGTTTTCTCGTTGCTGGATGACAATGTCGTTAGAGTTTAAGAGAGAAACTCTGATGCCTTTAGAGCACTTGTTTTTGCAATGAACTTGGGTGAGGTTCCCAGCATCCACCAGGAAGCTCACAACCATTCCAGTTCCAGGGGATCAGATGCCTTTTCTGACCTGCTTGGATAGCAGGGCACCGCATGGTACACAGACATCAATGCAGGCAAAATATTTTCAACACAATAAAAAAAAAAACTAGAAAAGAGAAGTAAAGTGGCCAGAGTAAAGAGCTTGAGAGACTGCAGCTCTGTGGGAGACTGCTGGAGGAGCAGGGCTTACTTTAGGGGAATGCAGATGACCTCCTGAAAGATGGATCAGTATGGCCCCTTTCACTTTCTAGTATGGCTTAAGTGGAAGGAGCCCCTATTTTGGAGATGGGGTCCTTTGGCCTTCTGGTTGGCTGACCCAACTGGACCAACTCTTCACCAGGGAGAGAGTGGCATGTCTCCATTCAGAGGGACATTTCGTTCTTTTGGAAGAGAGGCAACAACATCCCATTATTGACTCTTCAAGTCTACTGATAACAGAACCATCCAAAGGCTTAGGTGAAGGGACAGAGGGGCTACCCATGGAAGAACAAATAGAAGCTGCTTGTTTACAATTTATTAAAGCAACAGAGTCAGACATTTGTGCTTTCCAGAGATTCCAATGAAAGCTTTGTGTCGGAGTTGTCTTTTAAAGCATCCAAGACTTCTGGAATTTCTTGAGAAGATGAAGTAGGAGCCCAGGCAGCTGGGAAGCCGGGTATGGAGTGCCATGGACTAGCGGGCATATTAGATGTATTCAAAGGGCAAATTGGTTTGTCCTTCAGTCTTGAAGATGATGCAGAAGAGTGTTTTGTTCACTCACGCTGTGTGCTGAAAGAATGACTGATCACAGCCCTATTTTCATCCAGGGTCTGGTCATTGCCTCTCGCATAAGTAGTTTCCCATTTAAAATAAATTAATATTCTGTCTCTTAGCCCCAAACCTCAAGTCCGTCTACTTTTGCTAAGAGAAATAGCATAAAAATCAGACAATAAAGTTAGGAACTGTCATTTAGTGAGATGAATTCCTAATTATTTCTCAAAAGTGCAATATCCCATTATCCGCACGTTAACCTCACAGTTGTGGGGCTTGCTTAAGTGATTTTGGACTTGCAATAGCTTTCGAAAGCAGCTTTGTCAAAATTCTTCCAGTCAACTGAAGAATAAAAAAAAAACCGTATAGAATAAAATTCTTTTTAAAACCAACTTTCCAACAAGAGAAACAGACACACCCAAGAGGAGGGCTACCTGATTCAAGGAGGTGGTGTGTGACTGGCTGAGTCTTTGATAGTTGGCAGGAGGGAGAAGCTGGTGCTGGGGAGCTGTAGCCGTGACTTTCCAGCTGGCTAGCCCTGCTCTCACCCAGCACCTCTCCCAGAGCTATATCTCAGGTCCTTGGGCCCCAGTTACTGTTCTTGTTTCTCATCAGATCAGTGTGAGGCTTTGTGCCTGACACATAGGGGGTTGAGGCCCCCTGGGTGCTAGGAGGGAAATTTGGGAGGTGGAGTTTGGGACAAGGGAGGATGACTTGTGTGTAGACCAAAGAGGCAATGGGAAATGGGCCTGCTGGGGAGCTTGCAGCCTCTGCAAAGATGGCAGGATAAGGCAAACAACCCCCACGTATCCCCACCTGCTGGTCTACAGCCACCCCAGGACCTCAGCTGCCTTCACTGTCCTCTTTTGGGGACCCCTTGGAGTCTCAGTCCTGGACAGGGGCTGGGAAGGGCTAAGAGAGGGCACTGAAAGGAAGGAAGAAAGAAGGAAGGAAGGAAGGAAGGAAGGAAGGAAGGAAGGAGGGAGGGAGGAGGGAGGGAGGAGGAGGGAGGAAGAAGGAGGAAGAAAGGTAGAAGGAAGGAAGAAAGAAAGGAAGAAAAACAACCATTTCTGACCGAAAAGTTGTTCAGCGCCAAGGTGAGCTCTTGAGTTTTAGCCAGGTCAGAGAGTCTCACAGACCCCAAAATAGGTAGAAGAGCGTTCTCCTTTTGAACCAAGTCCTGAAAAGAAATGGCTGCTGGAGTGCAGGGAGGGATGGAGGGGGACAGGTCCTGAATCCAGAACAGTTTCCCAGTCCCCGCTGTTCACTGAGTGCACAGCCCCTGTCCTGTCAGTGCATATTTGAGTCTGCTGTTGTCTGCTTGCTGAGACACCCGGAAAGGAGGTGCGACCTGCTCTGGATGCCTGCAGGTCGGTGTACAGCAGCAGCATGGACAGGCCACAGGCAGAATTGGGGCTCCACAAGCACCTCACCCTCTTTCGCGTGTTTGTCACAGTGAAGGAGCACAGGGAAGTAGCAAGTCTGCCAGGGTATGTTTACCTCACCTGTGAGGGTGGGCTGGAGGCAGCAGGCACACTTGGAGGCAGACAGGCTTAGGTGGAGAGCAATTTTCAAGGGCAAGTTGCAAAGGTTAAATGAATGTGCTGCGTGCTCCTCATGCCTCTGTGTCTTCTCTATTTTCTCTTTTTCCCCACCTCACCCCACCTCTGCTCCAAGGAGGGAAAACAAAAATCTGGACATGTACGAACTCTGAAGGAAGGAAGGAGTGCCTTCAAAGCGAGGACAGTGGAAAATGACAGTACAAGGAGGAGTGACAGTCAGAAGAGCTTTTTCTGTGGGGGCAGAGAGCTGTCGGAAAAGCAGGCAAAGGCAGGAGATGAGGGGATGCCAAGGCGCCAGAGCAACCAGAGCCTGAGAGAAGGGCAAAACAGGATGGAAGTCCTGAGAGACAGGAAGCCAAAAGAAGGGAGCCCTGCGAGGAAAGCACCCAGCTGAAAACCCAGGCCCAGAAAGGCCAAAGAAAAAGCAACAAGGGGCTGGACCACTGCCTCAAGGAGTATAAAAGAGAGACTCTCCAAGGCATGCGCTTCAGCAATGAGGACAAGATGAGAGAATCTGACAACATGGAAGTGAAGGAGGATGAGAGAAAGAACAAGCAGAAGATGGGGCAGATGTTTGGGATGAAAAGAAGTCTGCAGGACCCCCTTCACCCAAGGGGCCCGGGGAACTCGGGGGTGGCTGCAGAGTCCCCAAAGACATCCCTTATGGTTAGTTCCCCGGGCAGCATTTGTATCTAACTTATTCTGCTGCTTCGGTTTAGGCTTTTCTCTCTTTCGCTGCAGCCTGTTTGACACAATGTCTACCATGTTCTGATTCTCGTGTAGTGGATTTTCCTTCCCTGAATGGGAAAATACTCAGAGCGAAAGTCAAATTAAGAAGTCCATGAGCCACAGAGCCCTCTATTGGGCATCAGCCCACTTTGTGAAACTTCAACACCCAGCAGTGTGCACCGAGAAAACAAGCCTGAAACTTCCTTGTGTCTTCCTTTATTGTTTTCTCAATAGTTTGTTGTCTCCCAGGATGACTGCTCCTTCTGGGCATAAGATACAGGAATTGGGAGCTAGTCACAGTCTGTGCATGGAGAGGTGAGTCGGTGCATGTTTCCTTCTGGATGTAAACTAGAGGTCTATTTGTGTTATTCCCGGGGCTCCATGATGGAAGAATCCATCTCTCCTTTACTGCTGTGCCTGTTTTCCAAATTATTACTAAAATGACATGGAGTTTCCACATACTCCAAAGCAGGCATGTACTCTTACTAAAACCATTCATTAAGATGGTTCATTTGTATAATGAGTCAATACATATTATTTCCTAAAGTACACATGTTATTGCTATTCTTCATTATATCTCTTCTCTATTTCTTCCACATTGCTATATGATATTTTGTCTTACCTCTCCATATGTTGTTTTTCTTGGTTGGTTGAGCTTCTCCCACGTTTTTGCTTGTTTCACTGTCCTCACTAGTTTTCGAGAACTTGTCATGCTTATTGATTACCCCACATTTTTGTTTGCTTTCTGTTTTTCCTGTGTTTGCACGTCTATGAGTGTGATTCATGAGGAAATGCCACATAGAGAAAATGTCATTCTCATCACATCATATAAAGATGACAGGTAATTCATCTCACTTATCACTATTCTGTTAAATGAACTTTTGTCACCAGGATGATGTAGGGTGCCTCAAGGTTCTTTATTTTATTTTATTACTTAAAAAAATACCAATTCAAATTCCCCTCCCTCCTCTTCCCCCTACTCCCCTCCACTCCCTCCACAGACCCTCCCACCCACCTCCTCCAGTCCTAAGAGAGGGCAATGTATCCTGCCCTGTGGAAAGTCTAAGGCCTCCCTACTACATCAAAGGTTGAGCAAGGTACACATACAAAGGGAATATGATCCCAAAAAGTCTGTACATGCAGTACAGACAAATCTCAGTGTCACTATCAGTGGCCCTCAGTTTGACCCAACTGTCAACCATATTCAGAGGAACTAGTTTGTTCCCATGCAACTCCCAGTCCAGTTGGAGTTGGTGAGCCCCTTTAGCTCAAACAAACTGTCTCAGTGGATGAACCCCTCATGGTCTTGACTTCCTTGCTCATACTCTCACTCCTTCCACTCTTCAACTGGATCTTGGAAGCTCAGTCCAGTGCTCTGATGTGAGTCATTGCCTCTGTTTCCATCTGTTGTTCAACAAAGGTTCTACGGTGATATTTAAAGATAATCAATCATCAGTCTGACTACAGGGGCAAGGCCAGTTCAGAACCCTCTCCTCTATTACTTAGGGTCTTAGCTGGGTCATCCCTTGTGGATTCCTGGGAATTTTCCCAAAGACAGGTTTCTCGCTAATCCCAGAATGGCTCCCCTCAATCAAGATATCTCTTTCCTCTATTTGGATGGAGGAAGGACGGATTCCTTATGAGATGTTGCTTTTTTAAAAAAAAAATTGTCTTCGCAAATCTTTCCCCTATAAAATAGTCACTCTTGGCCACCTATACTTTCAGAATGGGGACTTATGCTCTATCGTAATGAAAGTGTATTTTAAAATTATAGTGTAATTGTTTTGCACAAGGTATTTGCCTCTTTCCCATTTGTCCATGTACTCCGCTTATTGCCATGTAAAACTACTTCACATGTTTTTGTTGCTCTAATTATTTCTTCTTTGGTCATTTAGAGCTCTTTCAGTGGTCTCCTGTATTGAATTCATGTGCCTGAGTTGTGGAATTTATATTCTATGTTCGTTCACTACTAGACGCTCTAACCAAGCATAGTGGTACATACTTCTAATATCAGAGGATCTATCCTGTCAGGCTAGCCTTGGCTATATAGCAAGCCCATTCCTTAAACAACTACAGTAAAAGATGTTTTAGTCTTACCTTTTGTACATCCTGTTCAATTCCCAGAGTCAGGCATTTCACCAAGAATTTGTGATACTTTTTTTTTTTTTGGAGCATGGCATTTAAAACCAAATATGTGGCTGGGTGTAGTGCCATGCACTTTTAATCCTAGTACTTGATAGTCAGAGACAGTGGATCTCTGTAATTTCAATGCTAGGCTGGTGAACATAATGAGTTTTGGGACAGCTAGAGCTATATAGTGAGACCTTTTCTCAAAAAAAAAAAAAGAAAACCTAAGAAAAACAACAAAAGGTTTAAATCAAGGATGTGAGTGTCTGCCATACTCATTGCTATGCTATATAATTACAACTCATCCTTAGTTAATATATCAAGCTCATATGTACACTTTTAGTAAGTTGCAGATGAATATATATGTAGGATCTGCACCAGGTATTCAAGTTGCGTCTCTCCCAGGCCATGGCTGACAGCCTGGAACGTGCACTTTCCCCGTTCATTTCTGTACTTGGGATCATGTGCTTTGCAGTCATACACGTGTATGAAGAGAAGGCAGTACTATCTCAGTAGCAGGATATGGCAGACATTCAATTAGAAGCTCATGGAAAGAACATGAAGCTGGGATCCTCTTAAAAATCTACTGTATAGGCACTAGCTTCTTTCCTCCTGGAGATGGAGAGCAACTGTGTGGCCAGAGATCTCAGCTTGGTTACAGATGACTATCACCTTACAATCCTTTTCTAAACTCTTAACTGGCATTATCTTATTGCTGGAAGCAGGGACTTCTAGATCAAAAGCCATTCATGCTATTAAATGAAAGAATGTGCTGAGAGAGGAGATTTGTCCACTTGGCAGTGTTCAAAGACATAGTTGGCACACATTAAAATTTTTAGCAGTTTGTATAGATAGAAATTCATGAATATGTTATTTCCAAAACTAGCAGGTGGTTTGGAGTCGATTGAAGCAGCAATGAGGGGTAACTTTTATGAACTGCTCACAGAAGGATGAAATCAAATACATTTGGTTGGTTAAAGTAAAAGTTTCTAGTTAGAGGTTAGTTTGATGGCTTCATATTGATTAAGGCCAACACTTGTTTTACTGTTGATTTTTGGTTGGCTTTTGTTTTGCTTATGTAAGAACACAAAAGGCAAGAATCATTTAAACTTGGTTATCGCCTAAATTAGCTTGCTTAACAGCACTGACAAATGAATGGTTGCCCATTGTCCCTTCATTCTATAAAAGCATTAGGGTTTTCCCAGAAAAACAAAAACAGAAACAAACTCCCCACAACATATAGATTTAATATAGAGATGTTATGGAATGGGCTCATATGACCATGGAAACTCAGGGAAGTCACATTACCTGCAACCCATAAGCTGGATACCAATGAAGGCCAGTGCTGCAGGTCAACCTGAATCTTAGACACCATGGGAGTTAGCCTAAGGTGTAAGTTGAGCCTCTGTCCTATACTGAGGCCCAAGGACCCAAGAGTTAGTTGCCGGTGCAAGTTTCCAGAATTTAAAGGACCAGAAGCTGGAGTTCCACTAACTCGATGGATTAGATTCAGCTTCCTCGCACTGTTGAAGATGGATGGATGGATCTGCCTTAGTCTACTGACTAAAATTCTAAGCTCTTACAGAATCAAAATACTCAGAAACTTCTTACCATCTGCTACTAGTGTCAGTTGTCTCAGTCAAGTTGGCATAAATTTAGCCATCACAACCAGACATTGTCAGCTTTTATCTCTATGAACAATCGGATCTGCTTGGATTGCATGAGTCTGTTCATTGGAAGGCTCCTTACAGTTGTTAAATTTGGAGATTCCTGAGAGTTACCAGGGTTAGCAAATGAAGATACAGACACTCAGCTGAAAGTCAGCTTTTAACTTTTTAAAACTTTATTTGTGTGTGTATGTGTGTGCGTGTGTGTACGTGTGTGTGTCAAGATATGCATGTGATGATTGGAGAACACTGTGGTATTGATTTCTTCCACCTTTGCTTGGTTTATGGGAATCAAACTAGTTTGTCAGGCATGAATATCAAGTACTTTTTCTTTCTGAGCCATTTCACCAATCTCTGAATCTCAGTTTCAACAAAGTAAATCATATACACCACAAACAGGGAAAGATACATGTGTAGGATTAAATTTTAATTGATTTAAATTAGCATCTGGCATAGCCCCAGCTATGCTAGTGACTGAGGCAGGAGAATCACAATTTCAAGACTGCAGATTGAATTTAAGTCCAGAATGGGCAAGTGAGTGAAATCCTGTGTCAAAATTTACGAAGTGGAAAAAGGGTTGGGATTGCAGCTCAGTGACAGACTTCTGGTCTAGCAAGAAGAAGCCAAGTTCAGTCCTAGCCCTGCAATGATAACCAGATCACTGTCACTTGGCAACAGTGCAGGCTGTGTGAAGTAGCCTCAACATGCTCCCACCTGACACATTCACCACTGTTTAGCTAATGAACGGGCTTTCACAGGTGTCTTGAAGGATGCAAATGTTTTTGCTCTGAAAGAAAGGCAAAAGCATGAAAAGGAGGGCTGTAGGAAGGCATGTCTAATATGAAGAATAGCCTCTACATCTTGGTTGCCATAGAAGCTTGATGTCAATATGGCGACCAGGAGAATAGAGCAATTATTTTTCTGATGTTTTGATATCTGACTATTACATAACTGAGTGATACTCTCTCTCCATGCCTTTTCTCAACTACCTCCCATTCTTATCAACCCCTCTTCGTCCCTACCAGTCTGATTCACAACTGTTGGTTTTGTTTTGTGACTGATTTAGTTTAAGCAGGCCATCTATGTGACTATTGGATG
>CAWTZB010000044.1:0-18470 GCA_963919705.1 Alexandromys oeconomus
CAGCATCTGTCTCCACACAAGCACATTGCTTTTCTCTGTCTGCATTCTTCGATCAACATGGGTATATTAAAAATATTTATCTTGAACTAATTTAGCAGCATCTATAAACAAATATCCTTTCTAAGCGGTTGCTACTTCTCATGACTCAAGCAATTAAAAGATATGCACAACCAGATAGCATAGAGTATCAAGATTCTCCATGTATTTTCCATCCTTGACATGCTTGATTTGCTAATTTCCAGCTACCACACCTTGAACTCACAGATCTGTTTCTGCCATCTAGGCAGTGGGATTAAACGTGTGCTTCCACACCCAACTAAAGTCAGGGTTTAATCTCCCCTCTGCCCCACAAGTGTTGGGATTAAAGGTGTGTACTACCACACCCAACAACTCTTTCTTTTTTTTTGTTTTTTACTTTAGTACTTCAACTTCTAGCATGCCCTCTGTATTTTTAACACACTGTAAATCATTTTAAAAATTTTGTCTTTGAATCTCTCTTTACTCCACATCTCTTTTTTCTGACCACATGAGTCTTTAATTTACCAAGCAATATGGGTAGGATTAAAGCCCGTGGCTTTAGCAGCTAGATCTAGCACATTCACTTAGCTTTCCAACCTGTTGCTGAGGCACTGGCTGTAGCCAGAGTTTCCACACCTTATGGCATTTCAAGGTCCTTGCCTACAAGCAGCTTCAGCAGCCTGTGATACTGCCGAACTGCCTACATAAAAGAGTCAGAGTTTGCACTGGCAGACAGCCCAAGCTGGCATTTTTAACTGGCGCAGCTTTTACTGGTACCGCTGAAAACCAAAAAGCAGCATTCAGCTTTTTCGTCAACACTGTTTAAGTGTTTTCATGGCAGTACCACCTCTTAATGGGCTGCACTGGTTTTGCAGCTGAGGAGCTGAGTCAGGAAGCCTCTCTTAGTTAGAGTGCTTGCTTGCCTCTATCAAGGTGAGCAGCAAGAGAGTGCGCTCCCCAGAAAACATGCTTTACTCTTCCCAAGCTTTCCTTCAGGCTTCCAGTGAATTCAGTTGTCCACAAGTCTGGTGGCCTAAGAGCAGCGTTGCTGCGTCCCCAGCGCCGCAGCTGCCTGCTAACTTACTCAAAATAGTTACATGGACACTGCATTCTTTTACGCACTGCTTGGTCCATTAAATGCTTAGGCCTATCAGGTTAAATTCTCATAGACAAGTTCTGTATATCTTTGACCCTGGAGACAACTTTGTAACCAGGCACCTGTCCTTGAACTCAACCCACCTGTGTGGGCCACCCAAGAAGGTGGAATAAAAATTGTGAGCTACCACACCTAGAACTCAGAGATCTGCCAGTCCATGCCACCCAGGCATTGGGATTAAAGGCGTGTGCTACCAAACTTTGAACTCAAGGATGTTAACCTACTTCTGACCCTTGAAGGCCGGTCTCCCTATTTTTGTGACTCACTGAGGAGATATTATTCCTAGAAATTCTTTACAATCCCTTTTCACAGTAATCTTTTACCACAATTAAACACCAGGCAGAAAAATGTCTCCTCATTGTTTTGGAAATCACTTCTCCTACCCAAGATTCATCATAAAACCTAAACGTCTCAACATTCATCATTGTAGCTGAGTCCATTCATCCATAGTTGCCAATCTAAATCGTTAAATGCTGAGTTTCTTTTGATAATCTATGTTTGCATTTTGAAAGCTAAAGATTCAATATGTATTGTCTTAGCATGGGTCTGTGTACCTTATATCCAGAGCCTTAAATAATAATCTTTGAACAAAGTCAATAATGGCTTCTCTCTGTCTATTCTTGTCTATGATTCCTACCCTCTGGATCTTATATCACTATTCCAAGCATTTTAAAGCTGATCGGTGACATAGACACAGTACTCCATCGTCACTAAAAGAGCCTGGACCTGTGGACCAGCAGATTCTCCTGAACCATGAATTTGATATTGGTAAAGCTCCACTGCACCTTTTGCTCTTCCTTGCCGTTGGATATGTTTGGATTCTTCTCAGAAATATGAATCCAATCATCAAGGGAAGGTGCATCATCATAACTTAAAGCAGACACTAACTCATACAAATCATGGGGGTAGATGGGGGTAGATTAACTTAATCTTATTTCCTTAACATATACAGGGTGCAAGGAAAAATTAATAAGCTGCCCAATTTCTTGGTCATTCATTGCTATTGGCATCCATCTTGCTTCTCTGACTGCCTTTGAGCATTTAGAAGTTGACACTTTTTATTATTGTCTCTTTTGAATCATGAATCTCCTGAACCTGCATGAGTTTCTAGTAGAAACTGCATGGTTTTTAGAAGAGCCAAGTCTTTCTAATGATGGGAATGGTCAAGTACTGAGCAACCAGTAACCAGTAAGGTAAGTTGTCACATAGATCATATAAAACTTACATGATATCGCATTGTAATAGTAAACACAACTTAAAATATGTGTAACGGCAAACAAAAGCTGAAATATTACCTACTATCCAGCAGGTGGCGCTGTTGCCAAGCATGAAACATGCCAAACCATGTTTCAGATTCCTCTAGTATTTGTTAAAAACTAGGAATGCAAGTTCCTCAACAAAGTAAATGTAATATAATCAAATCCAAGTACACCATGGAACCATAAACGCAGAATCAGAGGTAGAAAAGATTAACCCGGAAGCCGGACATGCCTCCACAGTACAAGGAAGTCAGCCCTGATGTGTTGAGGCTTTCGGCAACCAGAAGCAACAGGCCCATGCTCTGGTTCGCACCACCTAAGAACTGTGTGCTTACCAAGGTAGATTTAAAAACGACTCATAAAAGAGCAAACCACGAGGGAAGAGAGTCTGCGCGGGCCTGTGGAGTTTAAATCCACATGGGGGAAAACGATGGGGTGCGTGGGGACTTGAAGCTAAATCTAGAGATGTCTAAAGGGAAAATATAAAGAGCTTGCAGCAAAGAAGAGAATAGTGTGATAATTTATAATAGCTGGCCTTTCGAGCACCCAAGCACAGGGCGGCTGAGGAATGGCGGGCTGAAAAGCGCCATTCCCGGCCATACGTGGGAATGAAGGGGTCTAAACCCAAATGTTCGAGAGCGCCAGATGATAAAGAGCATAAATCACAAACAATGACAAACCAGTTTGGAATATGATTAATAAAACGGTAATTATTTAAAGGGATAAAAACTTACAGATGCGGTCCAATACATGAGCACTCTGCGCAATCAGGAAGGAGTCTAGTCACCAGAAAGAGTGGAAGAGAGAGCGTGGACGGAAGGAGGCGCATTTTTAAAAGAGAAAGACCACACCCCAATGGGCTGGGATCTCAGCGGCTATTGGCTGGAGGAACGCGGAAGGGACCTCCCACAAGCATGGGCATGGAGGCAGATGTGGAGTGGGGGTTATGGGAAGGGGTAGAGAACAGGGATGCCCCAAAAGCCAAGTCCTTGGGCAGATAAGCAAAGTGCTGTAAACCTCTGATCCAGTCAGCCGACTAGTCAGCTGCTGATACAAGCTCATTGCTCTGCAGGGAAAGCCTTATGATCCCTCAGCCAATAGCTGTTGAAGTAACAGACAACAGAGGCAAGGTTTAGTTATCTTTAAAAAAGAGCAGCAATCCTTGGCTAGCTCTCTTGGCTTCTGTTAGCTGGTTCCTGCTCCTGGGTACAGTGTCTAGGCTACTTTCCTGCCGTTTGGCATTTCGTTAGTTTTACCGGCTAAATAACTATCCCTTTAATTCATAAGTGGAGTAGAATTGATTTGTGCATAATCTGGTGCCCAGTGTGGCGTTTTAGGAACCAAACTGCACTCCACAATCCCACGGCTCTAGGCTGGCCTGCCGCTCAGCTAGCTTGGCATGCTACGGCTTAGCACGACTCTCACTCAACTCGCATGATTCGCCCATGCTTGTAATGGGCGAGGTTGCAGCTTCTCGTGCTCCGGGGGACTCAGGCTACATCCGGGACAGAATAAGAATGGGGGGTTATTCTCTTCTAGCATTAGGGTATGTTCCATCTAACTGATTGTGGCTCTTATGAACAACACGGCCTCCTAATCGTAGGTGTCACCTGGCAAATTCAGCCTAACTGCCCTTTTAATGTCGTAATTGAATTTTGAGATCCGGAAAGCCCCTGGTGTTTCTGGGTCCCGTGGGAACTTCCCAAATGCGGCCTTCGGGGCCTCAGTTGTTCCACCATGCCGCTGGCATTCACTACCGGCTTGCATCCTTGGTTAAGCCAGTGCGATGGCGTGGCACCTCCAGCCTGTCTTCAGAGAGCCCAGGGTCTCCAGTTCTCCCACTTTCTCTTTTCCTTCCCTTTTCTACGTCTTTTCCTTGTAACCGGCACTATGTGTGCGGCACTGCAGCCTCTGATTTCTGGGTCAAAGTGTTCTCCAGATTCATGCCACTGGGCAGTGCGCATCGCCTTCGTAACACACAGACACCCGTTCACAGGTCCTGGGTGTTCGTGCCATGTGCATTAGACATTAACCTGTAGCAGTTCTCGTTATAGCCTTGAGGTAACATGGTTTTTGGCGGGTATTTTCATGGCCTTGACCATGGGAGCAAAGCAAGGCAGCCTCACGCTTTAATACCTTCCTTACAGACCTCCACACTTACCTGTCTCTGTTCAAAAAATACTTGGAGAAAAAACTAAATGGCAGTGTGATGGCACCTATCCCAACATTTTACGGAAATTGTCAAATTACTACCAACGTACAGGCAAATATGTAGGCACTAAGATGGCTTTCAGAATTCCAGCCGCCTTTTTCAATTCCAGCATTTGCTCCCTCTTTGCTACCTGCCGCGGAAAATGGCATGGCGGTTTGGGACATGGTGGCTTATCAACAGAGCAGATTACACCTTTAGGTCCCTCCCATGAAACTTAAAGTACTTACAGCTCAAAAACTAACTTTTTTCACCCAACCGTGGCTGTACCCATCATTGCTTAGGGCAAGTTGGGTAAGGTGTCTTTAGCCATCTTGGCTGGGTCATGTGACCAAACTCTCCCAGTGTTGCTTATGTATACCCTGCATTTTCCTACGGTTTTCAGGAAAATCCTGTTAACTCTGTTGCATGTGTTTTGCACAATGGAATGTATGATAGGTCACATCGGAGTCATCAACGTTGAATAATTCATGTTCACTTCTATTACATCTCATTTCAGACTTCAAATACAGGAGTATCTTAATTTAAACTGGTATGTACTTTTAGCCATTCTGTACCATTGTCAATTCTTCCACTAATTCTGACTCTTTGAGGCAGGACGTAAGCTTACAGAGAGAGAATTTGAGTACTGTAGGTTGTTTGCTGGCAAGGAACCTGAAATGCCATAGAGTTGTGGAAATAGAAATAGCTAGAGCCAATACCTCAACCAGGAGGATAGAAATCTAAGGGGCTGGATCAAGCCAGCAAAGCCATGTCTTTAATATTACCCACATTGCTTAGTAAGGTAAAGGCTCATGTGGTCAGAGAGAGATACAGTAAAGAGATTCAGAAACAAAGAAAACCTATAAATGATTTACAGTGTGTTAAAAATATATGAAGACTAAAAGTTAAAGTTCTTAAAGAGTAGTTGGGTGTGGTAGTACACACCTTTAATCCCAGAACTTGGGAATCATAGGTAGGTAGCTCGACCTCATGCAACTCAGGTGTGAGTAGCCGCGCAGCTTGTCGCATTACAAGGGGACAGAGACAGTTGGGGGGGGAGATGTCTAAGAGTTCAAGGACAGGTTGGTGTCTGCCTTTGGCTAGCCAGAAGTGGGCTCTTTGCAGCTGGTTGCTGAGCCTCTTCTACAGGCGCCATAGCGCACAGGGTCACGTTGAGCATGAAACATGGAAAATAAAGCCAAGGTCAGCATGGCAGGCGCCAAGCGTGTGCCTCTGGCAATTGCTGCAACCTCCAAGCCCCGGACTGAGACCAAGAACCGCTCTCGGAGATGTGGTAACAAAGTCAGCGAACAGGCACAGGGCAGACTGCCTTCTGAAAAAGGAACTAAAACGAGTTACTGGAAAAGTTTCAGCCAAAATCCACAAAAACTTCTGGGAAGGTTCCTGTGAGTGAGCCAGAGGTGAAATTTCTGAGCCTGAAGACTAGTTATGGAAGAAAGAAAGCTTTCTCCTGAACCTATTTTATTTGAATTAATCCCTCTCCAAGCCCAATGAAACAGCTGGATGTGCCCCTGAAGAATGGCTGTGTCAGGCTTTCTCTGATGAGAATTCTTGCCGTGAGTGATGTGGATACAGATGATGGGAGGCTGATCCAAACCTCTGTAGTGAATATGTGTGAAAGACATGCTATCTGGAGGAGATCAGTCTGAGTTGATGACACACCCTGAGATTGCCGTGAAATCACTGGAAACATGGGAGCGATCCTAATTGACTGGCTGGTCCAGGTTCAGATGAGGCTGGGCTGCTGCAGGAGACCATGTACATGACTGTTTCCATTATTGACCGGTTCATGGAGGATAAATTGTGAACCACAAAAGATGCCGCAGCTATGAGTTCAGGTGTGACCGCTATAGTTTATTCCAAGTAATATGAAGAAATGTACCCTCCAGAAATAGGTGACTTTGCTTTTGTGACTAACAATACTTACACCAAGCACCAAAATCAGACAGATGGAAATGAAGATTCTGAGAGTTCTGACACTTGGTTTGGGTAGCCCTCTGCCTCTGCACTTCCTCCGTAAGAGCATCTAAAAGTGACAGAGGTTGATATTGGACAGCATACTTGACAATTCACCTCATGAGCTCACAATGCTGGACTACAACATGAGTGCACTTTCCTCCTTCTCAAATTGCAGCTGGAGCTTTTTGCTTAGCACTGAAGATCCCTTGACAACGGGGTACACACCCGACTCTGCAGCACTACCTGTCCTACACCTGAAGAATCCCTATGCACTGTTATGCGGCACTGGCTAAGAATATCATCCGGTGAACCGCGGCACTTACAAAGCACACTGACTGTCAAAGAATAAGTGACATGCAACACAAACAGCACTTGCCAAGATCAGCACTCTGGCACAGCTGAATTGTACACTGGTTCAAAATTTGTCTAAAGGCTGTGGAAAGGCATAAACTCAAGTAAGACCACCCACTACACCTGCGGAAATGCGATTGGCACCATGTGCACTACTATAGTATACATAAGTGTTTTGTGTCTTCTGCAATAAAGGTAGTTTTACTTTCAAAAAAAAAAAAAGAGTTCAGGACAGCCTAGTGTCCGGAGTTATTCCAGGACAACCCTTATCTACAAAGAACCTATCTCCAAAAAATAAATTTAAAAATACATAAAACAGGTTAAAATAAGGCTGCAGAAAGCTGGTAAACCACAAGAATATTGATACTGCATGTTTTTTCTATCTTTGAATTGTTTGAATGCTGAGGAAGGGAACAACAGCTGCTGGAAGACATTTGTTTATAAATGGTGCTCAATTAATTTAAGATAGATAATTTGAAAAACATGACTGAAAATTTGGATTAGGACATGTAACTTAGGAAAGAATTTAGTTTTTCACACAGGATTAGGTCTGTGTATTGCACTCTCCCAGGATGGGTGTGATGGACCACATGATACCTGGAAAGTTTTCTGTGGACACCTTCAAAAAAGTACTTCGCTTAACTACTTTGAAAGGTTAGACCATCAAAATGATCTGATTATCAGTGCCCCCTTCACTCGAAAGAAGTTTTGTAGAAGGAAATAACAACTTTCGAGCCGGGCGGTGGTGGAGCATGCCTTTAATCCCAGCAGAGGCAGGCAGTTCACTGTGAGGTAGAGACCAGCCTGGTGTGCAGAGTGAGCTTCGAGACAGTCTCCAAAACCAAAAAAAGCTCGTCTCAAAAAAAAAAAAACAAAAACAAAAAGAATAGAAAAAAAATAAGCGCACCAATATTCCCAAACATTGTTTATAAATGTACTGTAACATTTAAAGGGGGATATGATATAGATATGGATAATTTACATTGGTATAAGTTTTGCTCTGTTGATATAAATTAAAGGACAATTTTGTTATATGTATATATATATATATATATTTCTGATATTGATTATGGTATTGTGATTGTGTAGTTCATGTAAAAATGTAATGTATATAGGTTGTTAAAGGATAATCATTAATAATCAATAATAATCAAGCTATTAGTTATGTTAGGTAGATTTTCTAAATATGCATAGATATATTTCAGATAGGCATTCTTTATATACTTCAAAGGCCACAGAATATGACATTTTAAAATAATTCACTAAGTATTCATGACAATGAGACATGTCAGCTCCTGACAGCACTAATCTACTTCAAAAGAAAGGTGGGCATTGAAGAGGCTCCTTATGGAGTTGGTTAGCCATTTTGGCAAGAAACTGCCCTTACCTGGACTATTACATAAACTGGACACAGAGAACCCGCACAGAGAGGACTGCTGAACTTTCCTAAAGGTGAGATGATCTTTCGGGGTTCCTGATTCATGAAAGAGTCTGAATGTCATGTGTCTACCTGCTTGGTACCAGGCACTGTTCAAAGACAGACATCCACCTCTACCTCTTGACTGGCTGCTCCCACAGCCCCTGCAACAACACTGACCTGCAACCACTGCTCAGGCCACTGCTTGCTGGACTGGCAGCCACTCTGACTGGGACGGCTTTCTTCCAGGGCACATGTCCTGCTGCCTACATGTCCCATCGTCACCATTTGTAACCTACAGCATTTCTGCTGCCTACCGCCACAAGGGGATCTGCAGCATTTTTTTAAATATATATATATTAAAGTAGCCTCCCCACCTCCCGGAACCCACAGGTATGAAACTCTCTGCCAGGAAAAATTGCATCTATACAGAGCATTGGTGTTTTTAGTTTCCCCTTGCAACGTGAGTCAAAGATCAAGCAGAAGTGGTTGCCAAAGATAAAAACCACTTAAGCAAAAAATCTCCCCTTTGAATTCACAGCAACCATGCCACAACTGATTGCAAGCACTGTGACCCTTACTCCCAATACAAGGACACAGGGCCCACAACACTCCAGCCTATTTATCAACCAGGGCAGTGGCTGTGTCACAACCCTCTTCATAGGCCAGGCTGCCTTGTCTATTGGCCACTAGAAACTCTGACTTTGTGCTCTGTGCCTGGCCTATGAATTTTCTCTCTGTGACCTCTCAATTGACTCGTTTTTACCTGTATTTCAACAAATAACAGGATGTGAGACACCTGCAGCGGTGGAGTTCCAACTCAGAAACAGTGCCATCTGCTGGATGACAGGTAAACGGCAGGTTTCTTTTTCAATGGTACTCTAGCCATGTCTTTTGCTGCCACTATGGTAGAAATGAAAAGAGGCATATATGCCTCTGGAGGTACTATATTTACTTATTAAATTTTAGTCTCCTCCTTATTTTTTATGATTAGGGGGAAGTATGTAGCATTAATTGATAACACAAATTCAATGATAGGCCAAATTGAATTTTTATATAATGAGTACCTAGGAATTTACCTGAAAGATTACAAGCTGTTGAATTTGACCATTAATACATGATATAAATAAACTTAAAAACTACATGAACAACCTGTAATGTTAAAATAGGCACAAATCGTACTTGTCCTCAAAGACTATCTGACATAGTCATTCAATCATACCTAGGATAATGGTACTGAAAATTAAGAAATAGCATAACCTATATGTACAGATTTCCGTATTATAATTTCAAGCATCAGGCATATTTTAGGTATTTGAGAGCAAATTTGGCCAAATACTTCAATATAAATGGGTAAATTGGGGCACATATGATTTAACTTAGACAAAATTGTTATGAATTATCACAACTTGTGATTTGTTAGTGTTGCCAGGATGGATGAAGCAGAGAATTCCAAATTCAGAAGATCACCAAGCTGCCTCAAAACCTGTTCAGGTTTTTAATGGCTCATTTGTTGGAACAGCAATACCACGCTTCCTACTTATTTATTTACCTTATTTTTAAATTTTATGTTACTACCTATGTACCACTAACATATACGTATTTTTAGTTGGAAGCATCAATTTCACTACTGGAATTAGTAGTTATGGATTTTCACTTGCATTTATTGATTAATTCCTCTGTTAAGTTTTTAATCTCCTTCAATCACTCATAATAGTACAGCAAAATAAACATATTTGGCTGTCTGTAAACCTAGGTCAGTCTCGGGCTCAAAATCCTCTAGATCATAATCTTGTAGAATTCTTTAATAAGATAAGGAAAAGAACAAGAAGTGCATTTTAGAATTAGTAATAGCAGTAATTCATAACCTTATTTCTGTTGGCTTCAGCTTTTGTGTCAGGTGGGGCAACGATATAAAGATTCTCAGTAACTGGACTCAGCAAGCTCAAATAGATACTCAACCTCAAGGCATGATTGATGCTTAAGAAATCTGTGGGATGGTTGGAAATAAATATCTATCTCTGCAGAAACATATTTTTTTGCTTTGTGATTGGGAATTCTACCACGCGGCATTAGTGATTAAACTTATGGTGAATTTTTACGAATGGAAGGTTATTCATACTTATCTTTTGGGCAATGCCGGCCTCTTTGATCTCTTGTTGATCATTTCCTTGAAACTATAAATTTTCCTAATCATTTCTGATTCAGATGCCTCTACCATTGCACAAATTTTTGATAACAAAGAGAGAAAGGACAATATGGACAAATTGTATGCTAAGGGATTTGTACAAAGTATTCCTCATTCCTCTGGTGGCATGCTTCTTGTAAACATTGTTATGCTCTTCTAGTTTTGATTATGTATCAGTTACTTTCAAACAAATGCTGAAAATTTACATACTTTATGAATAAAACTCCAATTACTGAAAAAATTTAAAAGGAGAAGTGTGGAAGCACAAAACTAGCTTAGATGAGACAAAGTTGGGAAACAGTTTGCATGAGAAAACAAGCATAGATGAAAGCCTACTCTGCTTATATTTCTCGAATGTTATCTCAGAAACTATACCATGGCTAAGGGTGGTTTTTAGCTCAAGTTGCTCACTTACAAAGGGTGCTTTGCTTCTGTATACTTTTTGCATTGTATCTATGTACTTGTTTTCACTTTTTTTATTACTGATTAATTAAAAATTTATTTTTCTAAGGAAGCAGAGGCAAGAGCTGCTCATGAACACGTAGGTGAGTAAAGAAATGTTTCAGAGTTGAGGTATTTCTTTTTAATATGTATAAAAAGCAATACTAAATGAATCTTATTGTGCAGTTGTTCATACTATGCATCCCTGTGTACTGATTTACAAGACAACCATACCAAGGGAACGCCATACCAGATGTTGAAAAGCAGGACCAGAACAGGGACCATAAAGAGTAAAAAAAGTTAGGAAGGGTTTTTTTCTTTTTTAAAAAAAAATATTTTTTATTTATTATGTCTGCTGCGTTTATTCCATGTGTGCCCATAAGCCAGAAGGAAGCGCTATGTCTCATCATAGATGGCTGTGAGCCACCATGTGGTTGCTGGGAATTGGAACTCAGGACCTCTGAAAAACCATGTCCAGCCCCTAGGTGTTGACTCTTTAGTGCTGTGCTGCATTTCTTGTTTCCCCAGCTCTCATATTTTCTCCTCCAGTTGCCTGTCTTTGAAACTTTTTCTTTTCATCCACAAACTGTGTTTTCACATTGAAGACCTGTTAGCTGCCCTTCCAAAATGTCAGTTTGATTTCCCTGAGATGATGGACACTTCCACTGATTCAACACGAGATGGCGCCCTGTGTGTGATTTCACAGGCAGTGGACACTTCCACTGTTTACCACTAGATAGCGCCCTGCGTCCATATTTGACTCAGTTTCCCAGCCTGGGGCATAGTGACTAACACCTGAAATCTCAGGCATCTAAGGATGAAACAGTAGGATTGCTGCCAGTTTGAGGCTATCTTGAGCTTCTCCCCCGTTCTTTCCAGGAAAGTAGCCTGGCTATGGTTTAACATATATGTCTGGCAAGATTGACTTTTCCTGGGGCTCTTAGCACACCTTCTCTATCTCTGAGACTATTCTTAGGCTTGAATTCTCTACAGTGAGAGGGCTATGAATCCTGTTCTGTTTGATGGTTGACCTCTGGCCCCCTCACCTCGAAACTGAGTGCTTGTGAGGAGAGATAGCTGGACCTTAAGTGCTCTTGGCTTGAAACCGTTTTTCTCTGCAGTAACAAGGGACCGAGAACAACTCTCCTGTCACCTCCAGCACCCTGAAGAGACAGGCCCCCTAATTAATGGGGACCTCAAATCAGGAAAACCCCACAAGATTTATGGCTTCAAAAAATAATTCCAGAGCTAGGTAGTAAGAAGCAGAATTGGAGGCTTATTAAAAATATTAGGAGGTTGGGCGTGGTGGTGTTTTGCTGATACTAGCACTTGAGAGGCAGAGGAAGGTGAATCTCTGTTGAGTTTGAGACCAGCCTGGTCTACAAAAAATGAGTTCGAAAGCCAAAGATACAGAGGAACTCTGTTGTGGAAACACAAAACACACACACACACACACACACACAATACTAAAGAGGAGCATAGATGGAAGTTTGTCTTTCCCAGTCCTGCAGCTGTTCAGTCTCAAAGCACACAGAAGCTTATATAAATTATAAATTGCTTGGCCTAGCAAACAATTTATAATTAATATTATAAATATTATATAATATAAATAATATAATTAATTTTTGAGCTAGGATCTCTGTTTAGACATGACTGGCCTCAAACTTACTTTAGATCCACCAACCTCACCTCCCAAAGTACTTTGGGACTAAGGTGTGCACCATTGTGGCCAAACTTTGGGTTTTTGTTGTTTTGTTTTCAAGACAGCCTTTGCTTGCACACTGCTTCTGGCTGTCCTGGAACTCACTCTATGGACCAGAGTGATCTTAATCTCTAAGATCTAGTTCCTCAGCCTCTGCCTCCAGGCTGAGATTAAAAGTATCTGTCACCGTACCTGGCTTCATTTTTTGTTTTTAATTATTAAGAGGTACATTTGCTGCATGGTGGTGGTACGTGCCTTTAATCCCAGAAGAATCTGGGCAGAGGCAGGCCAATTTCTGAGTTCTGAGTTCTGAGTTTGGAGCACACCTAGTCTCAGAGAGAATTCCAGGACAGTGAGGGCCCACAGGGAAGCCATGTCCTGAAAATACAACAAAAAAAGTTACATTTGAGTGTGGGACTGTGTATATTTCTGGTATATAGGGTTTATGAGTTGTAGTATTTACAAAGAAAAGCAAATGAAAATAACTGGCTGCTGTGTGTCATAACAGGTAGTAGTGACAGCTGTACAAGTAAAAGAGCCATGTATAAAAAAATCAAGTATTTGGCTTATTTATTAGTAGCATCAGGTGTTATATAGCCTTTGATCTCTTTCTACAATTGCTGATAGAATTAAACTTAGCCATGGTCCCATTGAAAGGAATTTTGGGTAGAATAAAACCTAACATTCCATTTAAAGTATTATTATTGGTTACTATTAATATCATAGAGGCCTTTTAGCTCAAGATGTATTTCCCCTTGAATGATTTTACACAAAACACATATTTTATAAAGCAACAAGTTATGAAGAAATGTTAGTCTATGGAATTCAACAATGATGTGTTAATATCTAGATTGTTCTGCTATCATTTCTGCATTCCAAATGAAAAAGTAGAATACATGTTTCAGCTTTCAGAAGCTTTACAAATTCCTGCATTTTCTATTACTGGAACTTTGAATATCATTTACCAAAAGAAAATTGTGGGACTATTTACATAAAAATTACTTGTAATGAGTAATTGTAGCTTTCGGGGGCTATAGAGATTGCTCAGAGGTTAATAGCACTGGCTATTCTTCCTGTGGTCCTGAGTACAATTCCCAGCAACCACATGGTGGCTCACAACCATCTGTACTGAGATCTGGAGCCCTCTTCTGGTGTGCAGGCATACATTGATCAAGCCAGAATGCTGCATACATAATCTATAAATAAATAAATAAATCTTAAAAAAATATTGTAGCTTTCAATCCTTCACCTGATGCATTAACTATTTTTACTGATGGTTGAAAAACTAAGTGCATATTGGACAAAATGTAAATACTGGGTAGAAGTTACAGTTTACTCTTCTATACAACTAAATTAATTGTACGCTGTTGTTAAAGCCAATCAAGATTTACCTCGAGAATTAAATATCGTAGGTAATTTTACACAATACATTTAATGCCTTACTTCATTACAGTAAGCATTATTTTTCAACTTTGTTTAAATTAGTATTAACTTTTAATCAAAATAAAAATTCTCTTACTCATGTCCAAAAAAACAAATTTGATTGGATATGTTACATTTGAAAATGCTAACGTGATCAATTAAAACTTTATGCACTCTCTGTTCGGAATGAACATTTACATACTAATGATAATAATGTAGCCACATGTCCAACATAAAGAGGTATATTTGGACAAGATAAATTATTTTAAATTATCAAATTTGTCATCTATTACATATTCATTATATTCCTCCAGGGGGTTAATCATCAAGGATCTCTATGAAATTAAATTTGGCAAATGGTTATTTCGCATTACAGAATTTGGACGTTTATCTTTCCTCCAAGTAACCATAAATACCCTTTGATCATTTATATGGACTAATCCTTTAGCTGGAGAAGACACAAGATATACAACATTTATTAAAGCCTTTTCCATCATTGAGGTCCCGCTTTTACTAAAGAGATAATGGACCTACTTAGATAATTCAAAGAATTTCCTAGGTTCTGTGAATCACATATCATTGCTCATATTACAGGCCCTGAATATAATCCACAAGAATAAGCTATTGTGAACTGTGTTCGTGATACACTAAAAAAAAATTTAAAAATGAAAAACGAGGAAAAAGGAATATTATGGTATGGAATTAATGTGGGATTTTCAGAATAATGTGAGAACCAGTTTACATCAAGCATTGTTTATATAAAATTTACTAAAAATGATGAATGTGCATAATTTAACCAGCAAAGAAACGTTTCATAAACACCACAAATGCCAAATACACACAAAAAAATTGGGACAAAAATGACATATAATGAATGGCAGCTGGCATTGCTAATGGTGAAAGGAGAGGATATAGTCTTGTCTCTCTGCAAGATGGAGGGAAAGGTCAGTTATGGATCAAGGTTCGGAAAAGAGCAGAAACTAAACACAGGATTGAAATGTATTAAAGATGGCACTTTTGTCAAGCATGACAATCTTGTATTGCCCATAGCACAATTCTCTCTGTGGAGGCGACCTTGATGACATAGGTCTACTCATCCCTAACCGACATAGGGTCAAGGTGAATTCTATGGCAGCTTAGAGGTTCAGATGATTGTCCAGCATTCAGAATACCTGTTATGGCTGAACCAACATTTTCTGGCCCTGAGCGCTCTGCTATCTGTGACTTGGTTGGGGATCAGATGTCAGTAAATGGGCTCATGTCCCTAACCCTGTCTTTTAGCCTGTCTTTTGGGTAGATGATGATGGGTTAGCTTATGCTAGTCCCAGTATCATACTCCTCCTTGGAATAATTGGACTAAATTTTACTTATATGGATAAAGGGAGCCAATATGATTTGGAGGTGTCCTTGGTTTTCAATGGGGTTTCAGCAGTGGTCACAACCTGGTAATAAAATGGGAAAATCTGACAATCATCCCCAAAGACTCTGAGCAAAGTCCATTAATGAGACACGGGATAATAATACTAAAAATTATGAACTTGCATATCCTCTATGGCCAGATTTTAAATATTATACTTTAAAATATCAGCCAATAATTTGGAAAATTTCAGCAAATTTGGAAAATTATTCAAAATAAATGGATCATCATAAAATCTGTTCTGGTTTTTCATGGATCATTAGTTGGAACAGAAGTATCCGCTTCTACTTATATATTTACCTTATTTAGAAGTAATAATGTTACTGCCTCTGTGTCGCTACCATACGTATTTTTATTTGAAAGAATCAATTATCCTACTGGAATCAGTTTTAATGATTAGCAATTGCAGTCATGCCCTAATTCCTCTTTTATGTTTAATCCTCATCATCACTCATGATACTAGAGCAACATACACAAATTTATCTGCCTGTAAACTTAGGTCATTCTTGGGCTCAAAAAGTTTTCGATTCATATTTTTGTTGAACTCTTCAATAAGATGTTGAAAGGAACAGTTTAGAGTTAGTAATAGCTGTAATTCCTGACCTTGTTGCTGTTGCTGATACTGCTGATGTGGCCGATATTGATTTACATACATCCTTACCCAGACAAAACCTCTGTATAGCAATGGCATATTCTCATAAACTAGTTTCAGAAAGTTAAAGTATGCTAGACTTTGGACAGAGACTGATGCACTAAAGCAAACTATGTGTTTGCTGAAAAAAAAAGTGTATCGTTGCAGGAACAAATTAATTTGTGTAGTGATTGAAATTATAACCACTATCTGTATTACTGATTTTGATTATAATGATTCTTTGGGAATGGAATGATATTCCAGCTTATCTTTTAGGCAATGCCTCTGCTCAATCTTTCAATGATCACTTACATGATCAATTCAATGATAACTTACATGGGACTTTTGCTAAATCATAACCCTCGAGACGCTGCACAAATTTTTGATGACAAATTGGCAGGATTAGATAAAAAGGGATTCTTACAAAGCATTCTTCATACCTCCAGTATAATTCTTGTAATCATGCTTATACTTTTTTATGTTTGATTATGTAATAGTTTAATATTTGACTAAGCATAATAATTACATACTTTATGGTTAAAACTACTTTTTAATTCAAGTAAAAATAAAAAAATATGAAATTGTGGAGACACAGAACTGGCTCAAAGTGCAGTCCCCTCCTGGGGCAGATGTGATAAAGCTGGGAAACAGTTGTTTTACAACCCAAGCATAGATGAAAGCAAACTTTCTCTGCACATAGTTCAAATGTTATGCCTGAATCAGAATCCTGGATTGAGGAATGGCCTTTGAGCTCAGTTCTTCAGACTCTACCAGTTATAAAAGAGTAGAGGAATGAAACCAGATACATATCTATCTACATACACAAAACTAAAGTACAACTGTATCTCCAAAATATATAAAGAGATCAAGAAATTAGACATGAAAATATCAAAATAAAAAATTACATATAAACCAAATGAAAATGGAATATGAAACTAAACAGATGTCTCAACAGAAGAATATCAAATGGCTGAAAGCCATACTTGGAAGAAACTAGCCCCCCTGAATGTCGTTGACAGTGGTATATTTTGGGCAGACTGATAAGCCACTGGCAATGGCACCAGGATTTATCTCTACTGCTTGTACTGGCATTTTTTTATTGGGACCAATGGGCAACCACAGGGAGTTTCTTTCTCTTTTTTCTAAAAATTTATTATGTATACAACATTCTGCCTGCATGTATGGCCACATGCCAGAAGGGAGCGCCAAATTTCCATTACAGATGATTGTGAGCCACCAAGTGGTTGTTGGGAATTGGAAAAAAGGACCTCAGGAAGAGCAGCCGGTGCTTGTCTCTTCAGCCCCTTGTACTGGCGAAGACATGCTCCTTGAATGGACACCTTGTTCAACAGAGATATAGAAAGGAAGTTGCATGGACTCTACCAAAAGCTTGTCGACTTACCTTCTCTGAGGACTGGATGGATATGGTAGGGAGCTTGTTTGTTTGTTCCCAGATGCTCAGACCCTAAATGTTAAAAGAGAAACCATATTGTGGAATACTCATTGAACAATATCTTAAGCGTATTTCTGGCTAACCCACATCATAAATTAAACCCATCTCCATTAATCTGTATATTGTCTTCCCATGTAAGTTCCAGCATCTGTCTCCACACAAAGCTACATTGCTTTTCTCTGACTCTGCATTCAACATTGACTTTCAATCTCACAACTTTCTCGAACACTGAAAATCCCTATACAAGTAGGTTACATTGGTAAAGAACAGTATTCACAATAAGAAAGATGGGACTCTCATATGACTAATAATCTGCAGAGAGAAAGATGCTAATAAATATGCTCTCATTCTCCTTGGGTTTACAACCATATATTTCTTTACCTCTACTTTTCCATTTCTGGAACCTACATTTATATTCTCAATTCTTATGATTTATGATTACTCCATAATAAAAAATGCAAGGGGACTGGAAACTGTTGAAGTAGTTTCTTTGTCACACTGAGCATGCACCCAAGCAAGCATGCCCTTTTGTCTGTGATGTCCCTGCCAGCAAGTAGCCTGATCCTATAACAGAAGTACCATCCCTCAGGAGGGTGAGTGCCCCTGCCCCTGGGAACACAGGACAAAAACCCCAATTTTTGCAAAACTTGCCTATCATTCAGAGGGCTTCTCCTAGCTACTGAATTTCTCTACTTATCCCATCCCTGCTTGCCACCAAGAATCCTATCCATCTGCAGTGTGTTGGGGTACACCACCACAGTCTACTCCAGGGTGGAATGGATGTAACAGACTACAGCGATAGAAAACCCAGGCAATAAGAAAAAAACAAGCAGACAGGTAGCCA